>OY829915.1:132087690-132237690 GCA_963691935.1 Nephrotoma guestfalica | reverse complement strand
TGATTCTGGAGCATTAATCTTGTCCCGTTTTTTACGTTTAAATATCTTCCAGTAAGCCCTTACAAATTGTTTAATTTTCAAAGTGAGAGAGCCTTAATTTAACTTTAATCATTAGCCGCTTGAGGCGCTGTTAATTTTATTCCTGTTTTTTTTTTTTTTAATTGATTGTATAACGACGATATCTCAATTTTCGTAATTGATGTTTATTTAAATCAGTTTAACATCAGGTTATGGGCCCAGACTCGCGTAAATAATCAAGGAAAGTTGTAAAGAGTAAATAATAGTTGTTAGTTTGTTAAAATTCGTGGTTAAATTGTAGTTTTTTTGTGTTAAAACATAAATTTAAAAAAATCTATTAAACCAGCGGCAACGGTTGCATCTATCGAAAAATTGAACAGCAGAGAGAATTATAGGACATGGAAATTTGCCGCTCAAGCTTATATTGAGATGAATGTTTTTTGGTGTCATATTATGAAGGTAATGTACAGAAGAAGATCCGGTAAAAAACAAACTAAAGAATAAAATACAAGTCTACGATTGTTTTGTGAGTGAAAACTATAATTTTTTTCACATTCATCAAGCAAGGATGGCTAAAGAAGTTTGGGACAATTTAAACCTTGCGTTCGAACGTTCTGGTCTACTTCGTCATATAGTACTATTGCGTGAACTTCTTTCAACTAGACTGATGAATTGTTGAAAAGTACTGGTATGGAAATAGCTAATGAGTGGATTGGCACATTGTTGTTGGCCGGATTGATTGACGTTTATAGCGATAGAGAGTTCTATGAGTTTTGGACGTGGTGAAGTGAAGGTATATCCATCTCAGTCATTCGTCAGATATAGCCATCTCAGAGCAAGGTTGGATGGAAAAAAATTTAAACCAGTGCCGAATTCAGGAGAGGACACGATTGCAAATGAATCAAAATTGAAACGGAATTGTCAGGTAATGTTCGACTTAAACTTCAAATACAGTGAATACAACGGTTTATGACGTTGTATTCGTGCCGGATCTTTGCACAAACTTAATGTCGGTCAGACAATTAGTTGACAAAGAATTAATTGTTAAGTTTAACGCAAACGAATGCAATGTTTTCGACAAAGACAACAAGTTGCTGATTGAGGCAACAGTAAATGCTGGAATATTCCGAGTGACACAGTTGAGTGAAGCAGGCTAGATTGAAGCAGTTGAGTGCAATTACAACATTTTGATGAAATTAAGAAATGGTTTTGTGGACGGAGTAAGCCTTGTCTGTGATCAACAAGACAAGTATGAAGTTTTAATCAAAGGGAAACAAACTCCTCTTCCCGTCAAGGACGGCAAATCTCGAATTGCAAGAGTTCTAGAACTGGTACGCATAGACTTATGTGGTCCAATGCCAGTTGGTTCATGTGACGGCTCGCGATATTTTGCAACTTTTTTCGACGATTTTAGCCGTAAATTTCTGTATCTTTCATCAAGAACAAATCAAACACCTTAAATGTTTTCAAAGAGTTCAAAGCATTTGCGGAAAATCAAATGATTTGAACCTTGCGAGATCCAGCATCAAACAACTGCACAGTATACGCCAGAACAGAACAGCATGGCAGAATCGGACGCAAACCTCGACAACAGATTTTGGAGTGAGGCTGTCAAAACAGCGGCTTGTCTTGTGAATTGCTCACTGTGTCGTGGGGCTATTGACAAAACGGCCGAAGAAATTTGGTCTGTCAAAAAGCCTGATTTGTCTACTTGAAATCAGTCGTAATGTCGTTTTTCTGGAGGACCAACGCTGTTAAAATGAGGTAACTGATCGTAACAAATTTTTCCAATCATTTTTATCCATTCAAATTTGATAACAATAAAGTGAAGCATGAAACAATTGTAACTTACAACAGCAAATAGTGGTCAAAACGGAGACGCTGATGATTCAGAAACTAATGATGTTGATGATGTTTCAAATACAAGTGGCCAAAATGAGATTTCGAGTTCTACAAGCGTATATCTAGTTCGGAAAATAATGAGTATCTGACAGACGAGGGTTCAATTGATGCTTCTTATGGTATTTATGAACCGTCAGATGAAGAAGCGAGCGATGATTCGTCACAACCGCGTCGTTCAACCAGGCAGCATAAATCGACGAATAGTTGTCTATGTCGTGTCGCGTCTAACTGGAAAAGAGCTATGGAAGACGAGTATCGTTCGCTAACTGAAAACGGGTCTTGGTCGCTTACAGATTTGCTACCTGATCGGAAAGTAATCCAGTGCAAATGGGTTTTTAAGACCAAGTGCAAAGAGAAAGGAGTGGGAATTCGCTACAAAGCCCGTTTAGTAGTGAAAGGTTGTGCTGACTAAGAGCATGGACTATGAAGGAATGTTCTCTAGGCGACCTCTATAGTTCGCTACTCGTCAATATGTTTTCTGATTGCGATAGCTGTGAGATACGATTTGGAGATCTATTAGATGGATGCGATTAAAGCATTCCTTCATGGTGATTTAAACGAAGAAATCTATATGATTCAGCCTGAAAAGATTATTGATGGCAGTCACCGTGTTTGCTGTCTGACGCTGCTGTGTTTGGAATCAGAGTATAGACACTACATTGAAGAACTTTGAGATGAAGTGCTCCAGTTACGACGCGTGCATTTACTATCTTATTGATGGTAGTGAGATGTTGATTGTGGCAGTATACGTTGACGACTTGTTCACTTTTTCCAACGATAAGTCTTTGGAAGCTAATTTGAAATCATGTCTACAGACACTGTAAAATATGAAGAACATTGGCGAGGCCAAATGTGTGTTTAGCATGCAAATTACGCGAGACCTAATGTCGGGAATGATTTCGCTAAATCAAAGTTAGTATATCCAAAAAGTACTTGATCGTTTTCAAATGACCGAATGCAATAGTGTAAATGTACCAGCGGATTCACATCAAAAGTTTACTTCAGAAATGTCGCCGAATGACGAAGCAGATTGTGAACCAATGAAAAATGTGACCCGTGCAAAGTTATTGGTACAATCCGGATTGAACTCGGATTGAAATTTTAATATATACGAAAAAAGGATCAAGCCAACTTCGCGTTAACTCAATTTAATCCACAAAATTTGTAGTCGAGTTAACTTAGAGTCGAGAAACGAAAAGAATAACTATTTATAACAAATAATAAAAGAACACAATTTTTATTTCGTTTATGAGAATAACTGTTGGTGGACATCCAATTTTGTGAATTTTATATGTGCTACTATTAAAACATTTTTACTAAAAAGCGATTTGAAGTTATATAATGTTGACATTAATCTCAAATTATTAACTCGGTTTGTGATTTGATCCGATCTCAACATGACGCGCCCATATATACGTTAATAAAGATAACTCCATTGCAATTCAAAGTTAACTCTAAGTTGACTTGATGTGGATGGAATCCCTAATATACCTATACGTAGTAACAGCTATTATACAAACGCCGATTAATCGGCAGATTGTTTTTTTGTTCTGTTACTATCTTCTTCATTAAATAATTGATCGCTTGATTAATCATAGTTTGCATTGTACTTGTATGAACGCCACTAATGAAGAAAATTAATCGGTGAATTAATCGCGTCTTTATCATCTCTTTTTGACGACTAAATCAGAGAGTAAAACTACTATACTTTAATTTTCTGACGCATGAGAATGTTGCAAAATTTATATTTATTTGACATTTAATTGAGACTTTGTACCCATGTGTTCTCGCGGAAAAATATATTACTACGAAAAAGAGTTTAGTCAGGCCTTTCTATGAATTATCTATGAAAAGTGGCCTTGCAAAGTTTAATATTATTTGTATTTGGCATATTAAAATATAAAAACTATAAATTTATTTACAATTAATATTAAAATTATTAATTAAAAAATTAAAAAGTGTCTTGGGAGTATCTGAAGCGAGCTTAATTTCCACATGTGGAATTTTCTATACTTTCCCTAGTCTCAGTTGGTATTTGAGAAAGAGTTAAAATTTTATATATTTTTATAACAAAAATAAATTAAATTTTTTTAAAACTTTTATTTTTATAACAACAAAAATCCCACATTATAACTGCGTCATTAACTGCTTTTAATTTATTTTTCTTAATTAGCTTAAAAAATGTATGTACATAAATGTTCATAATATTCATTTATCAAAACAAATATTTATAAACATAATAATAAAGGTCAAAAAAAGTATTGCCAGTCTGCTACAAAACTACAGTAAAAGAGACGATAGATTTTAATTTAGCGTCGATCATATAATTGGCAAAAATTAAAATCATTGAGTATAATGATTAATCATCGAAGCGATCCGCTGGTACACTTAATCATCGTCCATACAATCGGGCTTAAATTAAAGGATATGCATCTATCACTCTGTTGTTGTTTCGTTGTGTACATTACGTGTAAGGCAAGAGGAAATGACATGTTTATCGTAAGTGGGAAAGGACATTTCTATGTACATAATTGTTAGTATTTATATAAATAGTTAAAATGTGTAAATTATAATTTTATGTTTCAAAAGAGAAGCAAATCACATTAAATAATAAAATGGATCCATTTTGGAATGTATATTTGTGGGTGAATTTTTGTATTCACAATATTTTTTCAAAAAAATAAAAATGGATTTTACAAATTTCTGAATAATAAATGAATAACAAAAATAAATTTGAAAAGAATACGCATATTTTTTTGTATTTCCCAATTCGTTAAACATAAATGTTGAAACACACATAAATTTTTCAAGAAACCGATCAAAGAACGCAACACGACATTTGAAAGTGTTTTATTAAAAATTTTCAATAAAAATTGTTTATATTGATACTCAAATTGTGAGTTTGCATCATTACGCAAGCGAATAAGCTAATTTTTAAATGTTTTGCTTAATCGTTTACTTTCGAATTTTTCAAAATCAAGTCGCGTCCATACAATCCACCCTTACCCAGTGCGCAGGGTTGAGTTGATTTAGAGGTCTACTATACAGGGTGTCCCAGAATTGGACGATCAAACGAAGCAGAGTGATAGCGGAGCTCATTTCCAACAAAAACAGCCAAGTAAAGTTTTTTCGAATTATTGATTTTGCAAAAGGTATTCCACTTTTAGTTAAACAAAAAAACAAGAGTTCTTTTGTTTAACTATTTTTTAATGTAATCTAGAAGGGTGTGCCTTTCCAATAACATGATTTTTGTAAGCTATATTATCTTCTCTCAAATAAAAACATGGTTTTGTAAAGTCTCTTTGTTTCTCAAAAAACAAATTGTTCTTGTTTAAGTGGCACCAGTGGGAAAATATTGCACTACAGAAAGTTGAGCCAATATCAGAAAAATATGCAACACTAATGGAGATTTAAAAATGGTATCACACACCTGGCTATTCACAACAGAATGTTCTTTATCAATTTTATTCATAAAGTAAGTCATGTTTATTAAAAAATGCACTTAACAAAATTTCGATTTATAAAATCGATACTTTGTCAAAAATAAAACACAATGGTAAACTAAAGTATAACAATTTTTTTAAGCAAATCTACTAGCCCGAATTAAGGAAAATTGATTGGCCCATTTTAAATCCCACGTCGGATCAACGGAGAAGTCTATCTAAGTTTTCTACAAAATGAATTGAAGGAATTACTTGATGACGTTTCTCTGCAAACACGTGGAAATAAGTGGCTGCAGCATGATGGAGCTCCCTCTCACTGTGCACAAGTAGTGAGACAACACCTGAACGTAAATTATCCAAGCCGCTGGATTGGAAAGGGCGGGTCCATTGCATGGCCATCGCGCTCCTCTGATCTAAATCTCTTAGACTTTTTTCTGTGGGGTTATTATAAAGAGCTGGTTTATGAAAGAGTAAACCAGAACGATCAAGAGATGCGGCAACGTATAATCGAACCGTCGAATATTATCAAAAGTAACGAACGTCCGTTTCGACGGATTAAGCAAAATTTTATACGGCGATGCCGATTATGTATTTTGGCAAATGGTGGCCACTTCGAACACATATTATAATATTTAAAATTAATAAAAAAATTATTTTACTCTATTTGTTTTATTCTTGACAAACCACCGTTTTTATAAGTCGAAATTTTGTTAAGTGCATTTTTTAGTAAACACGACTTACTTTGTGAAAAAAATTGATAAAAAACATTCTGTTGTGAATAGCCCGGTGTGTGATACCATTTTAAAATCTGCATTAGTCAGTCGATCAAGCTGGCCTTCACTCAACATGGCGTGGACTTTTCTTACAGAGTCCGGTTTAATAGTTCGGCAACACCATTCATCTCATCATTCATCATCAGGATTGTACGCTGCTGTATATTCTAATATTATACCATTTTTAACAGCATAATCTCTCAATTGGGTTTATGTGTATTTATCTCCTTGGTCGTATCAAAACTATTCAATTTTACGATTAAATTTGGTTTCGAAAATAACACTTGGCATTCCTTCAACCAACCCTTTCGACATTTTGCAAACATTTGACATTCCAAGGTGTGCCAAACCACGGTGCCATAAAATCTTTAATGGAAACCTTTAATATTGCACCCTGTTTGGTGACTTGAATTTCAAATGGAACAATGTTTATTGCCATCAACATATTTATAATTGTCCATCATTAATTAAATGATCAGCACAGGAGCAATCAACTAGAAAGTTTGACGTACATTAGAAGTTTGGCTACTACTTATTCGTTGAATGACACATGCTTGTTTCTGTGATAATCCTTCGGCAGACTTCCTATTTGTTGATTGTTTTGGACACTTATTGGTCTTATTTCCAATCTGATTACCGTTGAACAGCGAATTTTTACGGAGTGTTTCTGGTTATGTCTGGTTTGCGTCTTAAATGTAGCTGATATTAATGGATCGGTGAGCTTTTTATCATCATTGTTCTTAAGTTCTTCTTCAAGTAAATGACTACGAACTTTATAAATCAGCTTCATTTAGCGTAAATAAGGCAACAACCTCATACTTGTTAGGTACTTTAGATAATAAAAACGTCAATACTTCATCATTTCACATCATACCACGAGCAATCTTATTTTCACGAACGATACAATCGAACTCTCTGAAAGACATCTGCAAGTTTTTACTTCCACCACATTCTAACTTGATTAGCCTTTTAAACGTATATGTTCATTTTTCAAGCTTTCACTCTCAAAACTATCACACAAATTTTTCCACATGTGATTCTTTTCCATTACCTTATTCTGTATAACAGTAATTCAGGCATTTTTGTTCTATACATTATACGGTGATCATCATGAAATTAAAGACATCATAGCGGAAAATGGTAAAATTCTGAATGAAAACTAACTTGAACATGAAAAACAATTTATCAAAATTAACGGTAAATAAACAAAGTTTACGCTCAGGTGACTGAAAATGTATTTTTCGACCACATGTAAGAGATATAAATAAATAAAGTCAAAAAGAATCTTAAGAAAAAGTAATTCCCATAAGTGATTTTTCGTGTTTACGTCATTTTGGCCTGCATACATACAAACGGTATTTTTTTATTCGCCTTGTTTTCGGCCGTATACATATACGCAATGCTATAACAATGTATGGACGTAGTATTAGTCCATTTGCATGCGACCAACATTCTGCTTCTGCAAAATGAAAGGGATATAACATTGACTTTTTGCACGTGAGAGACAAGAAAATAAATATACTATGCAAAATTTTGCAGAAGTCTTCTAGAGCAAAAACCTAGAAACCTATAAAAATGTAAATGTTGTCATAAAATATATTCGATCCGAGTATTTTTATGGGAACAAAATCAAAATTAACAACAAAAAATTTTTAGGATTCATAATAAAAACAGACGCCATAGATAAAAATGTAAATGTCGCTTGTAAATTAATTAATAATAATCCTATAAAAAAATTATGACATTACTATATGTTTATTTCTTTCTCGCATATTGAATATTTTTATATAGCGGATGCTTCTTATTATCATACAAAAATTTGCAGACGTAACAATTACTAATCTACATGTAAATATACTTATAACTGTCTTCTGATAGATCACACACGAATGTGTTCGCTGGGTGTATTGACGTTAGACGACGTGCGTCACGTATCGACATCTAGCCTTTGCACATAGTGCGGCAATACGATGCGTTTTTCTTTGTCTCTTAAGTGCGGCTCGTATTGTATACTCACACACAAACGAAAAAACAAATAAAGATTTTAGTGTCAGAATTTTCTTTTTCCGCGATTAGTAGGAAAATGAATTTTGGTAGAAAATAAACGCCTGTCCAAATGTGAAAAAATTTTCATTTTATTGCAATTCCTACTAGATTTTTTAAATGTTATTTTTTGTTCCTTTCTATCCGTCTCGCTCAAGCATTCAAATAAAATGATAATTATTTTACACATCCATAGACACGAGCCGCAGTTTTGCGTGGAAAGGCAAGAGCAGCTTGAATTTTTTGCAAAAGGCAGTGTGTGGAAAGTCTAATCGCCTGCTAATAGAGTGCAATTAAAGGAATAGTGCGTCCTTACCCGTTAGTTGTTTTGCCGGCCATATTGCCAGTTCTTAAAATTTTCAACAATTGGTCATTATTAACAGCGCTTGATGCTCTTGTACATGGTTGGTTTGTATGCGGCATTGTTTTTATATTTTACAATACTTAAGAGACCGTTGTTTATCGTTACTTTTATTAATTTTGTTAATTATTTAAAAGAGATTTCTATCGCTTGAAAGTCAACGATTGAATCTGTATTTTTGTTTTCAAATTTTTTTAATATTTGTGTACTTTTCGATGCTTTTAAACCAAAGTAAGGCCCGTATTTATGGTCGTAGCAATTGCTATAAGTATTTGGTAATTAAAGGCCAAATTATTTATTAGCTTCTTAATTAATTTATTATTTCTTTTAAAAATAGAATCTATTATTGCAAGTCTAAATAATATTTCTTGTTGTGTCAAAGAAATCATGAAAATCTAAAACAAAAACTTAAAACTAAATTATTTTTTGTTGTTTACATTGGCTTCTATAATTGAAAATTTTACAAAAAGTTGGTTTATACTCAACAAACCATTCAGGTGCTAGTCAATTTTAATTAATTTATATAATGAATTTCGATACAAGGTGTGAAGACGCCACAAGTATACCTTCCATTTTTGGAAATCATTATGTTTTATGAATTTTTATGGGATTTTCTTCCTTATTCCATAAAAATCACTATATTAATTGATTTTGATTAATAAAAACCAAGTTCCACCCTTTAAAAAATTTAGTAGTGAGTTTTTACTACGAAATTGATTACTATAACAATATGACTCCGCCGTTCCATACTTTGGTTCTTCCATCGTGATTCTTTCCTCGTTTCCGTCCCCTTCGCCAACCAACTAACAACAGTTTGTAGGTGTAGGGGAAGGAAACGAGGAAAGAATCAAAGTAGGGAACGCCGGACCTATATGTAGTTACGACTATAAATACGAACCTAAATCAAGATAAATTTACACTATTTAGCTAATTATTTTATTTTCTGGCAGATGTCTCAAACTCAAGTTTGGCATTTGCCAATTTAAATTTTTATATTGTTCATTTTTTTCAAGTTCTCTATTCTATGTTTTTCTATTTTTTACTATTTATCAATTTCTGTTGTTCTACTTTATAATTTTGTAATAACGAAACACAGATGTCACAACGGATTGTGGTAATTTTTAAATTTAGTTATTAATGTTTTAGGTCTTTCTTAATGCGTACATCAAAACTGCTGTCATTTTTTATTGACTTAAAGCCGCTAAGCGTTGAAAAAATATTTTCTGTCTACAAATCACAATGCAAAATCCAATAATGAAAGAAATATTTTCTAATTTTAGAGATTATATTAATACGGAACAGGAATTGCGTGAGGTAATTATAGTTTAACTTAATAAAAACCAGTGGAATGTTATTAAACTTGTTCACAGGAAATTCGTCAGATTACTCGGATGATTGACCAATCAGCTAAAGATGCGACAATTGCGTTACAGGTTATACATTCCAGCATTGTTGACGGTAACAAATTTTTTTAAAATGAACATACTTTCTCTTTATTAATCATTGTTAAAATTTTAGTTCCAAATGCTTGTCTTGAAGCAAGGCTAAAATTCGCTGATTGCCGCACGGGTTTTGAGAAATTAAGTGAAATCATTCCCAAAGGCCAATATTACCGTTATTGTGATCATTGGCATTACTTAATACAACGAATTGTATTTTTGATCGCGCTTACCATTTACTTGGAAAAGGGGTTTCTTGTGGCACGTGAAACTGTTGCTGAAGTTTTAGGTATCAGCCCAACACAAAATAATGATTTTCATTTGGATGTGGAAGACTACTTAATGGGAGTACTTCAACTTGCTTCTGAACTATCTCGTTTCGCAACAAATTCCGTTACTCTTGGTGATTACGAACGTCCATTGATGATATCGAAATTTGTTGCCGAATTAAATGCAGGGTTTAGGTTGTTGAATTTGAAAAACGATGGATTGAGGAAGCGATATGATGCACTTAAGTATGATGTTAAGAAAATTGAAGAAATTGTTTATGACATTAGCATACGAGGATTAAAGACAAGTGACATTGTTTCAACTTCTAATTAAATGTAATTTACATATTTAATTTTTTGTGTTCATAAGTGTAAAGTTACACGAAATCGTATGAAATACACGAATTTTTAATTTTAGTGGGCGCCGAGTTTCGCATTATAATTATAATTTTACATTGGAAGAATTCTTGGGTTTCAATTCTTTCCGTTAAATTTTTGTTTGCTTTTATTATAATAATCGGAAGATTCGAAACTTACCACATTTATGAACTAGATCTTTCTTTAAAACGTTTTTTAATATACGAATGAATTACACAAATATAGAGACAAATAAAATAAGCTGAACATTTTAATTAAGGCAATCGGTTATTTTTAATAATCAACGTTAATGATTTAAGCCTCTGAACTGGTATTGCATAGCAGGGTTTTTACAAGTTCCCAGAACTATATTACATGGATTTATAATTTATGTTTCCGCCACATGTACGAGATATAAATAAGTCAAAAACATTTTAAGAAAAAATAATTTCTATAGCATTTGTATGAAAGTGTTTTTTCGTGTGTACGTTATTTGGGCCTGCATATATACAAACCATTTTTTTATGTTTGCCTTCAACTTGGCCATATACGTAGTGGCACTGCGTGGTACGTGGGAGCTCATCCTGGGTTTCTTGAGCATCGTGAAAATCGAGATTTATCAACTTCAATTTGGTGAAACATTACTTGGGAGAATGGATACAACTCAAATAGTGATACATACGTATGTACCGGGTTGCCCCGGTACATAGGTCGGATGGAAATCCTGGATTTTCACATCTCGCCGTTTTATCCAATCAAATGAGAGAAATAGTACAAAATATACGCCCCCTTTCATCCCAAAAGGTTGAAAAATTTCTACTTTTGAGCAAATATTTCTGCAGACACAACCAACAAAAAAAACCAAACCAGTAATTTTGAGCGATATTTAGTAGATCATTTTACTTTTTTGCTCAAGTTTTTGTGAGTTGTAAGAGTACTTCCTAATGACATTTGTATTTTGTTTGTGTTGTAAATGCAAAACGTGCCTGCCGTATTAAATTTATTTATTATAAGATATTAATAAAGTAAATTATATGGAATTAGTTGGAACGGTATGTATATATTATATTAAATAGTACAAATGTATTCCAATAATTAATACAAATATTTTATTTTTTCAGAAATGGGGGCACAAGAACGTTGACGGCTACGTCACAAAAAAAAGATCAAATATAGAGCAAAAAAAAACCTCTATGTTACTTACTACCAACTTCTCGTTTGAGATGTAAAAATCCCGAAAATGAAAAGTTAGTAACATATAGGTTTTTTGCGCTATATTTAGTCTATTATTTTTGTGACATAGCTGTCAAATTTTTTTATTTTTATTTTACTTGCGCTGAGCTGACTCTCTATACTTTAAAATTTTTTATATTTTAATATTTTTCCAAAAACCGCGCTTTCCATATGCAACCTACGTGTCCTCATTTCTGAAAAAATTAAATGTTAGTATTAATTAATGTAATACATTTGCATTATTTAATATAATATGCACATACCGTTCCAAATAATTTACTTAATTAATATTTTATAATAAATAATAAATAAATTTAATACGGCAGGCATGTTTTACAATACAAATGTCACGCGCAAGAACTTTTACAACACAAAAACTTGAGCAAGAAAGTAAAATGATCTACAAAATATTGCTCAAAATTATAGTTTTGGTTTATTTTAGGCTGGTTGTCTGCAGGATTTTTTTGCTCAAAAGTTGAAATTTTTCAACTGCTTGGGATGAAAAGAGGTGTGTATTTTGTATTATTTCTCTCATTTGATTGGATAAAACGGCGAGATGTAAAAATCCCGAATTTCCATCCGACGTATGTACCGGGCTTGAAATGAAGAGGTGCGAATCGAACGCTCAATTCATTTCAGTTGGAATCCAGATAATTGTGTTTATTCAGGTTAATTAAAACTACGTATACATATAACGGAGGAATTCCACTAGAAAAAATGTACTGTGAGTAAAATTAAAGAAAGCAAACAATTTTTATTTAGTAGATGGGGGAATGAAACAAAAAATCTTCTCAGTACAAAATTATTTGTATCTGTGGTAGTGTAGACTCCTATAAAAATTATCAAATCGAGAACTTTTTATAGGAGTGTCACTACCACATATACATAAAACTTCTGTACGATAAGAAATATTTTTCACATACTAAAATAATTTTATGGTCAAAGTTTCTCATTAAAAATTTGCTATAAAAAAATAAAAATAAAAAAACACATGACGTTTTTTTGGTAGAAATTTTTTTTAATTTTTACGGCAAATATACTAAAAAATATAATTCTGATATGGGTATTAATAATATTTAATTTTTAGATAATTTTGAGATGTAAAACTAACCGAATTAATCGCAATATTAATTTTGTTATTGGTAATGTTTTTGTGTGCTGTCAATATTTCTCCTTAAAATTTTGCTATAAAAACAATTTTAAAAAAAACGTTGTCTTTGTCTGTTACATAGAGTTTTGGACTTTTTTCTCCTTTCCTCTTTCTTTACTATCAGTAAAATTTCAAGAATTTTTCTAGTGGAATAAAACCTTTATTTTTCTCACTTCAATTGGCTTTTCGGGCGCTGAAAAATAACCAGTGTCATAATACCATAAAGAGCCTAAATTGGGCATTATTGCCGATAGTGGGCAATACCGATTGGTATTTCTATCATCCGAGCCGACCGACTGTCAAAAATATAAAAACAAATTTTGTGTTGAAAATCTTTAAATTTATTTAACTTGGCTGAAATACAGGAATTATTAAAAGATAATGGTAAATACTATATCCAAGATAAATACTTACATTAATTTGGATATTGCTAATGTGCCTTACGTATTTATGATGTATTACTTTTTTTCCAAAATATTCTAGATGCATTTTTTACAAGACTCCAGCTTCCGGGATGATGCTGAAAGTTCATCTAATTCCACAGGTAATGAAGATAATAATTTAAATAATACATCCCTTTACCGGACGGATTATTATGAAACGGTGGTCCCTCTGTTTAGCAGTGCAACTTTTAAATCGTGCTTCGGTTTGAAAGGGTCTACGTTTAATTCTATAATGGGTAGGTTTCTCTAACCAATTTTTATTTGACTAAAAAACCTAATTTTATCTATTTTGTAGCACATTTGGAGCCATTATTGGCTGAAAAAATTTCGACCAACACTGCAGAAAAGCACATTCCAAATGAAAAAAAAGTTCTTATGACTATTTACTTTTTGACGAAGCACGACACTTTTAAACAGGTAGCTCAATTATTTAATATTTCGGAAGGTACCGCTCAAACGGAAATAAGTTATATTGTAGAAATACTTTTTAAACATTCGCCAAAGTTTATAAAATGGCCCAAACGAGATGAAGCTAACATCAATGAGCAATTATTTTTTAATAAAGGTGGACTAAGTAACGTTTTGGGATGTATTGACGGTGCCCATATTACTCTCCTTAATTCAGAGCACAATACTAATGGCATTAACAAAAAGGTACATTCAACCATGTTGTTACAAGGAGTTGTTAATTATCATATGCAATTTATTGACGTTTATTGTGGAGAATTTGGGACAATGCATGACTCAAGATTATTGAAAAAATCAGGTTTGTACAATAAAGTGCAAGAAGATTCGTCGTGTATGTATGGACATTTCCTTCTTGGTGATTCGGCATATACGTGTCATGATTGGCTGGTGCCCCCTTTTAAAAATCATGGTAGATTAACAACACAGGAACATCGATTTAACCAAATTCATTCGTTACTTCGTGTCCGAGTGGAAAAGGCGTTTGGTATTCTTAAAGGGAGATTCCGAAGACTACAAGAATTCCAGAATATGACCAGACCATTTATTATAAAGGCGACTATAAGCGCTATTGTACTTCATAATATTTGTTTAGCAGAAAATGATGAAACCGAGATTGTAAACGATAATCGGACTCAACCACAGTACTTTGAAATGGAAGACATTTCTCCAGAATTACGTACTAGCAGACGGCAACAGGCATTTATTCAGCTATTTCAAAACTCTAGTTAATTATGTTCTTTTATTTGAATTTATTAAGAAAACTTGTTACATGTACAATGTACATATTATAAATGTTACATACAATGATTAATATTTTTTTTTTGTTTTAAATACGCGCAAGAATTTGAAATAATGATTTTTTTTATATAAAATGAATAAAAACTTCAATGGTATAATTTTTGAAAGTACGGTAGTTTCTTAAACATATTTTCAACATTTGATTCCCAATTTAAGGAATTCCGGAACAAGTACAACTAGGCAGAAATCGTTATATTAACACAAATAACTTTATGCTTTTCGTCCCAAAGGTTTCGAATACACGCTTTACTACAAAACAAAAGAACAATACAAAACAAAAGAAGTATTGAAGATTCACATCTTTTAACTGGCGCGATTAGGATTTTATCCAAAAGTTTTAAATAATTTTGTTCATCAAAGTTTGAGCGAACGGTAATACATACAGCCAATATAATAACTTGCAGAAACATCGATTTCCAATTAAATATGGAAAACGGTAAAATTAGTGGTGGTACCGAAACCGCATAAGGGCCACATGGATATAAATACCTAGTTAGAGACATATTAATTTAAACCCAGCAATACGATGAACAAAATGTCTCTTAATAAATCTTAAGGTTCAAATAATAATAATGATTTAATAATAATAAAATTCAAACAATTCCGAGTGAGTAAAGCGATACGGAATTATCCCTTTAGGAGGGAAATAAATAACAGAAAACTTGCAAACAAATTTGAAAAACCGATTTAAATAGCCGGCGAAAAATTCGAATAATATAAACAATTTTAAAGTAAATTATATTCCGAATGCGGAAATTTCCACCTATTCCAAGAATAAGGCCCCTGGCCTTTGCCAGTTACACGATCAATATTATTGTCAGTACCAAAACGTATGACATTAATATCGATTGTGTAATAGTCGTTATATATCTTCTGAATAAAAAAAACGTTAAAACAATTTACAACAAATATTTTACAATTTTTTCAATAAAATTTGATTACAATAAAAAAAATCAGTTTTTTATTCATTAAATTAAGATGGTAGCAGATCGTAGTTACGGAAAATCGAGTTTAATAATTAAATAGTATAAAAAGAAAAGCGTTTGTGAAGAAGAATGATATTATTAATCCAATTTTCGATGGAACCGATGGACTTTGAATAATTGAAAAATAGGACTGCTAAAATGTTTGCAGTATAAGAAGTACAAAGAGATGGTAGTGCGAGAAAAGTGCGCGACTGACGATATTACGCAGTGGAAGAAATAGATATTTAGGCTACAAATTATATTTATAGTGCTAATACTGGAATACATATAGTAAGCTGGCATACGTATAGTAAATAAGTGAATTTGACTCGGCTTTCAAGATTATGTGCAAATTTGACGAAATGTATTAAAAAACTACGCCGCTTTAGAAATCGTGTTTAGAAATAATTTTGAAAGTATTAACCCTTTGAGTGCCAACATGATTTTTAGAGAATTAGCTAAAAGTGCCAGGCTGCTAGAGGGACATAGAAATTTAAAAATATATTTCATTTTTCGAAGCTGTTTATTTACGAAAAGTATTTCAAAAACAAAAAATTAATTTTAAAATTTCAATAAATATTCAATAATATTGTCAATAATAAACAAGAACCGACAAGTATGAAATAGAGATCGTATTAGTTCGTGCGGGAGCAAAAGCACGATCGCGAGCCAAGGAGCCAGTATATTCACTCAGTGATTCCGCCAGTGTATTGAGAAGCGCGATCGCGCTCCTTGGCACTCAAAAGAGTTAAACTAAAGAACTTAAATAATAAGAAGAATAGGAATCGCGCCCGCGATTATATAAATGTACGAGCAATTGTAATGCGAGATTTTGTAATGTGAGATTGTGAAATGCGAGATTTTGAAATGAGAGATTTTGAAATGCGAAATAACATACTCAACCCGAAAGAAATGCAGGCAAATTTGTTAAGTTATTCGACAGCCATACTAGAATTTCAAAAGGAAATTTATCTAATATATAAAATCCCGATAGAAAACTAATAGCTATAGCTAAGAATCAAAGTAAATCCAAAACAATTTTGGAAATACTTTAGCAATAAACGCGAAATTGACGGATACCCTGCTAATATGACCCATAACTATACCAGCTCCTCAAACTCTAAAGATATAGCTGAGATGTGCGTGAGGTTTTTTCAATCAATAATGCCTCCCGTTATTTTTGAGGATAACATTTTATCGGCTTTAAAGGGATTTGGAGGCGGTTGTGTCTTGACAATATACTCTCTTGGAAAAATGGAAAGTTTAAAAAATTACAAATCAATTTGTAAATAGGGTAAACGAAATGACGTTACATGATACAGAGGAATACCAACCAGATTATCATATGTAACAACTTTAAATCCACAATTGCACGTCATATATCAATAAATCAGCATGAGTTTATGCCTGGCCGATCCACATCAACTAATCTGGTCGAATTAAGCATTTGATTTCATCTGACATCAAAAAGCATTCCAGAGTTTATAGCATTTGGGTTTTACTCGATTACATAAATTGGTTCAAGTCTTATCTATGAAACCGGCGACAATTTGTAATAATGAGAAATGAAAGATCAAACGTTATTAAAGTTCCGTCTGGTGTTCCCCAAGGATCACACATCGGGCCGTGGATATTTATTGTTTTTATAGATCGAATAACTGAGATAATCAAAAAGTCAAACGTGCTCATATTTACTGATGACGTGAAAATTTTTCGAACTGTTAATGGAATGTTATACGAAGAAACTTCAAGAAGGCATCGATAGTTTAAGTGAGTGTTGTGATCGAAACTCGCTTTACTTAAATATTAAAAAATGCAAAATTATGTCTTTCCACCGTAAAATAAATACGTTAATTACTTCATACAAAGTCAACAACGAAGTATTGCAAATAGCCAATGAGATTATAGATTTGTCGAAAACGCCAGTTTCAATAGGCATGTTGAAAATTGTATTGCGAAAGCGAATGCCATGTTAGGATTTGTTAAAAGATGGGCAGGTAAATTTAAAGATATGCAAACCTTATGTTCACTGTATTTCGCTTACGTTCGCTATCAACTGGAATACGCTGTATTCGTCTGGAATCCATACTATGCTGTACACATTAAAAGAATTGAAAGCATTCAAAAGAAGTTTCTGATTTTCTTGTTAAAGAAAAGATGTGGCTCGGTTACCTCCGTACTCAACAAGACGCACGGATTACAAAATATGCACGCTTGAAAATAAACGACTTCTCTTAGGCACAGCTTTTAGAGGTAACGTTTTGCTTGGTCACATTGGTTCAGCTTACATTTTGGAAAACATCAAGTCATGTGCCTTGCAGAACATTTCGAAACCATGAGTTTTTAACACTAGAACACCATTCCACAAACTATGGAGAAAATAACCCCATTAATAGGTTGTTTAAATCATTCAACATCGTCGTTGGCCTATTTGACTTTAATTTATCAAAGGACAACTTCAAAAATATCCTGTTGAATTTTTAATTATTAAATCTAAATGTAATTTATATTTTTTTTGTTTAAAGTTCTTTATTTGAATTTTTATTTTTTAATATAATTTTTGTTTTAAATTAAATTATCTGAAATCATACATGTAAATCACAGAATAGATTCCTTTGAATAAATAAATAAGAAGGATGAAACATTAGCCGTTTTCGGAAATTAACCCATGGTAACTTTGGGTAATTTTAATTTTTTTAATGTTCGTAGGTAACAAAAGTTACTCAAGATTACATTTCGCGTGTGAATATTTTTATTCAGTAAAATTCAATGGTGTATTTTTGGCAGATACGACAATTGTGTTGCTTCTTTTGTACGTATAGGTACGTAAAAGTTTGTAATTTATTTTTTTTGATACTTCTAATTTAGTACAAAGCCAGAAATAAAAAACAACAAAAACTAAATTACTCTAATGTTCGAAAATTGATCGAGTAATTTTTTGTTAGTTAGTTACTCAAAAGATACCATGAGCTATTTCCGAAAACGCCTATTATATATAATAGCGAGTTGTATTTAAAAGAACAAGATGCGTGCAAAGATGACAAATATTATTCAACTTCCAATGACATTGAAAGAAAAATTGCATCGCATACTTGAGAATGTGAACTTTATTATTTAAACATTATGTGTACAAATGATCTACTAAAAGGATTACCTATAAGGAACTTGTATGGGCCCCACAGTACCACAGGATGTCACGGTGAAAAATATTTTTTGAGTATCATCGACGACTATAGTAAATTAACAAAAGTGTATTGTATTCAATCAAAAGATAAAGTATTTGATTATTTTGTGGAATATGTGAATGACGTTCAGAATTTAACAAGAAAAACAATTAAGGAGTTACGATGTGATATGACGGAAACGAATACATAAATGCCAAAGTTTATCAATTTACTAGAGAAAAGGGAATTTTTATAATATCGGAGCGATACAATATATCAAGAATGGATACGGCAAGATGTCTTCTGGCAGAAGCAAAAACTAAACATACGATTTTGACTTTTACCTTGTCAGTACCTGCTGCTGTTTATTAAAAAAAATAGATCATTGGCTAATACTAAAGAGAAAAGGACACCGAATGAATTATTCTTTAAAAGGCCGTCTATGACAAATCTACGAATGTATGGTAGTAAACTGAATGTCAAAATACCAGAAGCGAAAAGGCGGTATTTTATTGGGTTTTATAAAGGTTGCAAAGTGTTAGTCAACGATAAAATTATTACTGCAAGACATGTTGATATTATAGAAGATGTGAAATGCATCGTTTTTGAAGATGGATGTACAGAAATTAATGAGGAACAACAAAGATGTAACGAAAGTGAAAATAGTCAATCCGAGGAAATAGTGGTAAATGAGCCATGCGAGTCGATATCATGAAATACAATAACTGACAATGATAATAATGAAAACATCATTAATGGGCTAAGAACATTTAAAAGATGATACCTATCTCCTAGATATGGAAATGGCTTTTGATTTAATTGACTGTGTCAACTTAATTGTTTATAAAAATAAACAAATATTTTTTTAATTAGAATGTAATCCATGAATAACCAACAACCTCGTTTTAATAGTACATATAGTCATATATTATATATATTCTGTGGTATTAGTATAGTTAACGATCCACAATTTTATGTTTGCCAAGCAGTGGGATTTTGACTGTTGAGTGCCTCTGGTGCTGTTATTGAAAGTTTCCAGAAAATCATTAAAACTCTGTCAATCATAATAGGGCTTGATTTTACTTTTACTACTTAAACTACCTTTTTCGCTACCCTCCTAAGTTTACTGTTGCAGGCCTGCATTGCTCGTTTGATAAATAAACCTTTTTATTGCGTTATGTTATAGGATCTTATCATAATCTCATCAATTATTATTTCTAATCCTGAAACGTTAGACTGAAAAGAGCGACGTCAAGTAAGTCCTCTTTTCTGTTTATTTACGGATTACTGAAAGACTAGACATTTTGTGATCTTTCTATGTAATCCTGCTGTGGTAGGTTCTAAAATAAATAACCGCTTGAACGTAGAACCTATTAGAATGCAAGCCTCCGTGTCCCGACAATAATAATTTTAATGGAAATTTAGTAATTGTTAAGGCCAAGCTACAGAGCGTTAGCTTTGCGTCCAATTCAAAAGACCAAAAATTGAATGTAAATATCTCTTCAAAATGGCTGGTTAATATTGAGGATTTTCTATTTACACTATATGTGCTGCCTCATTTGCGAAGTTAAACAATTCGGCAGTTTTGTTGTACTATTTTGGCAAATGTTGCCCCAACCTTTTAGCGGAATGGGATTAAACTAATCGAGACCACTTAAAGATTTGTTTAATTACTCTTCTTTACCCCTAACGTGGTGTTATAGAAGTATCATAAATATTTAATTAACAAGCATATTTACCGAGAATTAACAAATTTTAGATTTATTATCTGAATTTTAGACCCATTATTTAAACCAATAAATGGCTATTACTGTGCTATAACAAAGAGTTTCATTAGAAATAGTTGCGTTTCGCGTAAGACGGGATGTCAATGGATTGAATCGATCGATTTATGAGTGATATTTTTTGAATTTTCTCTAAAGTAATAAAAATTGCTCGAAAGTATCGAACTACTTTTCATACTGTCAAAGTATCGAAAAAAGTACTATAGTAACGACAATATCATCCCTGTTCCACACATGCACAACTTATTCTTATATAATAAGAAAATCTGTGCGATGTTAATTTACAATTTTTATGAATAAAAAATGATTAGATTTTTGCGTATTTTGATTAATTTATTATAACAAACATTTAATAATAGAACAGCCACGACTAATAACTATTTAATTTTTAGTTTTTTAAACAACTTGCACAATTCAATCTAATTTTTAGGTTAGGTTTCATAAATTCAATAATTGTATAGTATCATATAAAATTATTTATTATTTATTTATAATATTATTATAATTTATTAATTAATTATACAACTAAAACAATTTCCGCCATTTTATTTAATAAAAAATCAGATTTTCGGTACAATTGTTTAATTTTTTCTTATTTTTAGTCATAGCTAAAATTTAACGATGTTTCGTTGAGTTTCTTAAGTAAAAATTAAGTTTTGCTGGGTAATAACACTGACATGCCATTTATCGTATTCTTAATTTTTTATTAAGTTAAGTTTTTATTCCTGACTGGTTCCCACTTAAACCTCACCTAGATGTAAACCAATATCTGGTATTACCTTAAATCACGCAAAATTTCCTAAGTGAAAGTTGAAACTTCTCAGTCATCATCACTTGTATTAAAAACCAGATGCTCAATTTGATAGTTTTTCTTTGACAGCTAATGAGCTAAACAAAACTGCATCATAATAAAATAATATGACTCGATATTATCGAAAAAATCATATGCCCTCATAGTATGTTCCATACAACTCCATTTTCGTTTCTTAATGTCATGCTCAATTTCGATGTCTTGTTTACCGCAGAAGTTCTTGGTTTGTGTTCTTGTTTGGCCGGCCAGAAGCATCTTCTCAGCCGGGTAAGCACTAAGGCATTTCTTTACA
The DNA here is from genome assembly GCA_963691935.1 of Nephrotoma guestfalica. Lineage (NCBI taxonomy): Eukaryota > Metazoa > Arthropoda > Insecta > Diptera > Tipulidae > Nephrotoma > Nephrotoma guestfalica. The sequence continues at coordinate 132,215,977 of OY829915.1, read as the reverse complement.
AGTATGTACCTGGCTAGAGTGCTCTTGTATTTTACGCAGGAATTGAACTTTCGTAGATCTGTTTCTGTTCGCCTGTTTGCGCTACAGTGAAACCAAGGTATACGAACTTCGATGACTTCATGATTGATGTATATTGGTGTGTGAATATTCATGTTTAGCCTCATGGCCTTTGACATTTCGATGTTAATTTTTAGTCCGACTTCCAGCGCCAAGTCTGATAACTTCTGTATTTTCTGCTGCATGTCCATTGATGTTATCTGTACAGCATCGTACTGATACCGTCGATTAATATCTACTGGATAAGGGTTACTGGCATATCGGAGGATATTTCGTCTTGTTCCAATTCATTCAAAATAAATTTATTTTTGTTATTTTTAAATACTATAATTTCCTGTGTATGCGTTATTTTTCACAAAAAAATTGTGTTCTTGTACAACACATCCATCCGTTGTATAACTCACTTCTTCCAAAGAATGGTACCATTTATTATCCACCGCTAGTATATAATCCGCACCTCGAGTTAAAACGTTCGAAAATCAGCTTCTTTTACAACCCGCGGGCTATACCCAGGAAATTAGGTTAATTATTTTTAAAAATGTTGTTTTTCACCACAATAAATTTGGATTCCTAGATTTTTATTATCTATTAATATCTCTAGTGGAAACTTCAAAGTGTAAAATTTTACCATACGCGCGTCTTCAAGTCAATTTTACTAGTGAGGTCAATCGTTTAAGTGGCTTATACAATGCCAACTATGAGAGTTGTAAATGATTAAACTAAAGCTTCATCAGAACGTTCTAACTGGAAGCTCGAAGCACATCCTTAAAAGAAAATTGAAAATTTAAAAGATTGGTAGACACTTAAGATAAATTGGAAAGTAATATTACAATAAAAATTAACAACCAATTTTTGTACAAAAAAACTAAGTTTTATTAATTTTTGCAATTTTATAATATAATAGATAACAATTACTAAGAAACCATGTTAATATTTAATATTTTTCTTCTTTTATCTATCATTGTTTTTAACCTAATGTCTATAAAGATTAATGCTTTTTTCTAAGAGAACTTATGCACGAATAAAGTAGTGCCCATTAATCATTGTAAGATTTATTGATTCATTTTAAATGCAGTATTGTTTTGTATTTGGGCATTGTTATTAGTACATAATCTATGTTCGAGATAAAAATACTATGTTGGTTAGAGGAAAAAATCATAAAAAGCAAAATAATCATAATAATTAATATATGTATGTAATATGTATAATTAAATAATATGTATAATAAAATAAAAATGCAATGCTTGCTTTTTAATTATATAAGTACAAAAATATGATTTTTATGTATAGGCCGAATTTTAAAGCATTTTTACTGTTGTATTTCGTATATCAGAGATATGTTATGAATGTAACAATATAATATATTTTATGCAATGGCTTTTAGATTCCATGATTCTATTAAAAAAAATTATACCTTTTTAAAATAATTATAAAAAAATCTATATTTCATACGCTAATTTACAATTAAATTAAATAATTAAAAAACAGATTTGACAATGGCACGTTGCTCAATATTTCTTATTTTTTTATTAAAAGCCATTGATTTGTAGTATTTCTTGAAATTCTATATAAAAAATTGGTAAATTTTTCAGTTTACTGAATATTTTAAATTATAATATAATAATGAAAATAATAATAATTATAACGTTTTTATAAAAATAATATATTTTTTAAAATAATAATAAAATATATAACAAAAAATGTAATTAATTCGCCACTTCATCTTCTCCATCAATTGACGATTCATCTTTTACCGAACTATCATCCCCGCGTTTCGATGTACTTAATCTTGATGAACTTAAGCTTATTCCTCCAACTCCTCTTCTGCAAATAATTATTGATGTGGATTAGCGTTACTTCTTAATCGTGTTGGCGTAAAAATAAAAATCTTAAAAATTCAACAATCACATAAAGCTTTTGTTTTTCCTATTGCTCAATAAATGAAAACAACACCCAAAATAGATTCCATTAGTAACAATACAATATTTGAATAATAAAATAAATGTGTAAAAGAAAAACATTAATGCCAATTTAATAATCTTAAAGAGGTATGTAAAAATAAACCAAACATGAGTATGAAACATTATTATGATTATATTATTATGAGCATGAGTGAAGAAAATACGAAAAAAAACCCAGATTCCAATTTATTTCAGACATGTTAAAAAGCAAATTGCATAACTTTAGAATTTAATTAGTAAATCAAAACCGTTTTGAAATGATAATTGATTTACAGTACCACGGCATTCACCAACTGGTAATTGTGGTAGAGTAATTATCTTCTCAAATCTGTGATGAAAAGTTCTACCATCACATTTTCTGTATTTTTTCGAAGCTTATGTCTCTTTTTCCTTGGTTTAAATTGATGACTGTTTCGTTAACCAATTATTTCTTTTCTATTACTATCACAACCCACTAGAATAAATGTGAACAAGCTCTCTTTCCCTAATTTCGTTCAAATATCGAAAATAAATTATTTTATGATAGAAATAAAGTAGAAATATCGTAATATTTTAATCTTACAGGCTGGTAGATGATATAAAAACTGAAACAGAATCAAATGGTGTTCCAGAGAAACTAGACAAACTTCGATAAAATATCAAAAATGCGATGGTAGAACATGTCAGCACTGGATTGATATACATTTTATGTTCTATTTTATATTTTTTTAAAGCAATTGCATTCAATTTATTATACCCGATTCTATATCTGCCGGCAAGGCGTGACCTTTACGTGAGCTTCGTCCTGGAGTTGTGTGAATACTGAAAGTTTTAGTTAAATATTTGTATATAAAAGTTTGGAGTTGAATTATTTTTTACTAGGTAATAATAATTTTGAAGAAATTTTTTCAGGGCAATCTACATGTAGCACCTCTAAATCATAACTATTTTAATTAAAATATATCTAACCTTAGTTTTGTTTTCAACGAATTCACTTCTCGATTCAAAGCTTCTTGACTTTCAACAATGTCTTCGTAATCTCTTTGTGCTTTCCGTTTCAATTGTTTCTCCTTTTGTACCTCTTCTTCGCTTTCATCCAAATTACGTTTTAGGATCTTTACTCGACTATTTAATTTCTCAATTTGCTCTTTATACTGATCGGCATGTCTTCGTTCATCTTCAATATTCATTGTAAGTTCTTTAATTTTCTTATCTAATTTTCGATTGGCTTTCTGTTGTAATAAACGTTCTTTAGTTTCGGTTTCCAATTGCTTTTCAAGATTAATAATCTTTGATTTCATGCTATCCATCGACGCTTTAATTGTAGTACGCTGTTGATTCTCCATATCTGTAAGTTTAGATTTGAGCTCTTTGTTTTGTCGCTCCAAACCGGATTTAGCTGTTTCATACTTTTGCACATTTGATTTTTCAGTAGCCAATTCTGCTTGAAGCTGTTCGCTGCTGAACTGTAATTTGCGATTTCGGTCCAATAATACTTCCGAATTTGATTGTTCCTCCTCTAGTTCTTCTTCAAGTGAGGTTATTCTAGCTTCAAGCCGCCGTTTCTCATCAACCATCAGAGATCCTTTGCTTGAATTGGCATTAATTTCTTCTAGTAATTCATCACGCTCTGTTTCGGCGGTACGTCGTGCACGTTCGGAACTTGCCAAATCTTCAGATAGTTGCATTGTTTCGGCTTCTAATATTTTCGCTTTGCGTTCGGCTTCCTTTGATAGAGCAGCCAATTCCTCTTTGGCAGCCTTTGATTCTTCGGCATCTCGGAGTGCGTCTTTTAATTGTACTTGTAGTTTTTTGGCATGTTTTAATGCATCCTCTTTCACCTTATTGGACATTTCTAAAGTTGTTTCCATCTCTTTCAAGTCACCTTCCAATTTCTTTTTTGCTGCTGTTGCTGCCACGCGTTGTTTTCGTTCTTCATCCAATTCGGTTTCCAAGTCACGTAATGTTTTCACTAATCCACGACGTTTTTCTTCCGATTGCTCCTCCTTCGCTTGTAAATCACGTTCAAATTGGGCTCGCAACGCTTGCATATTTACTTCAAGCCGTAATTTAGCATCTTCCGTTAATTGGAGATCATCTTCAAGTTCCTCGTTTTGCTGTTTCAACTCGATTAATTGACTTTCTAACGCCCTCTTTGCCTTCTCCAGTTCATGCACATTTTTGTCGGCTGTTCCCTATAAAATAAAAATAAAATGATTATAGATAATTTGGGGCTAAAATTCCACACCAATTAAATAACGTACCTGTGAATTAGCCAAATCATCCAGTTCATTTTGTAACGTTTTCCTTTTGTTCTCAAGATCATCCACTTTCTCGCATGCCTCATCTAATTCACGTGTCAATGACAATACTTTAGTCTCCTTTTCTCGTGCTTCACGCTCCGCCGAATCACGCTCCTGTGCATACTGTTCACTAATTGCTTTCTCTTCGGCCAATATCTTATCGAAATTCTTCTGTTTCTTTTCCAACTCTAATACTTTTGTTCGCTGAGCCTCCAATTCAATAGTGGCATCTTCCAATTCTGATTGAACTTTTTTTTTACTTTTATCTAATCGATCGTTTGCTTGTTGCAACTCTTGTATCTGCCTTTGTAATGCTTCAATGTCTTTGTTACATTTTTTACGCCCTTCTTCAAGTTCTTTTACAACATCGTTTTCTTCTTCCGCTTTCTTTTTTAACTCTTGCATTTGAGCACTCACTTCGGCCATTTTTTTTTCATAATTTTTCTTTTGTTCCTCATCCTCTTCTAACTGTTCTTGAAGTGATTCCTTTTCCGATTCGATTTGACGCAATTTTGAACTTAATGATAATTTTTGACGGGTTTCCTCTTCTAACAATTGCTGCGTTTCGGTCAATTGACTTTCCATATTACTTGCAGATTTAATAGCAGCTGATGCTTTTAATTCAGCATCTTCAAGCTGCTGTGTTATATTTTCGACCTCTTGTTGCAGTTTAACAGATTTTTCTTGCAATTCGGTCCGTGCTCGTTCAACTTCAGCCAACTTAATTTGAAGTTCGGCAATTTGAGATTCGGCTTGTTTTCGTCGTCTCTCATTTTCTTGCCTTGATGAATTTATATTTCTCAACTCAGTCGCCAAATCAGCATTTTCAGCTTCCAAAGTTTGTTTTGATTTTTCGAGCGTTACTTTAACTTTCTTTAAATTTTCCATTTGTTCATTGATTGTTGACAATTCGGTTGTATGCTTATGTCTCATTTCGGCCAAAAGATGTTCGTGATTACCCGACTCTTCTTCTAAATTACGTTTTAAAGTCGCCAATTCTTGTTCACGTTTCGAGCGGAGTTCTTGTTGGGCGGCGGTGGTATCGAGAGAGTCGAGTAACTCATTTTTCAAAGCTTCAAGTTCTTCGCTTAGATCACGTCGCACTTTTTCAGCCTTGGCACGTGCCGCTTTTTCCGCGTCTAAATCTTCTTGAATTTCAGTCAATTGAGATTCGAGTTCACGTTGAATTTTTTGGGCATTGGCCTTTAATGCGGATTCCTCATCGATTTTTATAAGTGCCTGAGTTAATTCTTCGTCCCGTTTACCCAATTGTTGTTGCATTTCTTCGACTTGAACACGTTTCTCGTTCATCTGTTCTTTTAGATCGGCCATTTCTGTTTCCAATTTTCGTTTCGTGCGGTCAGTTTCTTGTCGTTGTTGATGGTCCTTTAATAAGCGCTCTTCTAGTTCGGCAATCGAGGATTCATGCTTTGTTTTTAATTTTGCCAAATGTTTCGCCTTTTCTTCTTCTTCAGCGAGTGTTTGTGATAAGTCGTTGGCCCGTTCCTCTAATGCTTTTTTTTCTTTCAATAATTTTTGATTTTGATCTTCGGTTGATGCCAATTCTTCTTCGTACAATTTAATTTTGGCGTCTAATTGAACCTTTTCAAGTTGTAATTTTTGGCGAGCAGCCTCCTCCTCCTCCAATTGCTCTTCTAAATCTTGAATATTAATTTGCAATTTTTTCTTCTCTGTAGCCATTACTGTCACCCGCTCCTCTTCTTCTTCAATACGTGCCTCTAAATCTTGCATCATTTCTTCCAATTCTTGTTTTCGTTGGGATAATCTCATACGAGATTCCTCAGCTTCAGCACATAATTCAATTTCGGCTTGTAACTGTTCAGCTAAATGAGTTTTTTCCTCTAGCATATCTTGGAACTTCTTCTCGCTATCTTGAGCCGATTTTGCTAGCGAATCAAGTTTTTCACGAACCTGTTTTAATTCATCTTCTTTTTGTACCAATTTTTCTTCTTGCTTGGTGACTTCTAGAAGCGGCTTTACTTTCGTATACAGCCTCCACCATTGCCAATTGCGTAATTTTAAATATGCGGCACAATTCCGTTGGATAATACGAATTGCATTTAATTGTTGCAATCGCTTTTGATAATTGCGCCTGGCCAAGAAACCACGGCAGAATGCTTGGAAATTAACAATCAAGTCAGTTATTTTATAATCACGTTCCTCTTCCAAATGAGCTAGTACCCCAGCACGGAAGAAAATTTTTGATTGTCCTACGCGGAAAAGATTTGAATCTAATTCTAAAGCACTTATCATTTTTTCACAAGCCTTTTTACCGTCCATAAATCCTTTCGGAATAACATTGGGTGTAAGTAGTTCGTAACGCTGGCGGAACTCTTGGAAGGGAATTCTATTTGGAAAACCTTGGCGACAAATACGTATACCTTCCAATACACCATTACACCTTAATTGGTCTAATACCAGTGGTGCATCAATTTTACCTGCACGCTTTTCGTGGTTTGGTATGATACAACGAACGAAATTTGGATTTGTGTTGCGTAACGTGTCCATTAGTTTAGCTAACTGTTCTTTATATAAATGTGACACTGTACGGAACATACCTTTACGAGTTCGAGCGCCAAATTGTGTGTCGGTAAGCGCCTGTTGTGCCATACCAACAATTTCGGCATCCTTCCAAATATTTACTATAAATGCATCTTGCGATGCTTGGAGGAGTGATACAATGTTTTCGTTTAAGGGATCCATATTCTTCATTAACCATTTAGTTGCTGAATAATCGACTTTGCCAGCATAGTGAATAATTGCAAAATCTGCCACGCCACGGAAATCAGTTTTCATGAACTTTGGATGCATCGAATGGGCTGATAATAATTTTTCTACGAAACTTTTATCGGTCGCTTTAGGGAACCAACATTCTTCATCTACAAGCGCCATTATACCTCCAGGTTTATCGATTAAATCTATTGTTGGTTGTAAATCTAAACCAAAATCGATAAATTTCCATTCAATACCCTCACGCTGGTATTCCTCTTGTTCCAATATGAACATAGTGTGATTGAACAGTTGCTGTAATTTCTCATTTGTATAATTGATACATAATTGCTCAAAAGAATTTAATTCAAATATTTCAAAGCCGGCCATATCAAGTATACCAATGAATGAAGCACCTTGTCGTTTTGTACGATCCAACGACCGATTTATTCGATTCACAAGCCATTTAAACATGCGTTCATAACAAGCTTTCGCAATAGCTTCAACGGCAAATTCCACTTGTTCTTTAGTTTGAGCTTTTGTTACAAAATCTCGACCAACTTTAATACGAGGTGTTAAAAATGCTCGTGTCATATCCGTAACATTTAAACCTAACAAATGAGCAATTTTTTGTGCTACTGTATTATCCGGTAATGTAGCTTGATCATTATTACGTTCTTGCTTGAATTTCATGCAACCAAATAGTAAAACGGCGCTCACAATACGGAATATAGAATTAAAATCTTCTGTTGTCATGCCCATTATATTCATACTTTTAACTGTGGCCTGGAATTCGGCAAAATCATCAACCCCAGGTACCGGAAGACTTCCATTCGATAAAAATGTATAAGTTTTTATATCATCTAAGATAAATTTATCTCGTTGATCGGCCGATGCGCCCGCCAATAATTGATAAAATATATGGAATGTACGTTCATCTTTTGCTTGTCGGATCGCCCGTGATTTTTCCAATAGATAAGTTTCTATGTTAGCACCCGATATATAACCAGATGCATCAAAATTAATCCGAATAAATTTACCGAAACGCGACGAATTATCATTCTTTACAGTTTTTGCGTTACCAAATGCTTCAAGAATTGGATTGGCTTGGAGTAGTTGTTGCTCAAGTTCACCCTAAAATATAGAGAAATAAATCAAAATTAGTATATCAAATTTAATCTTATCACGCAAGAGTTATCGTCTCGCGGCTATAAATTTTTATGTCACATGCACAATTTATAGGAATTTCTTTGTCATCAACTTTTCGTCGTCGACACATGCAAAACTAATACTAAGCATGATTCTAAATTAATAATTAAAAAATTGTAGTACATATGTATTCTAAAGTATATAAAAAAAATTACTCAAATATTTCTAACCTAATAAATAAATAATGTGTATTTAAATAAAACAAAAACTATAATAATTCAAAACTAAATCCTTGAAATGAATACTTTACCGCAAATGTCGTATTCGTTGATGTACTCTAATTATCATTAAGTGATTGGCATTAAAAGAGTTGAATAAAAATTAAAATTTATTATAACATTTTTATATTCAAATAACGTATTTTTCGCTTATAAAAGGAAAAATTTCTATTTAAAACAAAACAAAAATTAAGACAATAAAATGCTTTTAAATTAGTATTCTTACTATACACAGGGTGGTGATAAGTATACTAACAATATTTATACCCGATCTGTCTTTCATAAATAAGTGTATAAATTATTAAAATATTACATGGTTTATACTTACAATAATAAGTGCTGGATGTGGCTGGAGATTTAGAGTTTATGGTATAAAATTTTAGTGCAAATTAAATTTTTGAATTTTTGTGCACACAGGATGAATCAGATTTTTTTTGGATATGAAAATAGAGAAATAAATTAAAAATAAATAAAAAAATAAACAGAAATAAAATGTTTTAAAATTAGTAGCATTATCAAATATATAAAAAAAAATATGTAGGCTACACGACATATTTTGTACATGTTACTGTTTTTATCAGTAGTAAATTAATTACATCAATATGTTGTCAATATGTATTCGGACATATTAATTTATTTGTTGTTCGGGCTTAATTAAAAAAATATTTATAGAATAGCAGTTATAATGTAACAGTGCAATTTAGATCTATAATTTTGATAAAATTTTCGATTTCGACATTTCATCGAAAAATCATGATGATGCACTATTTATAGCAAAATGTTACAAGTTCGTTGATGATTTCGGAATTGTATTAATGCCCTTATTTTAGTTCTCATTTACGCGAGTGACTTCATGAAAATTTAATCACAATTGCATAGTGATTTCAATAAGGTGAAAATCGTAATAAGGACTTAAATTGAATTTTACAAAATTCAAGTTTAGCCTTAAAAATTTCTTGATTTTTAGGTCTGATGATTATTTATGATATGTCACTAAATAAAATAACACGTGTGTAAACTGTCCGAAACCTCTAAATTAGACTATAATGAAAGAAATATCCTAAACATAAGCCGGAAATACCCAAAACGATAGTAGTCGTTGGTATTTGAGAATATTAAAAAATACAGTCTCCTGCATAAAATGTATATTTTTCGCAAGGAAGTAAAAGACACAATTGTATGAATTTTGTATGAAAATTATTAGATTTTTATAATTAGATATCCAGTAACTCAACTACTTTAATCCATAGGGAATAAAATCATCATTATTTACTTATAGGGAGTCTCAGCATTACAAAAATGGTGAAAAAGGTCGCAATAATGTGCCAAATGAATCGACAGTAAGGCGTTTAATTACAAATTTGAGACCAAATTTACGCTGATGGATCAGAAGATCATTGTTCGTCACCGTCCTTGTCGATCACTCGAAAATATAACCACAGTAAGGGAATCTGTGGCCGAGAACCCAGGAACTTGGGAGTGTGGTATCGCGAAATTTTAACGGAGTTTTTGTGGCAACAAGACGGTGCGACCTGCCACACAGCACGTGAAACAATGGTGTTACTGCAGACTAAGTTTCCAGGCCGTGTCATTTCTCGATTTGGCGATCAATATTGGCCACCAAGATCGTGCGATTTAACACCAATGGACTTTTTTCTTTGGGGCTCTGTGAAGGAACAGGTGGATGCGAATAAGCCTGAAACAGTTGAACATCTTAAAGAGGAAATAAGGTGCGTTATTGGTGAAATACAACCACATTTATGCGAAAAACTTCCATTTTTGCAATGTGTTTTTACAATAATTAAACGGTTTGAATACTTCTCCATATTCTTAAATCGCGTGGTCTGTACGTGACAACTGTCAAAAAAAAATCACCGTACAACTCGTATTAACAAAATGGTGGCAAATTTAAATCCGGTGCTCTTGCGGAGACACCCTTTATTTGTTCATAATGATGAGTTTTACTTTCGATTTTTTAAAATAAAGTGTTGCTTTTGTTTTAATATTCATAAGATAAATTATTGTTAAAGTTAAGTTTACTTTGTAGAAGTTCTGTTAATGTAGTCTTAGGCCTAAGAATACTATAAACAAACCATAATGAAACTAAATTTAGCACATTTAGCACATTGGAGGATACCTCCTCAATGCTAATGTGCTAATCCTCCTCAATGACATTAGCAAAGAATTGTCTGAAAAATATCCACCCTAGCTGCTGTGCGAGTACCGCAACCAAGATTTGATGAAAATATGTATTTTTTTTAATTTGGTTATTTTGCGAGTCGATTAAAATAGAAATATGTTTTCATAGGCCACTTTACATCATGAGGTAGTTAAACCTTTACAAGAGATAGTCGACCTTCTTAAACTGAGACGTCTCGATAAGAGCAAACTTGTTAAACCAAATTTAACGGGTGCAAATACACTTTGTGGTCAGATACGACTTGTTTTGTTGTTATGGTTATGTTGCTAGTTTTGAACATTATCAAACATCTTCCAATTGTGAGTGGTTCAAGTTATGTATATTAAAAACCACATCAATTCTGTTGGTACCAGACGTTTCATTATACTTATATCCATAGACTGGAACCAAATTTGACACACTTATTATGTACTGCGGATGGAACATAGCAAAAATAAAATAATGTCTGCCCATCGTTATGTCATTTATTTTATAAAAATTAACCGTAGATCTTGATGATAGAGATTTGACAGTGAAGCTATTTTGGCTTTTATCACTATAAGAAAATCAAGCTAATGCCGAATATGTATGATATTTATTGATGTGAAATCAATATGGATGTATTGGATTCGATCCGCTTTTATCACAAATAATTAGGAGTTATTTAAACTTCGAAAAGTTGTTGTCGCCCTCGTTAAGAATTTATTTGTCCCAGTTACTCTAGAGTTTAGAATTGTGATACGTGCGATGTGTAATATACGATTTTCCTGAAGGCATCAAACACCAAACTTCTTAAAACACCAAAAACTTTTACAAATTTGGTTTCACTTCTCAATAATTAATAATTTTTCCAAATATAAGTTATTGCAAAAGTAATAATTGCGATGTTTTTAAGGTCAAAATTGATCAAATGTAAAACATAAATAATTAAAACAATGAGCTAAAGTAATTTCGGATATCGTTTAAAACTTAGAAAGACTTTAGGTTTGTTATATTTTTTTATGTAATCTTCTACCGTCCGACCCAATAAAAATAAAAATAAAACGAAAATATTGTGTTGGCGAGGCTGTTTCAAGATTACTGTAACACAATAATCTATATTTCTTTTTGTTACTATATTGTATAACACAATCAATCAAGGTTAAATCGCCACATGAGATTCACATAGCTTGACGTGATGGACCCTAAATGTATTGCGGCGGTGTCATTTTTGGTTAAGAGCTACACAAAGACTCGAGTAAGAATTATCTTTGTCACGACGCATTTTACTCAAGTGGAGATCGCTAATTAATTATTTAATAGTATTATTACGTCATTTACAAATATGGCATACATATTTTTTATTCACGTTTCTTTCTAACCAATTAAGTCGTTCAAACAAAATATGTTTCTTACTTTTTAAGAGAAACATTAAAGTTTTCTTATTATGGTAAAGGCTGTTTATATTTTATTCCATAATACCATTCTATTTTTACCCTATAAGGAATGATACTTTGTGAGTAGCTGTTATTGTATTGTGTACATTCAATAAAAAAAAATGAAATTGAGAGTATTACACAAAAAAAATTTCTTAAAAACATTTCTTTCCAAAGGAATTATATGAACATAAGAAATAATGAATAATTAAGTAATAATTATTGTATGGATAAATATCGGATTTACAATTATTATTATTACATGCGCAAACACCATATGTTTTATTGTGTTTCAGATCGTATTGCTTTCATTATTAATAACTAATTAATAAATCACATTTACATAAAGTAATTGTTTTATTAGCTAGCAGGTATTTATAAAATATTATGTGTAAAAGAAAAGATGAGTAATTTACACCTACTTGTTTCCAAACAAAATTACATCCACTAAAGATATCATATTAAATAAATTTGTATATAAAATATTTAAATGACACATTCCTAATTGGCGCCAATTTGGCTTACTTATAATAAAAGGTAAATAATTTACAGTTCTAATCATTGGTATCGGATTATTTTGCTTTCCCTATTCAATGTTGTTAATAGGCTCTAAATGAGAGCTGTTCCTTACAATGAGTAAACAGAAACCTAAAGATCAAATTATTGGTCGTTTAATTTCTTAAAATCTTAAGCTCCCCTTAATTTGTACACGTGGTGCGGTATGATACTTCCATTTTATGTTGGATTATTTTTCAAAAAACTTGCTTCAAAGCTACATATTGTCAGAATAACAAATAAAAATGTCTCGTGAGATTCAGTTGTAATCTTCAAAAATATGATTTTGTTCATAAAACAGAGCGCGAGCACTAATAATCCTCGCTTAAATAAGGCTAAATATTCCTCCTAAAACATGATTTTACATCTCCTGCAGCGCTCATAAAATGATTAGAAGGAAATGAGAATAAAATATTTACAATGAACAGTTTTTCATCACTCTAAATTATCTCAAACCTTAACGGGCTAATAACAGATAAACTTTAGTCCAAAACATGTGATGTGAAATCTAAATTGAGATTAATAAACAGAAATGGGTCAAACTTAATCGAACTTAATTAGCGGAAGAGGGGATAAAAAATGGCTAAAAGAAAGGTGAGAACAATGGCTTTAGATTTGGAGAAAAACAAGATTTGACTTAACACATATGAAAAAGAAGTAGTCGTGAAATTGTTTCTGGTCTCCACCGGAAATTTACTCCGGGCCGTACGGTATTTTTTTTTTAAATGTATGAACTCACAACTCAACAAACAATTTAAAAGATTCAAGTAATTTAATAAACACGATGGTGCGTATTAAATTCACTTCCTATGTAGAACGGTTGAAGCTGCTTAGCAGCATTCTTTCGAGAAATGCCGCAAAGTAGCTAAGATCATTTTTATGTACCAGGTGATATCTGAGACTATCAATCATCGCTTTGCAAAAACACGTCAACTTCAATATTAATTTTCGTTACCGCAAACTGCGCCTTTATTCGAAATCTGCGGCTCATAGAATGGAGTATTGAAACGATGATATTAAAAAGAATGTTGCACGAAGTAAACGCTAACAATATTGGTCGTTGGGAATTATTATTCAGATTGGCCAGTTTCGTAAATATTAACTAACTATTTAAACGTCTTATATAAGGCTGCACATAAAAATTACTCGTGTGCACCGGTTATATTTTTTATGTTTGGCCTTCAAGATTTTTCGAATACCAAGAGGGGCATAATGCAAAAAGGATTTTACATCATCTGATTACGATCGGTTTTGAAAATTAACGTATCCATTACCCCCTGTCGCTGTGGTGCTGAAACCATGGGCCGATCTATGTTTCATGTATTTTAGGCTGGCATAGAGCTATGCAATGCGCAGGTGGTTCTATGTAAAGCAGTACGCTCTGGATTTGGCTACTGCGTAAGATAGTATGTGAAAATTGAACCGCGAAAGAGTTGGGACAGATTGCAAAGATTAAAAACAAACATCGCACAGAGGTCTTTTGTGTCTATGAAAATAATTCATAGGCTAAATTTTAGTTAGCGCAGGAATAAATAGCAGTTAGCCCCATTTTGTGCAACCGGGCATTAGATAGTTAGTTGTTTTTATCCCGATGGATAATAGTTTTCCAATTGCAATGTTTCATTTCTGTACCAGATATAAGCACATCTCAGTTGAGACATCCATTTAGACCAAAATTAGTTTGCTTTTTTTTATTTTATGGCCGCACAATTGTGGTGAAACCAAAAGATTATGTTCCGGCTTTTGGATAAGTATACTTTCATTTTTAGTGTTTCTCTTGAAATCCTAAGTGCTAAAATTGGCATAAAACAAAAGAACACAAAAATAAAAGCAGTATATTAAAAACTCGTCGATAATATTCAAAAACAGAGCCTGATAGACTACTGTTCGCTCTTATAGGTAAATTATAGTATAATAAACGATCTACCGAATTGAACAATTTTAATAGAACAGTCACTTTAAAGAATATTAGTCGGTCATTTGTCTCTGATTAAATGATTGCAACATACATTAACCTCTCTATGACATTTTGGGTAATTCCTAATGGTCTAAACAATTCCGACGCGCGCACCACTCACAAATGTTAAAGAAGCAAGAACACTACAAGATTCGTGCGAAATCGATTATAAATTCTTCAATATGATTCCTTTGGACCCGTTCGAATACTGTAATAATTTAATTTTTTGTAATTATTTTGATAATTTCCTCTTCAATATTTTGTTTAAGTTCGATTGCTGTCCGAATATTGAAATATTTTTGACATTATTAAAAAATTGTAATAATCGTTATTCCATATAGAAAATAAGATAATTGAAGTTTAGTTTGGATCCAATATTTAATTAATTGTATTAATGCATTAGGTTGCATGCAGAACACTGTCAAAATTATTACAATAGAAATAATTGTTATTTTATACCGTGCGTTACGAGCGTCTAGTTTGTGTAGGCTATAAGACTTTCACTTTCATAAGAACGACGACTCAGAAAGCAAGCAACTATAATCTTACTTAGGTGATCGCAAAATTTGTTGGATGTAAATATATTATGGTGTGCGAGGTTTTGTGATGCAACGCTTGCTTTTGAATATACCGGGTGACTGACACGAAGTGTTACCAACTTCAGACTGTCGTTGCTGTCAAACCAGTGATGACAGAGCACTCAAATTTACACTAATGACAGTTCATCCCATTGTTTACAAGAGTACAAAAGCTTTTTAGTGGGAAATATTCGGAAAAAAAGTTATCCGCAATGGAATTCAAGCGTAATAATGTGATTGCTCTATATTTGGCTGGAAAACCACAGCCGCAGATTGTTAACCAGTTAAAACATCTGCATGTGAATAAAATGTTTGTGTATCGCACCATAAATCGATATAACGATACTGGCAGCATTGCAAAACGCCAAGGTGGTGGACCGAAACGCACTGCAACATCGCCGGATATCATTCGGAAGGTGAAGGCCAAATTGGCTCGGAATACGCGCCGTAGCGGCAGAAAAATGGCTCGTGAGGCGAACATTTCGCTCGAACGAATGCAACACATATTGAAAGATCATCTTGGACTAAAGGCCTTGAAATTCCATAAAACGCATGGTCTCACCGATGCTCAAAAAAAGTTAGAGTGGAAAGAGCAAAGGAGTTGTTACCCTTGCACGAAAGTGGCGATTTGCCTAATTTGGTTTTCTCCGATGAGTCACCGTTCGTTATTGAGCAATATGTGAACAAGTAGTAAAACGACCGGATTTACTTGCCCGGTCGTTCTACTGAAAATTTGGACCAGCGGATTGCCACTCGAAACCAAGCGCCGCCAATGGTGATGGTTTGGGCCGCCGTAACGGCCGAAACGGCCGCTTTTTTTCAGTCATTCAAGATTGGCGCGTCAATCAAGATTGGCTGAGAAACAACGTTCCGCAGCTCATTTCCACTGCCCAATGGCCACCAAATTCACCGGATGCAAATCCGCCAAAAAAAATACCAAAGTGTCGATCATCTCAAGCAAGCGCTTCGCCGAGAAAGGGCCAAAATATCGCAGAGCCACTTTCGTGCTGGATGCAATAGCTTTGTCGGCCGTTTGATAATCGCGGCTAAGGATGGCTAAATCGAAAACTGCGAATGCAATTCGAAAATTTAAATATTTGTAAACATTTTTTACTTTGATTCAATAAAATTCATCAAAAAATAAAAATTCTGTGGCGTTTTGTTTTGGTAACACTTCGTGTCAGCCACCCTGTAACAGGGATATGCACAAATCCAGTACCTAGTTGGATTTGAAAAATTCTAATAGGCAGTTTTAAATATAATCAAGTCGCTGAACATAATCCTAGTATTCAGTCGAGCAATATCACGATATTTTATATCAGCGTTCGCCATAAAAGGGTACGTTTTTATCAATAAAAAAAACCAAGAATAGAAAATATGTAAATTGTTAAACTATTGTTAGAAGCTCTGAAGAATTAATACATGTTAAATTTTTGTTATGAACAGTGTCAACAATGTTTTGACGTACAGAATCAAATTTTTTTTTTCGATCGATTGTTCGCTCTGGTTTGACAAAAAATATAATGATAATTTTTATCATTTTGATCGGACAGAACACGCCGAATGGGTCTATTTTGTAATTCATCCCAGAGAGTCGCTGACAAAAATTATTCGTTGTTTTTTTATTGAATCGGAGTAATTTTAAGCTGCACACTGCGTTTTATTTATTGACTGGGCTTAACACCGTGTATACTCGATTCTTAAAATTTTACTCCGAAATGAACGTCAGCGTATGAAGTGTTATCGGGTCATTTGACCCTCTATAATCATTATTCGGTGGACAATAGCCTGGGTAAGCCTGTTCGCACGGTTTGCATTAAAAAATAATCCCAATGTATGTGCCTAATAAAAAGGGCTTAGAACCGACTGATGTCGAATTTTCAACATTTTGCATACTTAATTTTACAGCAATAAAAACTGTAATTCAGTGAATTGTTTATTCAATTTAAAAATGCGAATGACTACACTTACGAGCCCATATATGCTAACAACATGTTATGCTTAGAATCCATAATATACAAATTCAGAAAACGAAAGTGCATGTATACATATACACAAATAAATAATAGTTAAACTAAATTCCATACAAAAACACATCAGAAATTCATATTTATTTACAAAATTAAATACAAAAAACTATTCGTGCAAATATAGCGCCCCTTTTCAATGCATACATACACATACTGTACGTAATTCATCATTCATATTTCTTTCTCTAAAGTGACTCATGCTGATCAAATTCGGTTTGCAATAAAAATACACGTTCAGTGTACACGATTTTATATTACTTAATCTTGACCTTATTTACATTTTGCTCTTGACCATATATAGAAGTTATTTTATTTATTTTTTATTAATAAGAGAAAATAATTTTTATAAATAAAACCAAAGAATTAATACAAAAAATTAGGCTAACTTACCGCATTCCCTTTTGGTTTTGATGCTGCTACATAGGCTAGATATTGAATGACCTTTTTTGTATTTTCCGTTTTACCAGCGCCTGATTCACCGGTACATAAAATGGATTGATCTTCACGATCTGATGATACATGCAATTAAAAAGAGAAACAATAATTTATATTAAACAAATTATGTACATACATACATAATTTTAAAGCATAATATTTATGTCAATGATACGCAAAAAATATAAACATTACAAAACAAGTTAAGAATATAGTCGCTGTCAAATAACAGTATTATAGTCATATAAGGTAAGAGTACAATTTATATTATTATGATCTTTTCCATACAAGCTCAAACAAAATTACATAATTTTATGTATATACATACAATTCGCACACATATCACTGTTTAAAAATCAGCAAAAATATGGACATAACAATCGCACGAGAAATAAAACCAAATCAATCAGTCATCACAATTAAAAACATTAGAAAGTTATTTATACATTTTAATTAAACACCATTTTAATGTCAATTACATTTAAGGTGTATTGTTATCCCATGTAGGCAATAAAACGTGATTGAAATAATCCTAGTAAATAGCTCGCGTTTTATAAATTTTTTAAATAGGTAGTTATTTTCATCCTAAGGGGAAACATTAGATTAACTGCATCAACTGATCATATTTTCTTTTAACGAGGTACACCATAATTACCAAGCGTGCATAACGTTAAACGGTTCTAGCAGTTGAACCTAAATTAGACTCTTAAATCCCTATATCGAAGTAGCTGTAAAGTAAAAATTGTTGCAATTAGGCTGAGAGATCGTCCGCACACGCTTAACTCACTTTTAATAAAGCACTTAAATCACAAAAAGCATTTACTTTTAGGGCATTTTATGAAAATTATTACAATACATCTACCTCTCAACGCAAGCACTCTCAGGCAATTTTATTTCACTTAAAGTTTATTTCCCTTTTGGAGCTTGTCGCTGTGACAGAACAAATCAAGATATACGTCGGCCTCAGCTCCACTCATAGGTCTTACCATAGGCTCCATTTAATTGAAAAATTTCCGACCTTTAATTCGTTATAAGTGGAGTATTTGGTCTATTCTTGTTTAATAGAATATATTACTCGTATTCTCCGTTAACAGAAAAAATTTCCAGTGAAGTGGAGTACTTATAAAATTTAAGATAAGTGTAGCGATATTTTTTCTTTATTCCGGCTTAATCGGATTGACACATTATGTAAATAATATTCTCAGAAAACAGATACGCTCACTGACTATGAACTCTGATAAACATCCGTAGTTGTGTCAACGAACTTCATACCATATTCGAAAATTGTATTTATTCCATCAACTATTTCAGTAGATATGTTAAGTTTTGATAAACACTTTCTTAATTTGTGATATACTTTATTTTTATATAAAAAACAACAACTACTAGTTTCAAGCTATACTGCTCATCATCAGGTTGATTTAAAACTCAAGTTGAGTTTTAAATCAACCTGATGATGAGCAGTAAAGCTCGAAACTAATTTTCCAGTTAATCAACCGGTTGTGAATCTTGTTATAAAATTTCTGTATGATTTAGTACAATTTTTACATAACCACGTCTATTATTAAATGTTTACCATTGTACACAATATCTCCTAAATGATTTCTTTTATTATATCTGGTATTAGACAAATTGCCTTAATCCATGGGAGTACTTGCGCCAATTTTGTAAGAAGCCTTCCGCGTGGTTCTATTTCGCGTGGTTCCGTTCGTGCCATCACCTCGACCTAAACCTACCTAACCCATCGACCGTGCCATCACCACGTAAACCTTGATCTTTTTTGATTGACTGAGATATGCGGAATTGTCTCAGTAATCTGTTTTTAGACAGTATACTACGGAAGATGCATAAATTAATATTTGCGTACGACTGGGCTGAATTTGAATTTTAACAAATTTTAGTTTTGGGGAAGCTGAATGTGACTGGGTCATCTATTAGCGGGTTAAGACCAAATTTGGTTCGGCTATGGTGAATGGAGGATAAACTTTACTTCATTAAGTATCCTAATTCGAGCCGAACTAGGACACCCCGGAGCATTAATTGGCGATGACCAAATGTATAATGTCATTGTAACTGCCCATGCCTTTATCATAATTTGTTTTATAGTTATGCCTATCATAATTGCTTTGGCCGATTATTTTCAAATTTTTTTGTAGAAAAATCCAGAACTTCATCCGGGATTTATGTTGGAATCTCGATTCAGCATAATTAGTTAAAAATTGCCTGCACGCCCGAACTCCAGAATTTCTTTAAAATACATTTTTAAATCGCCACCCAATTCTGAATACCTGATTTGACAATTTTTTTTCTGATATGGCCAAGTTCCATTCAAAATGATTGCAGTTCTACACTTCATCAAAAAGACACGCAAAAATCTCAAAATAAGCTGACCTTTTTATTAGAATCCTAATTCAGATCTGCAAAATAAATTGGAAAGTTATCGGTTGGGAAACGGCCTGGTTCCATTCATTATAGCCGAATCCCACAAATTTTGCCAAATTCGGCTTTGCACACCGAATTTGACCATCATTTGTTGAGAGATGGCCTACCAATTATACTTGGTAATAAAACGATTATTATTTGATGACCAAAATTAATAAAACATTTGAAATTTTGGCGAAATAAGCTAAATTTACTTGAAATAACCATCCGGGAGCTAATCTGGTATTGAATAACACTCATAGTTTTCCGAGAACTATTGCCTTTGGGATGCCTCACATATTTTTTGCAATTTTTAAAAGATATTTCGTGGTTGCCAATTCAAGGGTTAAATACTAACGAATTTTAGAGCAAGTTTTAATATAATTTAAATAACTAGGAGGATTAAATTAATAAATGTTTATATTATTTAGGAAGTCGGAAAATATTAATTTAGAATTAAATTTCAGGAAATTTACATATGCTGTGAAATAATATTTCTTTGAAATATTAATTTTTGATTGTGTAGATTAGAATTGGTCATTGGTGTTACTAACTATCGACTTGATCTAGGTGTCTGTAACCCGGCTGATTCAATCAATCAATTATGTTTTGGAAGCCGGCAATTATTGTATTAATTTAGAATTAAATTTCAGGAAATTTCCAGATGTACGTGAAATAAATAATATTTTTTTTTGTCAGGTTGCTGATTTAGAGAAGCAATTGTTGAAGAACAATGCCATCGTTATCCATTAAACCTATTAAGCCTTTTTCCTTCCTCTAGCAGATTAGAATTGTGTTGTGCCGTACGATCTCTAGGTGTTTGAAACCGAGTCTTTCTGTCCCAAAAAAAACCTATCCTATCCTTTCTTGGAAGAATATGATAGGTTCGCCCGGCCCGGCGTTATCCGGGACACTTGCCCATCTCTTGGTCCTACAGTGATTGGACTGTCAATCAAATGCATATGTGCATATGCATAAGAAATCGAAAAAAGTTATGCCCCTATTATGGTTTTCGCCTACGCGTCACTAGGCGACGATGAGTCGCCGTATTTATATTTTGGTATTATGATTCTCGCCGTGAGAGAGTGATGTATAAAAAACGATCGCCTAAAATTTTTAGGTGATGAATGTAATGTAGTACGAATAAAGTTTTTGAAGGTTACAGGACAAATAAAAAATAATGGCACCAGCGATAATGTAAGTTTTTTTCAATAATTTTTACGCTTATAAATAATTTGTTTACCAATTTTATATATATATTATATATATAAATATAAATAAATATATATATATATATATATATATATATATATATATATATATATATATATATATATATATATATATATATATATATATATAAATAAATTAAATTATAAATTATTTATAAGCTTATAAATTATTTATAAGCGTAAAAATTATTGAAAAAAAAACTTACATTATCGCTGGTAGCCATTATTTTTTATTTGTCCTGTAACCTTCAAAAACTTTATTCGTACTACATCACATTCATCACCTAAAAATTTTAGGCGATCGTTTTTTACACATCATTCTTTCACATCGCTCTCACGGCGAGAATCATAATACCAAGAACAAATAACGACCAAAAATAATGCGGCGACACATACTCTCTCGCCAAAATAAAGGTGAGAACCATAATACTAAAATATTGCTCACACGAATCTAAGTATCACGGCGAAAGAGTGGTGAAGCGATGGTGAGGCGAGAACCATAATAGGGGCATTAATATCGTTATGCAGCGCCATCTATCATGAGTCGAAAAAATGTTTCAAAAAAATCCTACGTACTTTAAGCCGTAGAATCTGCAATAAAAATAGGGGTTCTTATTTTAATTTCAAAGTTACGCCCAGCCCCACTTACAAGGTGAGGAGGATACTAATTTTAGTACTAATGTATGTCCCCCTCGGAATGATTAAATATTGATAATGAACATTTTTTTCGTAGAGTACTTATTTTCCGAGATATTTGAAAGTTTCAGCTTAAATGATAGAATAAAATATAAATTTCATACTAATTTGGCTTATTTAGTTTTTCGAGTTTACAGAGAATAAAATAAAACACATGTGCAATAATGGCAATCCAATTCACCACAAAAAGTTAATACCAATTTGTGACTCAGTTGTGTCGTCAGAAACCGCAGGAAAAATATGAATGTGGTGTGTGTAGGTGACAAAAATCTGGTGATTTTTTTAGGAGACATTTTAAAACTAACTATTGCATAATTCATTATTGTTCAAATATGAGTCTGCTGACTTATGACGGTATCAATCAGTTATAAGAGTACCAAATGGCCTTGCTTATTGTTTCGGTGAGATTACTATTTGCTATACCATAAATTCTTTTACCTGTTCAAACCATTTCGGTTTAACAGTAACTTATGACACTTCACCGCACAAATTTTTGGCTGGTGCATAAAACTTAACTTTGGTAGACAGATAACTTAATAACAATAAATTGACATTTCTTAAATATAATAGTACAGGGTTCAATAATAAGCTTAGGCTATGATTAAATATTATCAAATTATCAAAAAATTAATTTGCCATGAAAACTTTCATAATTGTTTTCTGGAATTGACCACAACAACGATAAAAATGATAATATGCTATATCATGAAAAATGCTTTAATTAGTAATAAATACATAACATGTAAGTATGTATCATAAACTGATAATTTTAATTTATTTACTGCAAGTACAATGAAGGTGAATTTATTTTGAAAACAACAACGAAACAACAAAACATCCAAGATTAATAATAAAAATAAATTGAGAGCATTAAAGGCTGTGAGACAACCCTGGTATGTTTTACGATTAAATCATGAGCGGACAATTTCATACACATACTTATAAAAATTGTTTGTGCTTTATGAAAGATTCATCATCAAAGAATACTTTATATTGAATTACCAAACAACTTCCAAAATTCATCTGCTCATCTCATATTTAACATATTTCTTTATTAAGCTTTTGTACACGCCACTACAATGCACCACTTACAACAAAGCAAGAATCTACAAAAAAAAGTAGTTTACCTTGAATAGTTAAAAATTGGTCATTGAACATTATTATTCAATTCATTACACTCTTCACATGTAATGAAATTGCAATGTCATACATTTTTAACAGCTACATTTATTTAATATGATTGATTGATAGTTCATTCGCTTTTTTGAATAAATAAGTTAAATGGATTAAGGATAAATTGCATCTACATATAAAAATATTAAGCGAACAAATTTTAATAAATCGGCGATCAAATCTTGAACGTATCGATAAACTTTAATAAAAAAACTGAGTAAATAAATTGATAAGATAAAATATTTTATGGTTTAAACTATATCATGGCTCCATGCCGGCACGCCCTAATGCCCTAAGGTACTCCCGCCGCGCTAGAGATTTATTTATAATATAAAGGAGGGGTCCAAGGTGCCAGATAGGGTTTCGATAACAACAAAAATAGCAGCATCAACCTTATTAAAAATGTAATTAAAACTTTATTAAACACTATAAAAAATTCCAAAAATAATGGTTTTATGCGTTCTTATCAATCTGCATAATAAAATTGTGTACTACAATTTTTACAGTTTTTTTTAATAATGTAAATTTACGATATATTATTTATATAAATCACCACCATTTTTATATTTTTAATTTGTGTATGATAAAAATGTAAACGTTTTACATACATATTTTGTTTTTCGCGTAAATTCTTATTTAAAAACGAAATGACCTCATTGTTGATTTTGTAATGTGTGTACTTGATGGAAATTTTATAATTTCTTTACATTTCTTTGTTGACATCGACAAAAAATTCAACATTAAATTGCGATATTTATTCACCAGCACACCAAAGCACAACCATTATTGCATACAATTATTATATCTATCTGTGGTGCATGCATGCATACATATTATTATTATTTTCTTTTAACATTTGAGATAACCTTTAATAAGTAGGCTCATTTAATTAATTGATTGAACTTATTATTACGGTTATTATTAAGAAAACCAGTTTTATATCCAGTCGACATTACTGATAAATTATTTTGCAGTATTTACGTTGTATATTTATATGTAAGTAAACACATTAGTACATTACGAATTTTATAAAAAACATGAGTTCGTGCACCTCAGGATGAAATATAAAAAACATCGAAATAAATCAGAATCATAAAGTCGACTCTCGCTTTATGTTTGAAAGTAGAGCAGAATAAAAGTAAACCTCAATGATTATTAGATTATGATACAATTATTTGGCAACACCTCGATTATTTCAATGGCTAAACTGAAAGAGCCTAATTGAGTAAAATTGCTGCGAGTAGCTTGTGTTCAATTTTTCACCGAGGTGAGTAAAAAAAGAAAATCCCGGAGCACATAAGTTTCTTATCGTTTCGACCTTAAATTTTTTATATCAGAAACGTAAAATTAGTTCCGAAACGAAACGAAACGAATGCTATGTATGCGGGCTTTGAGTATTCTTCATTTTAGAACGTTACAATCGCAATAAAATAGATAAAAGTGGCAAACAAAACATTAATTTCAGTCCAAGAAAAAGACACGAACTTCCATAAAAAATGAAAAAGTGATGTTACGTGTCGCCGAGAGAGAAGGGTTCCCGAGGTAACTTGTTCATGTTCTTAATTTTCTCCATACTCAGCGCCTTAATTTTCTCCATTCTCAGCGCCAAAATTTATGTGGTGTGAAAGCTCTCTGTGAAAGAGATTCCGAAAGAAATAATCGAACTAAATTACAGATATGGTGTAAATAGAGCACACAGAAGATAACTCAGGCAAATGGAGTGTGACTTTGATGTATGCTATCTCCACTTGTTCCTAAAGCGCATTGTGATGCTTATACTGAATAAAGCAACCACGAATCGCATTCAGAGAGCTTATTCTCACTGCATAAATTTCCTGTTATGTTATTTTATTTCCACGTTTCCTATTGGAATTTGTATTGAAAAAAAATAAAATAACATTTCAGATCCTGGAAATCACAAAAGAAAAATTTCTGCGGCATACACGATAGATCGAGATTGACCGTGAAATTAAGAGACTAAACTCGGTATACGACATACATTGAAGGAGGGACCGGAAATAACCGATATAACAAGAATGTCTTTAGAATGCACTGCGCAGGAAGAGAACGGTCTTACCTAAAGCGATACAACCCAGCAAAACCTGGTGAGAAACTGAAGCAAGAGCCCCAAGTAGTATAAGAAAGTGCAGTTGTATTAGCTATCGCAATTTATATTTTTTTGTATTCGCTCCTGAAAAATTTAAATTTTTGATTTGTATGTATAAGCTGAAGTATAAGCAGTGACCAACAATGTTTTTAATGAGAACTATGGCCAAAACCGGACTGGAGGCGTAGAAATAGCTACAACAGAAATAAGGTGGGGCATATTTTAAGGCAAACATCAAAGATTATCAAAGGTTCTCCGAATTTGCACGGTTACGTTTCCTAATAAAAATGTATCAAGCATTACGATTGAAATCTACAAAATTTGATCAATTGTACGTAAATACCTATTGAAACAAAGGAAACGACATATATGAATCGACATCATAGCAAAAATTGGGTCGATTATGTTAAGCAGAGTCGTTTCGGGAAGTCTAGATCACCTACCTGGATATTCCTCCCCATTTTAAAAGAAGGTCCGGAAATCGTGGGAAATGACAATTTCCCGTCAAAATAACGTACAAATAAATTAACAACTTGCCTTTGTTCCAATTCGAACACGATATGTTCTGATCCGCCACAACAGAAAAATCATTGCATTTATTTAATATGCAAATTTGACTGGAAGTCAGTGAATGATCGAATACAAATTAATAATTAGCATAATAAAACTGTAACAAAATCATCGTCACACATTCTTTCAAAAATATATTCGTCATAATTCAATAGTTTTGTTGTGTACTAAAATAATAATAACATGTCGAAGTCACTGTCTCGTTTGTATTGTGTGATTCACATATGAAAATATTGTATACATTGAAGATTAATTAACATTTTGATTTTTATACAAACCTTGTAACATAGACCTGTATGCCGTATCCGTAATGGCAAAAACATGCGGAGGAACTTCATGCCGTTTAATACCCTTATACCGCTCCATAATTTTTTCGGTATAAATTGGAAGTTTTTTATATGGATTAACCACAACACAGAAAAGACCGGAATATGTCTGTGAACAAAAAATACATGCATGCATAGTGTTAGAAATTCTTCATCATTTTACTTATATAATAATATCTCCTTATCAGATAAAAATATTCTACAAGTAATTTAAGTACATATATGTATATTAGTTTTTATTTAGTTTGTTATCGAAATTACAAAAAAAAACTTGGAAAAGGAAAGAGTAACAAAAAAAAAAACTCGTCATATTTACTAAATGGAATATTTTATATATAACGGTTAACATAAGAGACTCGAAATACATATAATTTTAATGATTCATTACAAATAAATTTATTAAACAACAAACACAAAGAAACGTAAGAAAATTTTGAACCTATGATGACTAATTATCTTAAAAACGTTAAAAACCGATTTATACAAAATTTCTTTTTCTTCTTGTCTCTGCTCAATTCAATTTCAAGATTAAGACATTCAAATAAAGCTGTTGATTTCTGGACAAGAAAAAATCGTAATGTTAATAACAAATATACATATGTATACATTGTATGTGTATGAATGTAAATATTTGCTTTTGACATAACACTTTAAAAAAAAGTTTGTTATCAAATTGGCGGTAAGCCAACTAATCAACATATATATATGTAGTTGCTTACTCATAAGTCTCATTCATAGAAATTTAAAGTTTGGATGACTAAACGGAAATAAAATTTCTCCTCAAAAAATATGCAAATGTAATTTGATTATATTTTTCCGATAAATTGCAATTGCTTTTCCATAAAAATTATTAATTCATTTTGATAAACTTACGTAAATTAAACCAGAATAGTATCTGTCTTTTATATTGTGCAATACTGACGCTTCATTTAAACATGTTAATTCTGCCATATCTTCAACTTTGTCGAATTTTGGCGGATTCATTTTTTGTATATCATCACGATTTACAAGAACCCTTTTACCAGTTTCAGCTAAATCAACTTCTACATCATCACCTTTCTCGCCTTTTATACTAGCTGCAACAAAACCCTGGAAAGAAAGCAAAAATAAAATTATGTTAAAAATAAATGTGTGTGTGTCACGCAATTAAATTATTTATAAAAAACACTTTAGAAAATGACAGCACATGCTAAAAATGATTGTGTGTCGGTTGGAAGATTGTTGCTAATCAAAAAGTTACTCCCCGTTCAAAATACTTATTTCACTTATTTCTCAACGTTGTCCTAAGATAATAACTTCAGTCACATTCATAAACCATCTAAAGACAGCGCAATTTTCTTGGTAGTCGAATCAACTGGGAAAATTAATAGACCTCACATACCTGAGGGCTACTTTTTTAGTGAGCCCACAATGTGTAAGGTTTGAGATACCATAAAAAAGGTAACCAAACTGAGAATGTAATTTAAATAAATTTCGTTAATAGCTTTATAAAAGTAACTTTTGACTTTGGCCAAACCATTTGATCTAATTCAAATTATTAAGTTTATCACGTAATTGTCAGTTTATATGAAAAGCAGTAAAACTGACGCAAAAACAAATGCAGAAAATTTGTGTTCGGGCGAAGAGGAGCGGCCGTCGTTTAGCTGACGTGAAATTGTTTCGCTGGTCTCCAAAATAATCAGGGGATCTATTATGAAATTTATCCATCTCGGATTTTTTCGTTAACGGAAATGTTCGATTCGACACGGATAATAGGGTAATTATGAAACTTGTATTATCGAATTGGTAATAAACAAACTTTTACAAACAACAAACAACAAACTTAGCAACATACTTTTTTTAAAATAATTTTTAATTATTTTCCTTTAACGGAAAAATCCGAGACGGATAAATTTCATAGTAGACCCCCAGATAGTTTCATCTTGAATTATTATTTGTTTATGTCAAAATAATTTTATGCGAGTTTGTTTAACAACAAATAAAATTAATTGATGAAATGTCCGAAAATTTAACTAATTTTATCGTACCTGCAGATAAAAATGGAGTGAAACAGAGACATCTATATTCTAATACGCACGATACAACAATTTCTCTCTACTGATAGGCTCAACAGCTTGTATTCAAAATAAACAACTAAGTTGGTGAAACCAATTTATTATTTGACACATTAAAAAACTTGAAACAGACAATGAAGAAAATAAATAAAAATTAAAATTTATCGGATATACCCGAACTATAATTGTGTTAACCTGGTAGCAGTTAAAAAACTTTTAGTAGCGACAATCGGTTTCTACTGAGCCTACGAGTATCTGATAAATTATCTGAGAATTTTTTTTTTGTATCATACTAATACGGGAAAATACCAATTTCAAAGCTGAATTGTGTACCGTACATGTAAAATAAAATCCAGCGGTGAAATTTTCATTTTAGTTTTCCCTAGTGTCATTTCTATATGTAAAATTTCATTTCGCTTCAGCGTACAAAAGGCATAAGATAAAAAATTTAGTTTAGAAAGAACGTTATAAAGGTTTGAAAAAACAATTTCGACTAAAGTTTTTAGACTTTTCGAAGTTCTTTTATTTTATCACTTAGAAATCGGGGCTATTTCTAAAATCGAAGCAAAATGAGAGTACTAAATTCATATTTGATTGTGAATAAGAATCGAATGAATATAATTCAAATCGAATACGAATTTAGAAATAGCACACCTGAAACTTCATCCTACTTTATATTTAATTAAATTATAAAATAGTTTAATAAAAAATTGATCAAAAAAATACTACTAAGTACTCAAAAAATATTCATAAAAACACTGTTATTCAAATTAAATGTTTGTATATTACGATATTCGCTGTCATCTGAAAGCAGGCGAATTTAAATTATACATTTTCGTAAAATGCTATTCCGTTTCGCTTTTTAGTTTCATTACGATTTCGCACTTTATGAAAACAAAATTTAAGTTTGAAATATTCAAAATAGGAACATCTGTTCACGAACCATTCTGAGGCCTAGCATGTATAAGGAGCCACTACTACCTAACCTAACTCACAGATAAGAATACACAACTGTAAAAATTTCACCAAACAACAACTATAGAAACTGCAATAAACTTGTTATCTATTTGAATTAAACAAATTCCGCTAAATGAAAATTATATGGCAGAATCCCTATTGCTAGGTATGACTGCTTTATGATAGAAGTATTTTACCGGGATTCCTCTATCGGATGAAAATTGTTTACCAATGATCATCTTATTTTTAACTTCGAGTATGCCTACTAACCTTGTATATGGTCCCACATGAAAAAAAAAATTGAATTTCGAAAAAAGCTATTCCAAATTTCGGTACTTATCTGTTGTCAGTTGCTTTCATAAATATTCCGATTGGATTTAAGCCCGGGCCTCTTTAATAATGAGTACGGTGTGAGGTCTTACATTGTCATGCATTAGTAAGAAGTTATTACGAGTATGCGCAAATCGGAAAACATGTTCGTACACATCCTGTACTTGTTCAAGAATTGTTCAAGCATGATTAAAATGCAGACTATTGGTTCATCCGGTATAACTTCAACAATAAAAAGGTATCGATGCAATTCAAAAACGAGAATGTTCAGAAAAGGCTTACAACTAGGTTTAAAAGTAGCTGCAGATGTTGGTAAATCTCACAAGGTGTTTTGATTTTGCGAAAAAAAAGGTTTTTGTAACACAATTGTAAAATCAAATTTAGAGCACAAAATGCAACCCGAGCAGAACAGTTTCAGCTTACAAATTAATGACCGAAATAAAAGAAATCGAGGCCACCTAGACCTCCCAGATCTACGCACGAAATTTCTTCGTAACACTTTCTCGAAAAATGTTCGTTTGGTTTTTTATAACACGGAGACATAAAAATTGTTGTGAATATCCCCAAGCGAAAAAACAAAATCTCAATTTAAGAAATAATTAATTGAATTCTCTCTAATCTTAATTAAATTTCGCGTCACATTTTTCAAAATTTTAAACATTTTCCAGTGAAATAAAAGAAAGTGGAAATTTATAAAATTGTAAGGCACACACTCCCACACCCTATTTCCTATATCTCGTATGGAACAGCACAGATCTTAAAAATATTGTTATTATCAAAAATTCACGATTTTCAAGTTTGTGTCTGTCTGTCCCAGATGCTCTATAGAAATAGGTTGGGAAATGCTAAATTAGCGATCAAATTGATGTCCAACTCTCAATAATAGGTCGATTTGATATTACAAATAAAACATATTAGTATATAAACGTCGGAAGATGTTGGTAGACGGCAGCACGGACGTTTAAATAATAGTTTTAAAAATATATATTATGTATTATAAAATATATAGAATATATTGATATATGTGATGATTAATATCATTATACAACTAATATAAAAACTAGCAAAAAATATTTTCTTTTGAAAATGGGTGAGCTGCCATCTGTCAATATCTTCCGGTACTTAATCTTACGGCGACTTCAACAGGAATCATGTCGAGCTATGAGTTTAGTATAGAAAGTTATACAGATTGCCATATAATACACTAAATTTATTTGATATTTTATGTAACAATGAACGAGCAACCTACCTTATGTTTAAATAAAAAAACACTCATTCAACAAACCAATTTTTCGGCTTACTCAAAATACAACTGAGGTAGTATTAGTTTCATAATAGATAGAGTCATAATACCGTCCGTTTTTTAAAATAAACCCCAAACAGTTGAACTTTCAATTAAGTTAACTAGAGGATTTGCGGAATGATGATAACAGCTTATTAAAGATACCGCACATGAAGTGGTACGAACCACAACCCCTAATCGGAAAAATAATTGGTTTAATATCATGGCGATCGGATTCTCTCTTTTGAGAGAACGTTAATGGTGCAATTATGAGAAATAATGGGCGTTTATTTAAACGCAGCATCAAATACATCCAGATGATAATGGGGTCATAAGATATTGCACGAGAGATTACGAGTATATTGCCACAAGCGCACTACTACTTAATTTAAATAAAATAATGACCAAATAGCAACCTTAAAATACCCTAACAATGGAAAGTTTAATCCTCTACTGCAATCCACCTCTAGCTGCAATAAGGTTATGAGCACTTATTCCTGCAATCAAATTTATTATTCGGAGAATTAGAATCCAAAATAATAATGAGGGAACAATTTTTAATCGAAGTAAGCAAATAATACTAATCCCGTACTATTCAATTCGACATTAATTTTCGACGACTATCATCTTCCTAAAGTAGACAAAGAAAAAATATATGACATTTTTACTGATATTCTCTTTATTTTAAAATCGTTTTCCATTTCGTTTAAATTAATGTCAAATTCAATGGTAAGACTTGTGGTGTACATGCATCGATACAATCAGCAGACATTTAAAATGTGAAAGAAGCTTTGTGAAGCTATTCAACCTAATGGTAAATGAAGTTATTATTAAACACAAGATAATGTTCACAAATTCATATATGGGTCAACTCAGAATACGTAACATAGAAATAGGTGTTCATCACCACCCCTGATCCAAAGGACCATCGGAATAGTCTACGGCAGAAAAATAGGTGGCCGTAAAAAGCTGAGAGAGATAGGCAGAAGGTGGGAGTAAAAATCAGTTCATACGGACGATAATTGCAATTACACACAATTTATAAATAGGGCCCAACTAACAAAAGGAAGTAAATCACCGGACAAGTGGTGCAGTAGTTAAAGCTTTGGCACTTAAACCGGGAGGTACTAGGTTCAAATCCCACCAGTCAAATTTCCGTATTCGCCCGCAACCGTTAATGAAATTTAATAACAAAAACAAAACTTTTTGGATTTTTGCTTTCTTAATTCTATAATGAAGGGATAGAAATGTAAGCTAAGCGAAACCTTTCACAGTTAGCCATAATTTCCTCATTCATTTTATGATATCCGTCCGTAAACAGAAATACAGCGCCTTATAATACTATGATACCGTTAATTACTTGCGGATCATCATCGTGTATCAAGCAACGTAAAGCACCGCATGTGAAATGAGTTGTCGGACTTTCACAGGTGGTCGTATTCACCATTCAGCACTGAATTTAGATATTTAAAACAGCAAAAAACCGCGATTTTGTTATATTGTAATTAAATAAAATTTTCGATTTTAATAGACAAATCGACATACCATAGACATAATCGCGTAGATTGTAGGAAGAATATAACCTTGGTATAAATGTACGCCCTATTAATTAAAGGTTTATTATAACTGATTGGAAGATATCGAATGCTGCCGCCTGATTATATTAAATAATATATTATTCTTTCTAGTTTAACAAGATGTTCTAAATTTCTCTCACTCCTTTCTTCTTATATGCACTTCTAAATCTAAAATATATTGTTGTACTTCAAGAAGAATAATTCCTAGGTCAATACAATATTCAAAAATAAACTTTCAACCCGCACATATTCCAAACGTTAACTGGACCTACCTAACTGATGATGTTACCGTTCTACAATATAAGATCTACCATCTAAGGAAGGATCGCCAATACGACTCAGTCATAAAAACCAACAATGTAGTTTAAAAAATCATTAAATTAGAGCATGTTCGTTTCAGAATAGACAGACACATTTACAAATTCTTACGATGCAACTAGAATTCCGAAAGTTATATTTTAAGAGATAAAATAATTCCGATAAGAAGTTCTAAAGTGTACAGCGGCTGGAAATATATTCTATAAGATTGAGAATAAATTGAACTGACAAGTTAAGCAATGCTCATCATTATAATTCATTAAACTTTGTACTAATATGACCAGTTTTTTTAAAAAATATTTGTCAGAATATTGCGGCTTTTGGACACACGTATCCATAATTTATTAATTTTTATGTATGTAATTGTGTGTAAAAATAAAATCCATTTGACGTTTCTTGTCTGACGAATCTCATACCAACCCTAAAAATTCATCAAACCCTATCAACCAAAACAAAAGTTGTTTCATTTTGTTTTAACTCAACGATTTTTCATAATTAATTTGTATTAACTACATACAAAAATACAATCATAAAAATCAAGTCAATTAATTTTTTGTGATTTCAATTAAAATAATTTGTATTTACTATTATTTATGTATATAAAACATAAACAACCACATAATAAAAAAAACTGTCGAGGCAAATACATAGACGGAAAAAACAGAAAAAAGACGTTAAAAATTAAAACAAAATTATTCTAATATATTTTTATATATCTATACAGTATGGGAGTGTCTCAAAAATCTGACGTCATTCTATGTACTTACACATACTACATTGTGTGCAAGAACCTTAAGTCCTTGTTTTTTTATATCTTGTAAAAATGACTCAATGAATTCCCGTAAAATGAAAATGAATGAATGAAAAATGAATTTCATAATCAGGAACAAACAGATTCTAGAGTAACCATTTCAATAAAATTAATCTACGCCCATGTGAAAATGTACATGGTACCGGTGAAATCAAAAACAGAGGTATTTGTGTGAGAAAGACTACATTATCATGGTCAGGAATGTGTGACAATCTTTCATTAAAGTATTTTAATACTAAAATTCGTTCTTGTTTCATAAAAAAAACATTACCTGTGCTTCATGTGGTACCCAGACTAAACGCTTTTGTGTCCATTCTGCCTGGGTTGTTGGATCATTGAATTGATTTCGTTCGACAGATAAATATTTTAATTCAGGATCATCACGATCTACTTCCGCCATATTTTTATTCACAAAAATGTTTTTTGTTATTTATTTCAAATTTATTCAACTTTGCTTTCAAAATTTTATTATATACTATTTTAATCACATATAAAAATGAATAAATCTATCACTTAATAGTAATTTTTTATAAAAAAAATATTTCACAAAATCACAAAGACGCGCGGATACTTTACTCTTTTCGATTTACCACAAATTAAAGTTTTTTTTTGTATTTTAATTGATTTTATTTTTCACTAATTTTGTAAAATACAATTATCTATATTTTTTTTTTTACTTAACTGAATATTATATTAAACTTAAAAAATGAAGTATAAAGATAATAAAATTAAAACAACGTCTCGATTAAATAAACCAACAAAATAAATGGCTATTGGCTAAACAAATTGCCACCCAACACTTTTTTGACTGATGATGTGAAATTTTTTTCGAAGCTTTTTAAAAAAAAATTGTTGGATTCGGACGTACCAACCAAACAAATATAAATAAGCATAACGATACCAGACTTTTGTAAGTAAAGTTGCGTAAGCAATGATTAATTTGCAATTATTAACGCGCTTACAGGTAACCAAAGATTTCAAGAATAGCCACTTTAACATAAAATTTTTGTTTTACTGTAATATCGTTAGAAATGCATTTTAATTATGCTAGTGATTGTAAATCTATTGTCTCATAGATGTCTCCTTTTCATAATAAAGATTTTGTACCTTATGCTAAAAGGTTTCACACATTTCACACATTCCACTGTGCAGTGCATTGCCGCTATATAAATGGTCGTGAGGACATAAACAAAATACCACTGAGTTAGTGTTAATAACAGGCAATCGCAATTATACTTTACCATAGTAAAAAAATTCCATTACATGGGGTTTTTTGCCAGGCAAGTTTAATTTCTTTTATATTTCCTTAAATTATTAATTTTTTCTTATGATTTTTCAATGTCATAATCATAAATTATCCATGTACAGTTTCAGACTACTTTTAATTAAAGTTTAAAAACTTTTATTTCATACTTTCATTATTTTCTAAAAGTTTACCCTATTTATCTGACATTTTTTATTGTTTTTCATTTTTTTTGATTTTATTTTTTGCTGCGTTTTGGTTTGCGCAGCGCAAGTCACGTGAACCAATGTTTAAGGTTTTTATAGAAATAAAATAAAAGCAACAAACACAGGCAAGAAGTACTGTACAATTTTTAAATGAAAATACTGTGCAGTTTTATAGATGTAATGGTTCACACGTTGTCCACAGCGTATTTGGTTGAAAAATAATTTAAATACAATTTGTTGCTTTAGTTTTTTCTCAAGAAAGTAACCTCAACTCAAGTAAATGCTCAAAAAAGTATTATATTTATGTTCTTTTATTACATTTCGTTCGGTTTGTTCTTAGGTCTCGTGATCAATATTCTATTGTTTCTGAAGAATGAATTAACGAAAACACCTACAGTTATGTTTAATAAAAATTAACGAATAAAATGGAAATTTATAATTAGGAAACGATAGACTGTAGAAACGGAAAATTCAAAGAGATTTCTTTGATTCGATTTTAAATTTAATACACACGAAAACTGTGGCCCGAATATCACATATCCCATTTCCTATAAGGAAATTTTAATTGGGATTTTTTTTACATGTCATTACAACATCTTACAGTTCTTATAACCTCTATTAAGCTTTCGTAGTATTTTTGCATTTATTTACTGTTTAAATAAATATAAATATTAAAATGGACTGTGTTGATTTATATTTAAATAATTGTGAGAATGATGAAGACGATGATACTTCGAAAATATCAACACCCTTTGAACACATCAAATCCTTTTGAATTATGTGAGAAAATACACTTTTCTACTGCACGAGAATAATAAAATTTATATTTTACTTTTAACAAAAATGACTAACACATTTATAATATATGTATATTTAATATATTTAAAATAAAGAGGTTTATCACATATGTAATTAAATGCGATATCCGACTGCAATTGAGCATTCGCATTTGTAAAATATAGTTTCGCAAAAATCCGCCTTTTGGCGAAAATATTCTATAATACCAAAATGCGATATTGTATGAAAATGCGAAATCGCATTTTTTTTATAATATATTTATGGAATATGCCACATTAATGACTGAACTAATCTGATCTATTTTAAATTTGAATAGATTTTTTTTTCAAATAGAAAAGTTTACAAATAAAATACTACCAAGTAACAACAGTGTTAGATTAAAACAACAATTGAGTAAATCGTTATATTAAATGCGACAATACCACCTTATGGCTAAAAATCTATAAAAAACAATAAAATATAACAAATATAATTTATTTGCATACATTCAAATTTATTTGAATATATTTTTGACATAATCGAACAAAGCACGGATTACCCGATATACTCACATTGTGCCATTGTGCCAACCTCTCACATTCCTTGGAAATGCTTTTTGTAGACGTTCCCATAAAATTATGATTTATTAAATAATAAACAGCAACTTGTTAATGATAAATATGTGTAGTTTCTAAGTAAAACTGTGTACAGAAATAAAGCGAGGTTCAACCTCTTATTGAAAATATATTTTTTTTGTCAACGAAAATAAATGTTTAAACTGGCGCCCGAGCAGAGACTGGTAAGTGAAGTGCGCGTCTTTAAATTGTTTAATAAATAATCGGAAAAATAAATAACTATCGAGACTGTAAATACCGTAAAAAATAATAAATAAAGTGACGAATAAATAATAAAAATAATAAATAGATAATCGAGAATAATAATTATAGTGATAAATGAATAATCAGAAATAGTAAACAAATATTCGAAAATAATAATTATAGAAATCGTAACTAAATAATCCAAAAATAATTATTAATAAAGAGCATATTAAATAATAGTGTCTATTTTTGTTTTAAGATTGAGTAAAGATTGAGTAGTTTTTATAAAATCAATAAAAATTTGTGATCTAATATAATAGTGAGTAATTTCTCTAACGATTTAATGATTAAAAGAAAGGAGAATAAATTCGAAAAAAAACTCGTTATATAGTTATTAAACAAGTACGGTACGTGTCGGTTAGAGGAATACCTCTAATAAAACAATATTAAAGTCACGTTCCAAAAGTGGCAAGTAGTGGATGATAAAAAGCTCATCAAACCGTCGGGAGGAAGTTCGCAAAAAAATAAGGCCCTGAGTCATCGCTGGATACGAATAAAACAGATTTTCATTACCAAACATCAAAAGTAATAAAACAACCGTCTGCGCAGTTCTCGACGGACTACCACAGCCGGTATCCACACGTTAGGACACTATCCACCGGGTAAAGTGTGTTCATCTAATCTATATTACGGTTCACCTATACGAGATGTTTGTTCTGCATCTGTAAGTGGTACATTTTTATTTAATTATTATAATTTTTTTTTTATCTAAAAGAAAATAAATTCAAAAATTGTTTAACTAATTGAAAGATTGAAAAATTTAGGAAAAAGAAGAAAAGAAGAAAAATAGATAAGTTAAAATTTACTAAATTAAGTGAAAAAGGAAAGCAAATAAATAGATATAAAGGAAAGTTTAAAATTATATATTTATTATTGTGGTATTGATGTTGTGGGTATTAATGTTGTGGGTATTAATGTAGAGAAGAAAAGATATAAATTATATGGGGAAGTATAAATAGAATATTCAAAGAATAAAGACTGAAAAATAACTAAATCGGAGAAATATTTAATTATAAAAATAATAAAGTGAGGATATTACATCTGGCGACGAGGAGAAAACATAAATAAATAAAAAAAGGGATTGATTTGATTTTGTTGGAAACGAATCTGATTGTAAAAAAAAAAAAAAAACTTTTTGTCAGATTGCAACCACGTGGTTTGTGAGGTTAGGTAGGAAAATAAATCAGAATGGTATTTTGGCTTCGAGTCAGTTATATTCTTGTTTGGTTAGGCCATAATGAGCGGAAAATCGAATTTGCCTCCATTTATGTTGCCTCCTCGACACGGTTGAGATCCAAATGGTTAGCAATTCAGAAACTAGATGCTTATTTTGCTCCAATGCAACACACTACGTTTGAATGTTATATCTTTTGGAGCCTGAAACCAGAACCGGATGAATCATTAGGAACATTTTTATTACGTGCACAACAGCAGGTAAATAAATGTGAGTTCGGGGCAACGGATCAGCAAAGTCGGGAGATCTGTGTCAAAGATAAAGCAATTTTGTTAGCGGATGCTGAGTTAAAGGAAAAGTTACTACAAAAATAAATGTCATTTAACGAAATCATGACTGTAGTAAACACTCAGCATTCAATTAAATTTCAGTCGGAGAAAATGAACTTCAAAATAGTAGAGTCAAATGAATTATCATCGTCAAAAGCATTAGTTAATCGTGTGCGGCAAGAGAGATGGAAATCAAAGGCACAAAGTAGGCCAACTGCTCGAAATTTCCAGTCTAGTGCAAGTACGAGTAAGTTGGAGTGTTTTCGATGTGGGCGGGACGGTCACATCGCTACGGATACCGAGTGTCCTGCTATCAGTCAATCATGTAATAATTACGGAAAGAGAGGTCACTTTGTATCAAAATGTAGGTTACTAAAAAGAAAAGGAAATGACCAATTCTGGAAATCGCCGACTAAGAAATCTAATACGAGCTATTGAGGCTGAAGAGAACCGAGGAAATTAACATGGAAGTAACGAGTTAGGGAATGAAAGTTTTATTTTCTTTGAGAGATGAGAATATTGATATCACCATACCATGTACAATGGGTAAAGTTCAGATTGAAATGTTGATTGATTCAGGGTCTTCTTACAATATCGTAGATGGAAATACTTGGGGCTTATGAAGCAAGAAAACGCGACGGTATGGAACCAACAAACAGTAGTACGGCGAATATTTAAGGCTTACGCTAGTTAAACTCCGTTACAGATAATTGGTTCTTTTGATTCTAATATATCTGTTGGTAATGGCAAAAAATAAAAACGAAATAACTGCTACATTTTTCGTTGTAAAGAATGGTGACAAATCGCTACTAGGGCGAAATACAGCAATGAGACTAAACGTTTTAAAAATTGGATTGGCAGCGTGTAATGAGTTAGCTGTCTATAACATATCAAAAAGGGGGTTTCCAAAAATAAAAGGGATTAAAATAGTAACCCCAATTGACAAATCGGTACCAGGGGTTGTTCAGCAAAATAGGCGTGTACCAATAGCATTACAAAAAGGAATAGAATTAAAATTAAAAGAAGTTTTGGAACTTGACATAATCGAGAAAGTTAATCAGCCAAGTGAATGGGTTTCTCCGTTGGTCCCTATTATCACGGATAATGGTGATCTAAGATTGTGTGTAGACATGCGAAGAGCCAATATGGCTATCAAAAGGGAAAACCACTCGTTACCGACGATTGAGGATTTCCTGCCACGATTAAGATATGCAAAATATTTTTCACGGTTGGTCGTGAAAAATGCATTCCATCAAATTGAGCTTCAGGAGTCTTGCAGATATATAACCACATTTATATGCCAATGGGGAATGTTCCGATACAAACGTCTTATGTTTGGTATTAATTGTGCTCCAAAAATTTTCCAAAAGACATTGGAAAATATCATTATCGATGTGAAAAAAGCCTATAATCACATTGATGATGTTATTATTTTTGGATCTAGTGAAGAAGAACATGATCGATCAATTGAAGAAGTTCTAAAAAGATTTAAAGATTACAATATTGAATTAAATTACAACAAATGTGTGTTTAAAGTGACTTCAATTGAATTCCTGGGTCATCATATAACACAAAATGGTGTTAAGCCTTCTGTTAACAAAATAAAGGCTCTTCAATCTTATGCTGAGATTACTTTGATCCCAAGGATAGGACTCGTGTTGTGGCAGATGCATCTTCAGTGCCGTTGGGTGCCGTTTTATTGCAATTTTCGAATGATAACCTCAGAGTGATCTGCTATGCTAGTAAGAGTTTAACGGACACAGAGCGTAGATACTGTCAAACAGAAAAGGAGGCATTGGCTTTGGTATGGGCGGTGGAGAAATTCAGGATTTATTTGGTGGGTCTAGAATTCGTATTAGAAACCGATCACAAACCTTTGGAGACGATTTTTTCAACAAACTCCAGACCGTGTGCCCGAATAGAGAGATGGGTCTTACGTCTCCAATCATTTAAATTCAGAGTCATATATCGTAAAGGCTCTGCTAACATTGCTGATTCACTTTCGCGCTTGTGCATTCTAAAAATTTGTGATTCATTCGATAGTGATTGTGAAACTTATATTAGGGCAATCCAGGAATCAGCTGCTATTGATATATCTGAAGTAGAGGCTGCATCAGAAAATGATCCTGAAATTTCGACTGTGAGGGAGTGTGTAAAAAGTAATCGATGGTCTGTTTCGAAAGCAAAAATATTTGAAAAGTTTAAGTTGGAATTGGTGGTCACGGATAACCTTTTGTTGAAAGGAACGAAGCTAGTTATTCCTCAAATTTTGAGATATAGGATGCTGGAACTTGCTCACGAGGGGCATCCGGGTGAAACTGTCATGAAGAGAAGAATCAGAGATCGTGCCTGGTGGCCCTGAGTAGATGAGGACGTAAAAAAATTTGTGGTAAGATGTAAAGGATATCAATTGGTTGCAATGCCTGGAAAGCCGGAAGGAATGCAAAGGAAGGAGTTACCAAATGCTCCCTGGGTTGATGTAGTTATTGATTTTTTTCGACCACTTCCATCGAACGAATATATCTTCGTTGTAATAGATTATTTTAGTCGATATAAGGAAATTGAGATTATGACAAAAAATAACTTCTCGGAATACCATAGAACAGGTTGATAAAATATTTGGCCGTTTGGGATATCCACGCACAATAACATTAGACAACGGGAAACAATTTATTAGCGAGGAATTTGTTAGTTATTGCAAAAGAAAGGGCATTAAACTTAATAATACTATTCCGTATTGGCCGCAACAAAACGGCGAAGTCGAGCGGCAAAATAGGTCTTTGCTGAAACGTCTTAAAATAAGTCATGCACTTAACAGAAATTGGAAAAAGGATCTTAGTGACTATCTCATGATGTACTATACGACCCCTCATAGTACTACAGGAAAAACGCCAACAGAGTTATGTCTGGGAAGAACAATTCGTAGTAAACTCCCTTCTATTGGAGACTTAGGAACAACTCCACCTGACTCGGGTTTTCGTGAACGTGACGCTCTGATGAAAGAAAAGGGAAGAGTTTATGCAGATGAAATAAGGGGAGCGAAGTGCAATGATCTGCAAGTTGGCGATTCGGTACTTATGCAAAATTTAGGTCAAGGTAACAAATTAGGTACAACGTTTAATCCAGAAGAGTTTGAAGTCGTAACAAAGTCAGGCCCGCGTGTTGAGATAAGGAATAAAGCTAATGGAAAGACATATGAAAGGAATTCGGCCCATCTGAAAATAATTCCTCAATCAGAACCAACTCCATCAACTCCAAAGGATTCAGGTGAGAGGAATACTGAGTCACTCATGACTCCAACAAAATCTACAATAACTAATACGGAAGATTCTAGTTAGTTAAACGTAGAGCCCGTTACAATGCCAACACAGCATACGCGGAGCCAACGTCAAAGGAAACTTCCATATCGATTAGGTGATTATGAACTATACGACCATTAGCAGTAAACTAAAAAAAAAAAAAAAATTGCCAAAAACAAGAAGATGTGGTATTGATGTTGTGGGTATTAATGTTGTGGGTATTAATGTAGAGAAGAAAATATATGAATTATATGGGGGAGTATAAATAGAATATTCAAAGAATAAAGACTGAATTAAATAACTAAATCGGAGAAATATTTAATTATAAAAATAATAAAGTGAGGATATTACAATTATTATTATTTAAATTGATTTATATGAAAACGGCATATGAATGCATTGAAATAACGATAAAGAAATTATAAAAGACATTTATTAAATAAAGAAGAAAATAAATGTAGAAGGAATTTAAATTTATTTAATTATAAAACGTTATTTTAGTAAACGTAAAAGAAGTTTAAATTTATTTTGATTATAGAAACAAAATATCGTTTCTATAATCAAAATAAATTTAAACTTCTTTTACGTTTACTAAAATAACGTTTTATAATCAAATAAATTTAAATTTCTTCTACATTTATCTTCTTCTTTATTTTAACAAATTTTTTTTTATAATTTCTTTATCGTTATTTCAGTTATCTTAATAATTAAAATAAATATTGAGAAACATAACTTTAAAAAAACATCCGTAAAGCAAATTAGGAAATTACTCATTCTGTGCGAATTCGTTCTATTTTTTCTGATCTCGTA
This sequence comes from Nephrotoma guestfalica, assembly GCA_963691935.1. Taxonomy (NCBI): domain Eukaryota; kingdom Metazoa; phylum Arthropoda; class Insecta; order Diptera; family Tipulidae; genus Nephrotoma; species Nephrotoma guestfalica. The sequence continues at coordinate 132,173,801 of OY829915.1, read as the reverse complement.
TCCCATTAAAAATGAAAAATTCCAAAACGCCAGCTTCAATTCTCAATAACATTCCTATGTTACGCCCTTCTCATCTAACGGCATCCACTTCCAGTGATAGTACGAATCGAAATAATGGCAACGATCCATTGGATTTTGCCAATATATCGGTTCAAATGACCAAAGATGGTCCCCAATTTGTATCTAGAATAATTAACCCCAATTCAGATACAAAGGAGGATGTCCATCAGACAATTTACTCAACGAAGGACAGAAATTTGGCTGAATGAGACAGAGTACCAGACGTAGTAAAAAGTCTTAGGAAATTTTCGGGAACCCCAGGAGAATTCAGTTCATAGAAGAATAGGTCGAGAGGATACTGCAGATCTATGAGCATTTAAAAGGTACGCCGAATATTACGGCATACTGAGTGTTGTTAGGAACAAAATAGTCGGGCATGCAAACATTGCCCTCGAATCATACAATACCCCTCTAAATTAAAAGTGCCAGAAATTGATGGATTCAATGCCTAAAAGATGCGTGACAGTTTTTTCGAGAAACAAGGGGTATACAACGAATTTAATGTTCGAATTATTTTGTGATCTTATTAATTTTTATTAATTAATTTTAATTGAATTTTGTGATTTTGTTTATTTACATCTATTATTTTTTCACTCAACAAATACTTAAATTAACTAAACCATCCCTGACCCTATGTTAAATTAATAATTTTTGAATTTAAAATGTTAAGTGGTGAGTAAACTATAAAATACAATTACCCAATTTTCCTGAATTTTTCTAATCATCCGATATGCATTTTTCATTCGCACTTATTAATTTTTACCCATTGTATATCCAATATGGCCGGCGATTTGGATGCATTCAAGTATATTTTAATGCAACCAACTTCAGAACCGAGTTTCTACTTGTACACCTAATACGAAATCGATAAATGTCCGAATAAAAATTGAAAAAAACTGTTTTCTTGCTATGAAATGAGGGTGCTATATTCTCAAGATGGTTTACCCTTTGTCCCACGGTGTATTTTTATGGTATTAGTGGAATTTGGAATAGTAAGGACTAGCGCGAGCTTATTGTGCCTCTCATAACGCTTAACCCGCTGATGAGGAATAAATGAAACTACAGGAATGTAGGGGGAAAGGTCAATAAACATTTCGTATTTATAGGACCTCTAAACAAGCGATTTTTAATCGTGTAAAAGAATTTAAAAAATTAAAATTCAGGATATTACCGATTTCTGGCTTTAAGCGTAACATCTAAATTCTTAACTCATTATGAAGTGATAATCACAAATCTATAAATTGAAACTTACCTGATTTACTAAATGAAAGTATGTAAATTTTCAAAATTTACACAGTGCGGCAACACGATGCGGTTTTCTCCGTCTCTCACCTCTTTGCCTATAAACAAAAAAGTAAGGGATTTTTACAGCACGTCTGCAGCAATAATTTTATGTATCAGAAATTGAATTTTGACAAAAAATTAACGCCTTAGAAAATGTGGGGAATTTTAGATTGTGCTTCAATACCTACTACATACATAGACACGTGCCGTACTTGACTTTTGCTTGGAGGCAAGCGAGAGTTTTGTTTGGAAAATGCAATTATGCTGTTTAGATTGAAGGTTGAACCTTCAATATAAACAGTCAGAGTTAACTTATAGTTAACTCGACCTAATCCAAACAATTGTTTAGCCCGAATTAACTCTGTTTAGAAAATTCCAATATAAACGGGGTCGAGTCGAAAAACAACAACAACAAAAAATTAAAATAAACAAACAATGTTAATTAAACTTTTTAAGTTAACCTAGGTGAAGATATCTGCAACTTGACTCGATTCGCAATATAAACCGTATAAATGTATGAACTAGCTAATCACAAAGTGTGGTTTCCAAACACGCGATTTCTATTCAACTTTATCTATTTGCCGCCAGACGAAAGTAATTCGCATAGCATTTTTTTATTATTTTTTACGTCAGTTTGTTATTTTATTTCATTTCGACTAGATTTGACATATTTGATGTGCCATGAATGAAAACAAGAAATAAACAGCTGTTTTCATAGGAAACATTTTTATATTTTTGCGGCGATGAATTTGACTTTCTCTTTGTAACAAATATAACAAAAAAAAATCTAAGTGTATTAAAATTAAGTAAAAATTGTTTTGTCAATAAATAAATTATTGAAAAAGTGATTTTTCCGTAAAACAAAATATCGCCTGCTTCATACAAAACACTTCCATTTTTTAATGAAAGAAAAACCATTTTCATTTCCGTCTTTCTCAAATTTTCTTTAGTCGAGAAAAGTGAAATTCTTATATAATTTATAATAATATTTAGAAAGAAAATGGGGCTAGATGAAATTGTTTGTTGGTATGTTATTTATTAATAATTTTAATTCAGTAATTTTATTTTTAATTATTGTTTTGGTTGTCTGAAGGTATCAAAAGAAAATTGGCACATACGACAAACAACAATGGGAAAAGACTGTTGAACAAAGAATTCTAAACGGATTTGTAAATGTTCCGCTAAAAAATGCAAAATTAAAAACTGATTTAATTGATGTGGATTTGGTTAGAGGTTCATCATTTCCTAAAGCTAAACCGAAACAATCACTCATAAAAGTATTGCAGTTAGCGTTGTTGCGTTTACTGCTATTGCCATTGTATGCAAAATGGTGGATTGCACATACATCGCCGAAAGTATTTTCAGTATTATTTATTGTATATTTTATACAAATAATTAATTGGTGTATATATTATATGAATATATATGTAGCAGAAGATTCTAGTAGTGTAAGTATACATCGAATCGAATCGAGAACCATTTAGTTTGGATTTCATCCACAATATTTCATATTTCAGGCTAGTGCACATATATCAGAGCTGTTAGTTCCTTGTGTTTTAAGTTTAATTTTGAGCATAATTCATTCGCAAATCGTTGCAACTGCTTCGCATAATGGAAAGACACACAAACGAAAACCTCATTATACGTTCAACAAAACTAAGAAACGTGAGCGTATTAAACGGAAGCGAAAGAATATTCGAGTTCGCCCTATCCCATCTGAAATGAAACCATCAAATTTGCCAATTGACAAGGGTAAATCGTTTGTATCTGTAATGAAGCTGCCATCAACGCCAAATTATACAATTTCAAATTCTTCCGTTATTTCATCGTCGATTACCGAAAATCTTGATTCCTTCATTGTACGGACGCAATCGGATGATGATCCATTTTCAACTAATTGTCTGCGAAAGCGAAATGTAAATTGGGATTCGCCCATAAAAAGTCAACTTGAATTTAATGAGACCTGTAAAATAAAATTAACACCACCGTTACAAAAGGACGATGTAACCAAAATGGTTATTGATTTTTATAACGAGTTAGTTGATAAAACTGAAAGAAATAACTGTAATTCACCACCGTCACCGCCCGTTCTTGGTAATCCCAACAATGGCGGGGATGATGATGGTTTTGAAAGTTTAAATGGTAAAAGTTCCAGTGGCGAAGAAAATTTACTGATTAATAATATAAGTGTGGTGCATGATAATGATCTAATATCCAGTAAGTTATCAGATAGTGATACAGATACCCTTAAATGCACAAATTCCACAGTACGATCACGTCGAAATTCTTTATCGCTTCCATTAACCTCAATACATGTAAAAAAATCGAAACCTCTTTCATCGTCGGAATCAGATTCTAGCGATAAACAAATTAAAAAATCCAATTTAAGTTTACGAACAAAAAAAGAATTATCTGATAGCGATACGGATCAAGAGGATGATGACTGTGAAACGATGTCGACAACAGCTAATGGAACAGCAACTCATTTTAAGGAAGTAACCACATCGGCAGCAGAGTGGATCGGCATTACAACGAATAGCGAAGAATGTAGTTACAGCTCCGAAATACACTCTGATTCTCATTGCGAAGAATCGGAAAATTATGCAGAGTACGATTTTACACCAACAGTGATTCTCAATCCATCATGTGGAGCTAATGATAGAAGTTCGTATTTTGCTTTAAATTTTTTATATAACCTTTGCATATCTTTTTCTTCTTTTTTTAGTAAGCTGTACAATTTGGGACAGATGCGAGATTAAAAAGGCTGAAATGTCTGTACTTGATATTTCCTCATCTATTATTGAAAAGGTGGAAGCCATGCCCGAAACCTGTGATTATATCTATATCGGTGTAACGTTTAGTCTACTATTATCATCAATCCCCGCATTTTGTCGGTTGTGTGAAGTGGGTATTAAATTAATCTGATGTATTCGGATTAAATATCTCATTTTTAATTTTTTAGGCCACTATTGATGCAACGAATTCAACCGAAATAAATTTCTTCGATATGCCGGTACTCCTTTTGGAACAGACATCCCTGTCTTGGTCGTTAATTATGCTGGTGTCATTTGGAAAATCGCCTTGGGATCGTATAATAATGGTATCTAGTCTACTTTTACGGATAAGCTTGACGTTTCTATTTTTCTTCCTCCTTGCGGTAGCTGAACGTACGTTCAAACAGAAATTTCTATACGCAAAACTATTTTCACATTTAACATCATCGCGGCGTTCACGTAAATCCCAAGTACCACACTTTCGGCTAAATAAAGTGCGAAACATTAAAACCTGGTTAAGTGTACGATCGTATTTAAAGAGGCGGGGACCACAACGATCTGTTGATGTGATAGTATCCGCTGCATTTATGTTAACCCTGCTACTGTTAGGGTTTCTCAGTGTAGAATGGCTCAAGGATTCGGTTCATTTGCACTCACAGTTCAATTTAGAAGCGCTGCTATGGTCTTGTGCGCTTGGTATATTTTTATTGCGATTCATGACGCTCGGAACAAAAATTAATCGTAAATACCGTAGCATTTCCGTACTAATAACCGAACAAATCAATTTATATCTGCAAATTGAACAGAAGCCACACAAAAAAGAAGAACTAATGGTATCAAATAGTGTGTTAAAATTGGCCGCCGATTTATTGAAAGAATTAGAATCACCGTTTAAAATTTCAGGATTAAGTGCAAACCCATATTTGTACACAACTGTTAAAGTTGTTATCTTATCGGCGTTGTCAGGTGTATTAAGTGAAATGCTGGGATTTAAATTAAAATTGCATAAAATTAAAATCAAGTAGAGAGCGACACAAACCAATATTAATGAAATTTTAGAAAATTATAAAACAATTTGTTGTTATTGAAAATTAAATCAAACAGCAATGCAATTAAAATTAAAATCTTGTATCAACCAATAATAATATTTATGGCCGTACTTCACGTATTAAATTGACTGCCTTGTTAAACAAAACAAAATTTAAAAATGATAACATTGGCTTATCATTGTAAAACAAATAATCACTTGATATTTATGTTATTAATACGATAACAATTCTACGAGTGTATATTTTCGGGAGTTATTTTTAGAAAAGTACTTTGGTTTGTTTTTAAAAATTTTCGATATCTAAACGCATAATTGATTTTGCAGGCATTAAACTTAGGTTGTAGCAATCCAACATGCTTCCAAGAAATATAAATGTTTAATTATTATGATCTGTAACTTCTACACATTAACAGCATCAAGACTACATAACTTTAAATTTATAAGACGCGACAAAGTTTGTCTTAGGTCAGCGTTACTTTGATCTACATATATTAGATAATTTACTTTTTTACCTACCTTTAAAAAATTATTAACCTCTTCCGGTGGGATAGTTCCACTGGTGACTGGTTTACTTTTACTGATTATTTATCCATAAAAACAATCTGCTAAGAGAATTTTCCAGGACGTGAAACTTATTTCCAAATAGAAAAGAATTTTCAAATTCAAAGTTAAAACATAGTTAACAAGGACTTCAGCCTGGAACATCATGGGAAAGCAGTAAACATTTTCCGAATGCGGCTCTCAAACAACCGCAGCAAATAGATTGATTTGAAAAGCACGAAAGAATCACAAAATATCCATCGAATATAACCAAAGTTATTAAGTTGAAAAATAGAACTTTGCTATATAATAAATTTGACGATGAAATAGAATAAACTATATTATAAAAATGTTCTAATAAAATTGTTTTTATTTGATTATGGTTAAAAGTTGTTGATAAAAATATATACTAAATCCTCTTCACGGTTCTTTAATTACTTAGTTAAGCTGGTCGGCGTTTGACAATTAAACGATTATTTTTCGTTCTGTAGATTAACATATGAGCCCAATTTAACAAGTACAGTTGACAACAACACAACTTACAAAGAGTTGGGACCGTTTAAAAGTGTATCCTTCGCAAAACAAAAAGAGTTGAATTTCAGGATTGTATTTCCGGATTATTTTGTGAGCGTGTTCTGATTAAATTGCTTACGTTCCTCCATATATAGGTGTTTGATAACAAAATAAACAGAAGCTGACTACTGATGCTGCACCAAATAAATTACATAAATAATATACTGTAATGACAATATAAATTTCTATAGCAAACTCGCAACCCAACATGAATCGTGTTGAAGTTGCAGTAAAACTATACCGGAAGATATTGATTTTTGCTAGTTATTCAGTTAGTTTTATGATTGATATATTTTGTCAATTACAATCATTACAATTTTATAATTACATATATATTATATAACGGGTGATTTTTTAAGAGCTTGAGAACTTTTTTTTAAAAAAAAACGCATAAAATTTGCAAAATCTCATCGGTTCTTTATTTGAAACGTTAGATTGGTCCATGACATTTACTTTTTGAAGATAATTTCATTTAAATGTTGACCGCGGCTGCGTCTTAGGTGGTCCATTCGGAAAGTCCAATTTTGGGCAACTTTTTCGAGCATTTCGGCCGGAATAGCCCGAATTTCTTCGGAAATGTTGTCTTCCAAAACTGGAATAGTTGCTGGCTTATTTCTGTAGACTTTAGACTTGACGTAGCCCCACAAAAAATAGTCTAAAGGCGTCAAATCGCATGATCTTGGTGCCCAACTTACCGGGCCATTTCTTGAGATGAATTGTTCTCCGAAGTTTTCCCTCAAAATGGCCATAGAATCGCGAGCTGTGTGGCATGTAGCGCCATCTTGTTGAAACCACATGTCAACTAAGTTCAGTTCTTCCATTTTTGGCAACAAAAAGTTTGTTAGCATCGAACGATAGCGATCGCCATTCACCGTAACGTTGCGTCCAACAGCATCTTTGAAAAAATACGGTCCAATGATTCCACCAGCGTACAAACCACACCAAACAGTGCATTTTTCGGGATGCATGGGCAGTTCTTGAACGGCTTCTGGTTGCTCTTCACTCCAAATGCGGCAATTTTGCTTATTTACGTAGCCATTCAACCAGAAATGAGCCTCACCGCTGAACAAAATTTGTCGATAAAAAAGCGGATTTTCTGCCAACTTTTCTAGGGCCCATTCACTGAAAATTCGACGTTGTGGCAGATCGTTCGGCTTCAGTTCTTGCAGGAGCTGTATTTTATACGGTTTTACACCAAGATCTTTGCGTAAAATCTTCCATGTCGTCGAATAACACAAACCCAATTGCTGCGAACGGCGACGAATCGACATTTCACGGTCTTCAGCAACATTCTCAGAAACAGACGCAATATTCTCTTCTGTACAGTGCGTACGCATTCGTGTGGTTGGTTTAATGTCCAATAAAGTAAACTGAGTGCGAAACTTGGTCACAATCGCATTAATTGTTTGCTCACTTGGTCGATTATGTAGACCATAAATCGGACGTAAATCGCGAAACACTTTTCGAACCGAACACTGATTTTTGTAATATAATTCAATTATTTGCAAGCGTTGCTCGTTAGTAAGTCTATTCATTATGAAATGTCAAAGCATACTGAGCATCTTTCTCTTTGACACCTTGTCTGAAATCCCGCGTGATCTGTCAAATACTAATGCATGAAAATCCTAACCACAAAAAAATCACCCTTATATATATATATATATATATATATATGTATATATATATATATATATATATATATATATATATATATATATATATATATATATATATATATATATATATATATATATATATATATATATATATATATATACATATTGTATATATATATATATATATATATTTATAATATATATATATATATATATATATACATATATATATATATATATATATATATATATATATATATATATATATATATATATATATATATATATATATATATATATATTTATTTATATATATATATATAATGTGTTGTAGTGAAATCTCTAGTTTCCGAAATAAAACAACTTAACATTTATTATTTTAAGACTACTATAGTAATAAGAAAGAATTAACGTAAATTGAATTTTAAATTTAAATATTTCAAGTATTAGTTACATGTTGTTTTTTTAGATGGCATTGCCTTACGAATATGCTCCATAGATGCTCAGTCAAAACCAATAACAATATAAAGCCATGATAATGCTACAAAACCAAAGAAACAGCTATAGATAGTTGTATTAGAGTGCATGGGTGCACCGTACGTGCGCACACTTGTTTTATATGTAGTGGTGCGAAAAAAAAATTAACACAGTTAATTGTAACCAACAATTGTAACTAACAATGGTTAGTGTAACCAACACAATCTTATGTAGTTTCTTGTATATTGGTATCTGCGTTTCGCACTTTGTTTTGTTTTTTAACTATGTAGTTGTGGAAGATTAATTTTAAAAAAGAAAATTACAGTACAAAATATATTTAGTTATAATTATTACTATTATTATTAGTTTAGTTTATTATTACTTAAGGTACTTATTTACTTGTAAGGTTTTGTTTCTCCGCCTCGATCTCTTAAAATCAAAATAAATTTGGTCATATAAAATTACAAAACAATTTTAATTTATTTTTAAAATGAATTAAAAACACTTATTTTAGAAAAAAAACTTTTTTAATACAAACTTTTTTAATTCATGTAGCCCTATAAAACACATTGCCAACAAAAACGGATATGACACAACATTAATAGAATTAACAACAACAATTAACACAAAGTGAAAACATGACCACATTAACAGGAACCGATAGAACTATTCCAAAATACGTGAGCGTAGACCATAATAAAACAACCCACAAAGTTATACAAAAAACCTTCAATAAACTCGGATATCAAATAGCATTTAGAAATTAATCTTCATGAGTGGCATAAATTTCGATCGGATTGGCATCAGGTGACTGAGATGACCAATCCAATGTGTTGAGTTTAAATTCCGAACATAGTAAGTATGCTAGGGTGATTTGGATCGTTGTCTTCTTGCAAGCTCCAATTAGAGTTCCCGCTCCAAACCATTTACGGACAGATGGTAACAAACCTCGTAAATAAATCTTATTCATGAAAAATGCGTTTAGGTTCCGTGTGGAAACGATTAATTTACCAAAACCTTGCTTCGTGAAACATTTCCATTCATGGAGCTTGGATGGGTGCTTCACAGTTCGAACAATCCTTTTTTTGCTTAGTTAACCAAACACTCCTTTTAATACTAAAACTCCAAATGGATGGCTCATCGATAAACACAACATTCGTCTAATCTTGTTTTTATGTTCATTCGGCCACTGTAGTCGCATTTCAATGTTTTTTTGTGTTTTTGCAGTGGTTTGATCAAAGTATTTCGATATGCGTAACATGTTCCATAATTCTATTTCGTATGGTTGTTTTTGGTATAATAATATTTCGCCAATTTTTCCACAGCTGCATCCAGCATAAGCGAAGAATTGTGATGAAATAACTGTATGATGACGTCATCCTCATTTTTTGTAGTGGTTCAGATTTTGTCCCTATCTTGAAAATCGTCAACATTTTTATACATTGAATAATGTGTAATCTTCTTGTATACAAATGATGTCGACTTTTTTTTATATATTTTGCTGCACTTGCAACCGAAATTTTTGGCCCTTTCGAATGTACACTTAAAAACACCGCTTCAAATCGTTTTCTATAAATTTTACTCATTATTTCTTTCATATACGTTATCCGCTAAACAGTTGCAGTTAAACTAATTTTTGTTTTAGAGCTCAAAGAGGAATCAATAGAAAACCGGTTTGATTCCCGCCCATATTTGTTCCTATATATATAGATTCAAGTACAGTTCTGTACTTAAAGAATCCACGCCAAGAAATGACTTTCAAAACGCATTTGGAAGTAAAACTGATTTGCTGGCGTACGTTATAGTTTTTGGTCGAAATTGCTTCATTTTTACTGAAATATTGACTAATATTCTTGGTGCGGTTCCATGGTGATATTGATAACACTATCCGTAAACAACAACAGCGACTTTAATCAGAAAGCGAGCTTTGTTGTGTTTACCTTTAACTTGAATATTTCATTTCAAATTTGTAAGATAATAGCTTTGACGCATGTTATTAACAAGTGGTTTGAACCCTAAAGCTAAATCAAAAATTATTTTATTACAGAAAGTTATAAATATTGAACGATGCATTGATATGGATTGGAGATATCATTTTGCACAAAAATGTAATAATAGGAAAGTTTTCAGCACTATGTGCAGATTTAATATAATTTACAATACAAACACTTTTGTTATACCGCACAATTTCATGAATATAGTTATACCTAAAAACTCAAAATGAGTGATGCAATTTATTAGCAAAATTCTATAGAAACCTTCAAGAGTTTTCCTAGTATTTTCTTGATGAAAGTGTAGGATTACCGCTGCTAACAGGCTGCCCGAATGGAAATTGTGAACTCAGGTTATCATTTTAGAGGCTAAAACTAACATTTTGCAATGTTAAGAAAGATGATGTGAAATTGAAAGTTAAAATTTCTAAAGTGTATTGTATGTTCGATCGTAAGATTAGTCAATCGAAAAACAGATTGAGTATGCAAGGATGATAAATCATGGAGGTTCATCATGAATCGCGATACTAAAATGCCTATTCCTTGGAAAAAATTTACTGACAATATTTTTTACTGAAAAAACGAAAACAAAAAAGTTTTTAAATTTCTATAAGAGTGACAAAGAAATGAAACATCTTTTATTTCATTTTTATAGCAAAATTTTATAGTTTAATTTTGACAATTACATTTTTTCATAGCCTAAAATTTTCATAAAAGTTAATTCGTACATCATTTATAATTTAATTTTATAATTTTTATTAATACAACCAATATGTCCAAATTCATTTGGATTATTTAGATCCATCCACTAAACATTATGAATCTGAATAATATCCAAAATAAGTCAAAAAATAAACCGAAATATTGGGTACGCCCTTATTATTTAGAGCGGGATCGAACCAGGGGATACAATTGTATTTTTAAAGAGTTGCGGCAAGATCCGAAATTATTTTATAATTATTCCCGTATGAATGTGCACGAATTTGACGAGTTACTGGCGATGGTTGGACCCCTGATTTCAAACGAAACTTTGTTTTCAAGAAGGGTTCAAGAATACCCTTGAACCCTATTTTAAGATTGGCAGTGACCAGTATTTAGATTTTTTTAGAACACCCGAACGTTTACAAAACTAATCTCGAAATAAAAAACTATAAAATGGCGAACGATTTATTTTGAATTTTTGACTCATAGATATAAAATTTGTAAGAACCCCAACAATCGTTTTCGAACGGATGAGATTGTTGATTTGAAAAAAAGTCTTCTCATCAGATCGCGAGGACTGATGTTGTTGTATTACTTGCATTGGAATATTGTCTGTAAATATAGAACAATAAATATCATGTATTTGTAGTACTAGCGAATTACTACTGCTTAGCCTACGAAATCAATTCTTTCAAACTTTTCGTGTTTACGAATTTATATTTATTCAGATAAATTTGAATTTTTGACTCATAGATGGAAAATTTGTAAGAAAATTTGTGTCAAATTTATTCGCGGTCCAGCGATAATGGACGAAAAAGTATGGGGTGGTTGGGGAAGTTGATTGTGTATAAGTAGGTGTCGATTATCATAGTCGTTTGTCACTCGGATTTGACGCTAAATGGATGAATTTCCTATGATTGTGTATTTAATTCGAGAGCGCTGAAGATAGACCAATGTACGGAACATCACAATATAAACCATTATAATAGAAAAACCAAAGTAAAAAAAATAGATTTATTTTGTATGAGTGTGTGTGAGAAAAATTTCTTATCTTTACATACATTTTTTGTCGATGTGTTAACAAGGCTGCCATAAAAAATACTTCCGTTTACATTTTTTTACATAGAATTATATACTATAGAATGAATGTAAAGATTTTTCCCATATAAAATTTGCTATTTCATGTGAAGCAAACACGAAGCAAGTCAGAGCAGGATGGTTATATAAAAAATGCATATGGTGGGCTCATATCTCAAAACAAAAACCCTTCAAACCGGTTTTTGTTTTTGTTTAAAGTGACGTGTTAAATTTTGTGCTCTTAAAAATTCATGAAAATATTAATTAAAATAATTAAAAAACAATTAAAATATTACTAAAATAGTTAGTGGATTGTGTGTAGTGTATCATTTTAGTAATAAAAATTATAAACATTTTTAATAAAATGAAGTGTTTTGTAAAAAACTGCAAAAATACGCCTAAAAAATTACAAGAAGGAATTTCGTACCATCAGTAAGTGTTTATAAAAATAAAATGTAAATTATGTTAAAAATAAAGTGATTTGTGCTAAAATTATCCTTAATTTAAGTTATAAATAAGCAAAAAATAAGAAAAAAATTTGGTTGTTGGCGTGGGTTTTTATCGTTTTGTAAACATATGTTATTACCAGTGCCGCATTTTTCTTATTTTATTTCATGTGCTAAGTGCTTTGCTTTTCATTATTTTTATTTTGGAATATGTACTGTAAGTACAATTTTTTACAGAAATTATAATTTAAACATTTATTTTTAGTTTACCAAATTATGGAGAATTGAAAAAGCAATGGTTGAAGCCTCATCCGATGATATTTAAATTGGCCTAATATGTATGACGAAGATTTTGTTAAATACCCAATTATACTAAGTGAATTTTCAATTAATGGGGGGATTTAAAGTCCGATATTTATTTAGAAAACTGAATTGTGAGGACCGTTGCAAACTAATACAACAATGTAATTCTTATAAATCGCTAATCAATTTAAAAATAGGGGTGGTCTTTTAACTCCTTCGCCGTCAGTATTAAACATTTGTAAATATTCCGAAGCAGTATTAAAACGGGAATTGGCTATTGCGGACTACAAAAACATAACGCAACTACAATCTAGTACAAAATTGTTTAAAAAAAATTGTTATAATGTTCTTCACAACCTAATAAGTGTAAATATTTTCAATGATGAAGATCAATATAGTCATTCTCAAGAATACGTTAATTTGTTAGCCACTCTATCATAGAATGATTATATGACCCCCGGTTGAATTATATTTGTAACCAAAGGTCATATAAATTAACAAAAAGAAACAAGTTTGTTTCTTTATTACATACATAATTACTATTTTTTATATATGTAATATTATATTTAAATAAAAATAATTGATGTGCTGTTATTAAAGAAATAAAAATTTAATTAAATTTAAATAATTTACGGCCCTGTTAATTTATATGCTTTCTCTTTTACCCTCCGAATTTGACTCACTTGACAGCTCATTACATTCATTCTATATACTCTATTTCTATGTTTTTTTACAGCACATTATGACAGCACACTAACACCATGACAATTATTTTGTCAGTAAAATTTTACTGACAAAATTTTTTGTTTCGTACACAACCAAGAACTCTATATTTTTTACACGCTTTTATTTTACTGACAGTAAATTTTTGCCATGGTATAGGCGATCAAACAACGACGAAGTATAACCGAAACTGCCTGGTTACACATGGTCTTATATTCATAGTAAATATATACGTTATAACAGAGCCAGGCTATGGTTCTAACTCCATTTATGTTCGGAAAAATTTCGACTGATTTATTTGTCCTCGATTTGTAGAAGATGGGGAGGTAGCAAACAGTGGAGTCAAAAATTATGCATTTTTTAAATTCAAGCGTATATATTTACTTTATAATATATAAACTGGGGTTCTTTGAACCTTTGTAAATTATATTGCCCCCAATACCCCATTTTACATGCGACCAACATTTTCATCTGCAAAATGAAAGAGATATAACATTGACTTTTTGCACATGAGAGACAAGAAAATAAATATATCCAAACAAAATTTTGCAGATGACTTTTTGAGCCACTATACCGCCAAAACCACTATAAAAATGAAAATGTTACCATAAAATATATTCCATCCGAGTATTTTTATGGCAACAATTAAATGTTAAGGATTCATAATAAAACAGCCGCCATAAATAAAAATGTAAATTTCGTATTTGAATTAATAAAAAATAAATAAATAATAATGCTATAAAAAAGTAAAAGAGAAAGCATATAAATTAGCAGGGCTGCATTTAGCTTTTTTTCGACCGAATGCAATGAAGTTAGGAAGTTAAAATTAAACAATTATTTAAATTTAATTAAATTTTTATTTCTTTAATAAGAGTACATTAATTATTTTTATTTAAATATAATATTATATGTATAAAAAATAGTAATTATAAAAACCACTTCGCTTATTTATTTCACATTCTGCAAATTTTTGCAGGTAATTATTATTAATTTATTTTTAGTTAATTTAAATGCGAAATTTACATTTTTAACATTTATAAATATAAAACAACTTTTTTCGTAAAAATACTCGGATCGAATATATTTTATGGCAACATTTTCATTTTTATAGTGGTTTTGGCGGTATAGTGGCTCAAAAAGCCTTCTGCAAAATTTTGGTTGGATATATTTCTTTTCTTGTCTCTTCATGTGCAAAAAGTCAATGTTATATCTCTTTCATTTTGCAGAAGAAAAATGTTGGTCGCATGTAAATGGGGTATAAAGCCCCATTTACATGTAAAAAATTGTTTCGGCTGCAAATTTTTGTAAGTAAATAAGAAGCATCCACTATATACAAAAATTCAATATGCGAGAAAGAAATAAACATATATAGTAACGCCATAATTTTTTTCTAGGAAAATTATTAATTTTTTTTTAATTAGTTCAAATGAGAAAATCCTTAATCTTTTGTAAATAGAAAATAATTTTTTTTTGTTAATTTTAAAAATGTTGCCATAAAAATACTCGGATCGAATATATTTTATGGCAACATTTTCATTTTATAGTGGTTTTTGCAGTGTAGTGGCTCAAAAAATCTTCTACAAAATTTTGTTGGGATATATTTCTTTTCTCGTCTCTCATGTGCAAAAAGTCAATGTTATATCTCTTTCATTTTGTAGAAGAAAAATGTTGGTCGCACGTAAACGCCCCATAATTGATCAAAAAGCGAACTCTTCTTCCTCTATAAATATCCTGAAAACATAAACAATAGTTTTATAATCTATTGTCTTTTATTAGATATGAGCAACTCATTACAAATAAAAAATAATTGTACTTTTCGTAGCCATTTTCTATTTTGGATGAACACGCCAAATTTTTTATTCTCACTTGTATACATACATGAGTGTCGTGTTATGGATGAAGTAAGTCCGAATTAAAACAGTTTACAATACCCTCATTTCGAATGAATTCGTATGTTTATTTTTTTTATATATTTACCTCTTTTTGTCTTGTTGTTATCTTTCATTTTTCGTATCTAAATTCTAAACAAAAATCCACATAGCAAAAAAATAAACCGAAAAAATAAAACAAATAAAAATTTCATTCATTCTACAATCAAAATTTTTAATGTCAAGTTGGTTATTGTTTTGTTGTTTTGTGATTTTATGTGCGCAGAAAAAATTTATTAAATTTTTAGTTTTATAATATAAACCACGAAAATATTCAACAATTTTTGTGAATATTTTACGTTAGTTTATATAATTTTTTCATTTTAACTATAGTTTCATCTAATTATTATTATTATGATGGTCTAATTTATAAAAAATCTAAAATTTTCACAATAAAAAAAAATATATTTGTATGGATAGTTTTCAAAAATAACATCATTTGAATAAAAAATAATATTTTTATTATGTCTAGTTAATATACGTAATATGAATTTATATATTTAAGTGGATATAAAAAAGTTATTAATTTTATTATTTTTTGTTGGTGAACTACATTATTATAAAAAAGATACCTAATCCGTGGAAAACCACAGCACACTAGAATCATGTATCATATCCCAAAAATGGGAGATGAACACTCCCAATATGATGGAAGCCGTATATTTTCATGGTTAGCGGAAATGTGTGGATTATCGGTTGATTTGGTATGTATACAAAAATTAATAATTATTTAATAAATAGTATTTATTTATGTAATTGTTTATAATAATTGGTAAAAATCAATCGCAATTTGTAAGCTTCAAATTTACCAGCCATATTGTGTCTTAATGTTTTTGCAATAAATTTTATACATACAATCGGAAAATCTCACACCACTTTTGTATTTTTATTATTTTTATTCGGTGTCTGTCTCCCATAAAATATTCGTTTTACTTTATTTTGTTTTAGTAAAATAAAACTTTTGTTAAAACTGTATTCGGTAATTCAAACCCTATTGTGTTAACATGTCCATGCAAGCTCGTGCTTCTTCCAATATTGTTCTCATTTTCACGTGAAAGTTATAACCTTGAACGATCACAAACTGAAACTATTCCGTACCTCTGGATTCAAATCTATAAATATACTTCAAAATTTGAACATGATTATAAAAAATATGTATGCAATAAAAATTATATATAATTATCTGCAGAATCAAAGTTTATTAGAATTTAGAATTTCTGATAGTTGGGTACAAAATATATTATTGTATAGTGTTATTTTTTCGTAATACATATGTGTAAACTAAAATTAGGAGAATTGGGATTTACGATTCTTGTTTTCGCTTTGCTTTGACTACTGAGTTATTTTTTGTGATATTGTGTTCAAAACCAACGCGTGATTTTTGAAAGTCCAGCTTCGTACATATTTACAAAACAAGCCTATAAGTAGCGCAAAGTTTGTTTTGTTTACTCGTGATTCACACCATTTTTGAAATTTCAATGTGATCTACCTAATTATATGATCTACGTATCTACATAAATTAGAATTATATATAAACACTGGTTAATATAAATGGTCGGTTGGATACACGCGACTAATAATGAATACACTTGATTGCCTTGATTGTGTACTTTGTAAAATTAGTTTTATTTAATCTTACCTAGGTGCTTAACGAAAAGCTGATATTTAATTTAATTTAATTTATGAAGAATGGGTGCAAATGAAGAATGATGATTTATGAAGAATCGGTCGCACCGATGGGTTTTATCGGGCTTTAACGCGTCTTCTACAAATTAATTCTTATTATTTTTATTTTATATAATAATCAGAAATTCTTAAAAGGAGATGATCGGCCCATTATCATTGATATTTTCGTTTCTAATGTTTTTGTCTGGATGCTTGCAGCAGTTAACAGATAAGTATACAGATTGTAATGCTATGTTCAGGCCCTCATTTCAACTAACAGCTAGCTCTTTTTCTGACAAATTGTTAACAAATCGATCTACAAAAAAAAATCTGCGTCAAAATTGGAGTTTTATTTCTTTGGAGATATTGGCCAGATATCAGTTTCGGGTGAGTGACTAGGCCTTTGAGTTATAGCTTCTTTATAAAAATGACAGGAGTTTAGATCTGAAAAAATTATTCTAAAATTGTCTGTTTTGTTGTTGTAATTCATACTTTCATTAATTGGATTTACAACTTATCGAGGCGGTATGGTTTTCTGCGCCAGAACGACAGGAAATCATTATAATGCGAAATATTTTCGTTGTAAAATTAGTATTTGGAATTTCATTTCATTTCAAAACATCGGTCATTTTAAAACATTGCTATAAATCATTTTGAATATTTCATGACGCAAATGACAGAAAAATACGTTCAATTTTCGTGCGCTAAGGGCCTAAATTTAATCTCCAAAATATTTATTGATATCTGATGACTTAGTCTGAAGAGAAGCGAAAATAAGTACAAATTCCCCTTAGCACAGGTATCTAAATTGAGCTATGGTGGCCTTGTATGGGATAGAAATCAAAAGTATATTGTGATATGTAGGTTGTATAGAAGATTGGCTATGGTGTATATTATATTTATGTTATTTATGTATTTAATTTTTCGCATCGACATTTATTCAATAGTTAGTGTAAGCTTTTCAATATTTTATATGAAAATGTTTAACTTGCACGAAAACTCTTTCGTACAACTATTTTGTTTTTACTAAATTGAAAAGAAATTACTGAATCGAGATTGTGCTTTGTTTTTGTTCAGTAGTTTTCATAAGAACTTTTGATTTACATTCGGCCGTTCTAAAGTTGAACCTCAACATGAAATTGAATTTTGACATCTCTTGCATGGCCTCCATGCAAGCCCTTCAAGCTCAGTTTTAAGCTCATCATAGATTTATGGTTATTGAAAAATGTTCGTTATGGTTATTTTCATTGAACAACGCCATCGGGCATTGGAGCCGAGGCTCAAGTTCCGATTTAGAAAGAAAAAAATCTAATTAAATTAAAATAAGAGGTAAATAAGTCGGTTTCTAAAATATATTCCAAATATAACATCTTGAAGCTGAAGCCAACTTTTTATGAATCCCTTTGTTCCAAAAGATATTGCTGATTTTTTAAACTAGAGAAATTTGGTGGCTATAATCTTTAAAAACTGCCATTAACTTCTCTGGCATTTGACTGTATGATTTAAAATTAACCTCATATTAGTTTCTATAGAAATATTTGGAAGACTGCACATTTCTAATTTATAGTCACGGCCTACCTGGGGTGTGTCCTGTGTGATGGGAAGGAAATCCTTGTTTCGGACGGAAACGCATTTTTTTAAATTTCGTCTACTTTCAGCTCGATACTGTTAATCCAGGGATATTCTAACTCTGTGGACCAGATTCGCCTGATGGTTTTAACTGTTGTTTCATTTAGTGTAATCGTGTAGTGATGGATGGTTGCTTCGCCAAGAGAAACTTTCGGATTGCGTTTAAACATGTTCGAACCGTGCTCCGAAGATATTATGCGATTCCGTTTTGGTTCCTCTATGAGTATATCTTCAATTGAGATATTTAAAATGTCAGAAATTTCTCTGGCGATCTGCTAACAAACGATTTCATGGATTTTATAGACCAAATCATTCGTAGTCATCTCAATCGGATTTAGTCAATAACGGATGTCGACGGTACACAGTTCTTATAAACGGCATTCACTTTGATTTCCTCAAACGCCATTCCGTTAAAAAAAATTATAGAATCATTGATCGATTTTGCTTTTTTTCATAGTTGCAAACATACACAAACTTGTTCAATGTACAGAAATTAATAACATGATCCTAATCCCGTTTATTCTCAAGAAGTTGCTCTTTTTGAGAGCTCAAAAGAGTGTGACATTTTCACATCTTGTATCATTAATGCAACATTTAAATTAACTAAAATTTGCTAGCAGTTGGTATAAACCAACTCTGTAAAATTTTCGATCATATCAAGCCAGAAAAAACAACAAAAAATAGTTTTAGGGTTTTTAGTTTTTTTCACGAATCAGTTAAAAAATATGAATACTATAAATCTTAATTGCTGATATGTGTGAGATAAAATAATTATTAGTTTATATAAAATTTGTGAATATATAAGAGTAAAAAACAAAATAAATCTGGAATCTTGGTGATGCTGTTTCAAACCCCTCAAAACCCATACCATACACAACTAAAAGAATCAATCGTCTACACATGAATCGGGAATAGCAAAAGATCGAAAGAACGCCGATGAAGCAAATGCTTTAATATGTGTTACCGCTAGCTTGTTTCATTACTAGACTCCCCACTTTCTGCACAGCTCTTATATATTATACTTCATACAAGCATTTTTGTTGTTGTTTTTATAAAAATATTACAAATATCAAATGGACCTTTGGACGAATGGCATTTGTTCACTTTTCAAAAATAATGATTATTTTAACGTGATAGCGACAAATATAAAATACAATAACATAAATAATTGAATCTTTTAGGTGTAAAGAACTCTTATCATGTTCGTCTTATATATTTAAGTTCAACTAATTCAAATGTTATTATTATTTTGTAAAATTATGATCCTATAAATCAATAAATTTTTACATTTACAATAGATAAAATTGGCCCATAGATATCAATTTTATAAATTGCGAATTGTCTCACAAAAATGTTCAATTAAGTTAGATGTTTACTTACGTGTTTTGCTTTATTACGTACATTCGGCATGTTGATTTTATTATTAGATTTCAAGATTTTGATATGTACACACATCAATGATAAATTAAACACTTTGTCCAACAACGCATTATTTTTAGTCTCAATTATTTTGCTGTATACCGGAAACAAGTCTACAACATGTTAGTTAAATACAGAATAAAACAATTAATTTTCCAGTAAACATTTTTATGCGCTCACTGGAGTAATTTAGCTGTTTGGAATTAATCCGTTTTTATGAAGCCGCTCCCATTTAGTTAGTATTGCTATAAATTTTAGATAATAACAGCAAAAGATAATGGTATTCGTGTATAAAAACATAAAATTTTGATTTATGGTATATTCGGAATTGTGTATATTCTAGTAAGTCCCTGTGAAATCGAAAATATTGGATTCCTGAAGAATAGTTAAATTTTTTTTTTTCAGAAAATCTCATTTCCTTATATTCTACGTAATTAACGAAATTGTAATGCAAATCGTATGATGAACATTAGACAAAATTGGAGCGAAATTACACATAAGTAACTAAATGAAGTATCGTAATAGATAATTACAGCCCACCCCAATAGTAAACAACAACAATTTCCAACTGTACAAATTTATGACTTGCCCTACAGAAAATTATGAAACATATTTTGAGAAAAAACGATTTTTTGCTCGTTAGGTTGGTGGTTGCCTTATGGGGAAAGTTATCAAACTTTTAACATTTTCCTTATGGAAAATACAATGCAGTTAACCGCGTTTTGAATTTAATGCCAATTGTTTATTATTAGGCGTGTTCGCAAATAGACCATGGTAGCTTTTGAGTAGATTGCTGACAAAAAATTACGCGATCTATTTCCGAACATTTTTAACTACCGATTATTTTGAATGTGACAATATATACCTCATTTGTATTATGATTGAAAATTAGTTTAATGTTTGACATTTACGAAATGAGTCGCTTTAAGCTTGAACAAAATTGGGAAAAATTGAAAACTTACTTTCAAAGTGGTGAGTGTTCGTTCTATCGAAACTGTTAAAATTTTACGTGGAAAATTCAGTAGAAATGAAATGCCTACAAGGCAATTTGTGAACCGAGTTCGTGAAGCTGGATAGATATTGGATAAACCATCACGTGCACATGCGTTTACAGCGCGTACAGCCGAGACCTTTGTAGCTCTTGCTTAGAATGTGTCTGAGCATCCATCAACATCAACTCGCTATCGTGCTCAATAATTGAATATTTCACGTAGTTCTGTGATGAGAATTTTGCATAAAGGACTCGGTATGAAGGCGTAAAAAGTACAATAGCTGAAGCAAAATGATCATCCGCAACGTTTTCGGTTCACTAATTGGGCTGTGGAACGCTTGGAAGAAAATGAGAATTTTTACCGAAAAATCATCGTTTCTGACCAAGCTCATTTTCGCCTCGAAGGCTACGTCAACAAGTAAAATTGTCGCATTTGGGGCTCAGCAAACCCACACGTAACCATGGAGAAGCCGATGCATCTACAACGAGTGAGTGTTTGGTGTGGATTTTGGACCGGTGGCATCATTGGTCCATTTGTTTCGAAAATGAGCAAGGAGCCGCTTTTACAGTCAATGAGGAGTGTTATCGAGCCATGAAAAACGAATTTTTGTTAGCCAGAATTCAAGAGAAGGACACACACGACATTTGGTTTTCACAAGACGGCGCAACTTGCCACACAGCAAAAGCAACAATCGGTCTTCTGCACATTGTCTTCGGGGATCGAACAATCAGCCGTAACGGAGATATCAATTGGTCACCACGCAGCTGCGTCCACTAGATTTTTTTGTGGGGAGCCGTAAAGGTTAAGTGTTATGCTAACCATCCAGAGCCTATCCAAGACTTGAAAGATCAAATCCAAGTGTTTGATGTGGTAGGAGCCCATACGATCAAAAATTAAATTTTGCTGAATATAAATATTCACGCTGGAAATAAAATCTTACTGTTTGTAAAGACAGGGTAAGTTCAGTAACTTTGTTATCAACGTTAAACTTGGTTTCGTTCCGAAAATACCTATTATGATTCAAGCGGAAAAATATCCAAATCAGTACATCTTGATACGTATCAAAATATAAAAGTCTGACTAACAACACCTTTTTGTTGGGTAATATAATTTTGTAAAACTATATTTTAATATATGTATTTGAATTTTAATGGATTTGGTGTTTTAACAATTAATTTTAGGAAAATTAACTTGGGAGGTTAAAAATTAATATAACAAAATTTTATAAACAAATAAATAATTGAGTTCAGTTCGAATTTTATTCTTTCTATAAGTTTCTATTGGATATGCTCTTCGTAAGGTAAAAGTAGAAGGCAAAAGTCGTAAGGAAAATTATTTTGCACTAGGGGTGCGGTGTTATTGGATGCACAAATAAGTCTCCGCCGATCGACAAAGGATGGTGTCACCAGTAAGTTATGGTTAAAATTGCACGATGTGAAACGTGTTATCTGAAAGTTGAACATCTGTCAACAACATAACCTTAAAATTCTTGCGGTTTTGTTTCAGCATCCTATACTGTTTCCTTGTGAAAATGTTGAGTTTTGAGCCGAATAAGCGTCATCCGAGGGGTTTGATTTACTTCTTTAATTTGAAGAAATGTTCAGCTGAATTGCATCGAGTGCTTGTAGAAGTGAGGTATGGTGAGGCTGCCGTAAGTGAGAGAAGTTGTCGAGAGTGGTGAAACCAAAGTTTAAGAACGGTGAATTTGATGTCGAATAAACGTAGCCGAAGGCCGAAAGTGTACAAAGACGCGGAATTAGAAGCATTATTGCATAAAGATTCGTGCCAAACGCAACAAGAACTTGTACTTACATTAAAAGTAACAACAAACAATTTCTCATCGATGATTGATTGATGTGAAATGATGAATGATTTTATTGGGAATGATTCAAAATCAAGCAAATTAGTTCCATACTGAAGCCGAGAGATGTCGCATAGTTACTGGTGATGAATAATGGACTCACTTCAATAACCTACAAAAACAAGGTCAGCATACGAAGTATGCTACAGAGAGTAGCTGCAGAAATAAGGTGGCATCATAATACGAAGAGAAAAAATACTGCTCTGCCGTCTTGTTGGATGTTACCCAAGGGTTCGATAAAGTTTAGCACGAGGGTTTGCTTCATAAAATTAATCTTAAATTGCCAGAAATTTATCATCAAGTCGTCGACTGGAGTATTACAAGGGAGTGTGCTTGGCCCAATCCTATATATAATTTTCACTTGAAATCGACCAACGCCTTCACAAATTATGACGTCTACTTTCGCAGATGATACGGCAATCGTATGTACCCATAAAATTCCACAAACGGCGTCTGAAATCTGAATCTGGCTAAAGAAATGGAAAGAAATCGACCCATGTAGCATTCATATTAAAAAAGCTTACTTGCATTCATATTAAAAAAGCTTACTTGTCCGCCTGTCACAATGAACAGTATACAAATCCCTCAAGCAAATGGAGCAAACATTGGCGAAAACATATTGAAATGAAACGAGATCATATCAAATTAAAAGTGCATGGAAGGAACTGGTTAATGGGAAATATCCAACCATGCACGTAGAATACAAACTTTTCCTGTATAACACAAGGATCACATCAATTTAGTCGTATGGTTGTCAATAGTGGCAATCAACCTCAAATTCGAAATCGACATTGTCCAACGAACACAGTCAAATATTCTCAAAATTACAGGAGCACCCTGGTTCATTAAAAACAAAAATATACGCGAGAAATCTAAAAGATGTCTACGATTAAAGAAGATAACGATGGCTGTGACAACATAAATTATAAAATTTATTTATTGATAGGAAGTAGATTCTGCTCCCGCAGATTTACAATTATGTGTGTACCTTAGTGATTAAGATTTGATTGATTGATTAAATTGTAGGACCATGTACTAGACAGGATGTTTAGGATAACTCCGACGCTATTCCTACAACCTGTTTACACATAACAAGAGGGATGGACAGGAAAGCCATATTTTTTTGGGGACGGAACTGCCCGGTTTCAGACACCTAGCGATCTTACAGCACAAGACAACACAATTGTAAACTACACACTAATCTAGGCGAAGGATAAAGATTTAATAGGTTTAATGGTTAATGATTAAATCAGCAACCTAAGATAAAATATTATTATTTCACATGCATCTGGAAATTTCCTGAAAAATTAATAGTTTTCGGCTTCCTAAATGAAATTGATTGATTGAATCGGCCCGGTTACAGACACCCAGGTATAGCCGAAAGTTAGTAACACAATGACAACACAATTCTAATCTACACAATCAGCAATTAATATTTCATCTCCTTCGAAGCGATCGTACGGCGAAAGACAACAAACAGAATTCTAATCTACTGGAGGAAGGATAAAGGTTTACTGGATAATAATGACCTACAGTGACCTACGAATCAAAGAAATATTATTTCACAAGCATCTGTAGATTTCCTGAAATTTAACTGTAAATTAATATTTTCTGGTTTCATAAATAATATAAACATTTATTAATTTATTCCTTGTTAGCCGCTCCTGCAACTCCACAACTTACATTAGAATTTCCTGAAACAATAGTTATTTAAATTATATTAATAACTACTCTAAAAACCATTAGCATTTAAAGAAATATTATTTTATATCCAAAAACAGTTCTGGAAAATAATTCCAAATTAGTCTACACATTATTTACACACGTTTTAATTAAATTGTGTTGAACATAAATCAAGTTAGATCTCGCCATAATTAAGACCTACCTCCAAATTATCTTCCGCAGCAAAACAAATTGTTGATTGAAACTAAAATCAAAACTATTTGCCAAATATTATGTAAGTCCCCCATCAAAAGTTTTGATCAGTTAATATAAATTAATATATATTTACCTGAAATAAAAAGATATGGAATTTAATCTGACCAGAAAATAAGTTAGTAAAGTTAAATAATTAGAGTAGAGTTAGTAGGTAAAATAATATATACATTACTATATGTCTTAATTAATTACCCAAAGCCGTGACGATTCGCGCGTAAATATCAAGTTTTTTAGCAAAACCTGAATAATTATCTTACTGATTAAGATTTGTCAATTTATTGTGATTTTCGTGTTGAAAGATTTAATAAATAAATAAAATTGTTTAAAAAAAACTTCGATAACTCAAAAAAGAAGAAAGCATGGGACCACCTCGCAATGCTTCAACATCGAGAACCACGCCGAATATTCATGAAAAAATCTCATGTTGTGTATTTGGTGGGATCAGCGTGGTGTTGTGTATTATGAGTTGCTAATTCCGAACGAAATCATTACTGGGCTCTACCGAACACAATTCTCCAGACACGACAAAATTATTCTCCTGCATGATAATGGTCGTCCTACTTGGAAATACTTAATTGTAAAATTTTACCCCACCCGCCATATTCACCAGACATTGCCTCGCCTGATTACCACTTGTTTCGATCGATGAAGCATGGCCTGTCTGAGCAGAGAACTTCACATCATATGTAGATACCAAACATTTGATTGATTCACATGGATAGCCTCAAAAAATTAAGCGTTCTTCCGATGGGAAAAACTAGTGGCTAGCAATGGACAATATTTTGAATAAAACATAACCTACCGTGCTTTCACAATAAATGTCCCATTTTTGATGAAAACGTCGGAGACAGACTCAGGTGTATACGCAATATGTATTTAAGATTTTTATACGGTTTATATTCAAACCTCCTAAGAAAAAATTACGTGTTTTTTAAATTTCAAATCACAGGTTAATTTAAGCAACAAACGGCTTGTTCGTAGATAGTTTGATACCCTTAGTACGTACCATGTTTCATTACAATCAGTATTCAGTATCATTACACAATGAAATTATAATATAAAATTACAATCACAGTAATCTACACAAGCCCTCCAAAAATGTTTCCTAATTACATAATTTCAAATTCACCTTCAATTTCAATTTATAAACAACGCTGTTTGCCTATTAGCAGTACAATTCGTATAACGCAAGCAAGAAAATTTTCAATGTAATGTACATACAACTTTATAAATTAAATTAGATAAACAATAACTATGTACTTGAAAGGAAACTATCGAAGTAATGAGTGAGTAAATTTGGTTATTTGGACTAATTTCTAAACTATATGCTGAATTGAATGCTACAAAAATGAAAGAAGTAAAGGCAAAAGCAAATGGAAATGTTTGTT
This sequence comes from Nephrotoma guestfalica, assembly GCA_963691935.1. Classification (NCBI taxonomy): domain Eukaryota; kingdom Metazoa; phylum Arthropoda; class Insecta; order Diptera; family Tipulidae; genus Nephrotoma; species Nephrotoma guestfalica. The sequence goes on along the minus strand of OY829915.1, from coordinate 132,147,367 downwards.
ACCTTTGGGGTAATTTTTTGTTTATTGCAATTTTTACAGAGACAGTATGCACATTTAATAATTTAATTAGTTATAACGTAATAAGACCAGTTGATTTGAAAATGAGTTTTGTTTTTAATGATTGAATTATGAGATGTTTTTATTTTCTGTAGAGTATTGGAAAAATAAACGGAATTCAAAGTTCTATATCAAGCAATCCCGGTGACTTCCGCAATTATTTATTAAACGTGGATATAGAACAAAACCTATAATCTATAAAATTACCGCCTTGAAGTAATTATATAAAAATCATGTGGGTTGTCGTTGCGCTTATAACCTAAGTTGTGATTGAAGTTCCTCTTTTCAATTAGTAATTAATTATTTTCATTACAAGTTCCCCCGATGTTCGTGCCAAATGCTCATGTTTTTGCCAAAATGTAACAACACCAGAATTTTGACGGTTGTCATCATACAATTGATTCGTTTATTTGGCAACTACCGTTTATTTTGATGACGAAAATATTTTCATTTATGATTACAACACATATAGGCCGATTAGATCGGCCTATATATGTTGTAATAATAAACCTATAATCAAACTGAATTTAGATGAACGATAATTTTTTAGTTTCAGATATATTATTTTTAATATTTTGCGGTGGAATACAACGTAACTATTTTTAGATAGAAGTAAATTCCGATGATCATTCGCTGTGTTATTCGTCAATGCTTATTTCCGTTTAATTGGGAAATAATTTGTAAGTTTTGGCACAAAATTTGTTTAGTTTTTAATACGTACGTCATATGAATAAGTACCTTATAATTTGAATATTTATGTATTTGTAATAGCTACTTAGAAATTGTAATCCTCCAAAAAGCAGATTTATGATGCATGTAATTTACTGTATCAGATATTCGAGTATGCGTAGTTGTACATGAGGTGCAAAACTATAAAGACGCTACAAACCGATGTAAAAAAAATGGGGAAATGTTTTGGGCCGATCGATTTAATTTACACAATAAAACCTGCATAAATGGAAAAGATTAAAATGATTTCTCACCAAATGATATCTTTTTTGATCTGCGAATCTGACACTTTTTTTTAATTAGCCGACACAAGGCGATCGCTGTCACTATTTTCGCCATGCTACTTTATTTCTTTTTCATTGGAGCTATATTTAATGAAGGGATTTGGGGGCCGCTCAACAATATCTCCTATAATTTCATTGGCTATGATTCGAGCCCGTAAAGTGTCGGAACATCTAACGAATTCTGAAATACTGCAAGTTTCTGTCTCGTTCGTGTTGTATCCATGACTCGCAATTAAAGGTGACAACTGATCTATTCAGTGCCTTGTACATGTTGTGTTTTGTATAACACAAAACTTGTTTTTTCTGTATTGATGCTCAATATCATCTGCGATCTTGAATATTATGCTTACATAAATGAGAAATTGCTTACGCGATTTTTTTATATTTCCAATGATAATTTTCGAATTTGTTTATTGGAAATCATACGGAACGTACTATTCACCCTTTTTAGATAATTTTAACATGTATTTTACTTTCATTACCTTTTAATATTGTCAATAAGCTTTCTTGCGTTCGCAATTCACGTCTGGTGTAAATACCTCCTTAAACAAAGTATCTAATATCTAGAGAATAATTTCTGTACTAATCTAGAGGTGATAACTTCAAGCCATATAACTATAATAATCTTCTTTCTGTTCTACCTAGCCTTGGAGCATGTTGTATTTTTCTTATATCCTAACTCAACTGACGGGATTCAGTCAGGATTCAATACGTTCATTAACTATAGCGCTTTTGCTCGATAAAATTTTTTTAGAATAAAGAAACTCACTAAAGTATGGTGAAATAAATTTTATATCTTTGTGATTAACTGCAGGCAACCATGCCTATTGCTGTTGTTCTGCAAGAGATTTGTACTTCAAGCATCGTGTTCGACCAGCGGGAAATCTAAAAAACTTTATTCCAATATTCTTATTTCCTTTCGATTGGTCCTTAAACACAGAAATGTCACAGGCATTTTAATGCAATAAGGTATGATTTATAAATCATATCTATAATATCTATTTATAAATATACATTTTTTTCGAAACTCAAAATATTTGACTTTAACACCAATTTTCTGTTAAAAACACAATTTTTTTATTATCAAATAAACAGTAAATAGCACTGAAAATTTTAACGCTCGTTGCCATACAAGCTCGTTTGACATTTAAAACGACAAATTTGACAGATAATGAAAATCTATAAAGTCTATAAAGCAATTAGTATAAAAAATCGTATCGACATAGGGCCAATCTTAAAAGTGCAGCACTAGTAAGTTAAAGTAAGTTTGATTCATAGTTTTTGTTTGTTCGATTTGCATCATTTAATAAAAACTTTATTTTTTACATGAATATCGTAATTTTGAATGCTACAGCCAAATAAATTATATTTACTATAATGGCGGTTGGTATAATTTTCTATGTAAACGCGCGAACTGACATGATTCTTATTGATAGATGGTAGGGCAAACATCTTCAAGGAAAAATAGTTTTTCCTAGTTTTTCTGTTAGTTTTAGATTGATATCATAATAATTTCATTTATCAATATATTATTATATGTATTTTATACTTAGTATATTCGGTATTTTATTGGTTTGTCATAACAAAAATACCTCTGTATTTGGACCACCTCCGAATCGGACCTATGGACCGCATTTAATAGATAACTCGGCCAATAAGTCCCTCGTGCGGCACGGTGTACCTATTGTCTTGCTGAAAGAGCATATTTTTCTTTTGCATTTGGGGCTGTTTTGCAGCTTCTTCCTTCAAACACACCGATAACGCCATGTACGAGGGCGGATTGAAAATGAAACTACCTAGCGCTAGATGGCAGCACAAACACAAAAAAATTTTGTTTTTTAGAAATAGCGATCTCTCAAACGTCAGCTGTTAAAATTTCACCCAAATTCATCGATTAGTTTATTTGTTGTAGTCGTTTAAGTAAGCAACTTTTGTGTTTCTTGAAAAATGGAAAAAAACGAATTTCGTGCAGTGATTAAACACTATTATTTGAAAGGGAAAACGGCGAAAGAGACAAAAGAAAAGCTCGATAAACATTACGGTGAGTCTGTTCCGTCAGATTACATGGTAAAATATTGGATTGCTGAATTTAAACGCGGCCGAAGAAGCACTGCAACAATACCATCAACAGGAAGGCCAAAAGAGGTGGTTACTGAAGAAAATATCAAGAAAATCCTCGATATCGTTATGAATGATCGCCGAGTCAAGTTGCGTGAGATTGTTAAAATGGTAAACCTATTATATGAACGTGTGTTCAACATTTTGCATGAACATTTGCATATGAAAAAGCTATCGGCAAGATGGGTGCCGCGTTTGCTCAGTGTCGAACAAAAACTAAACAAACGCTAAAATTCGAACAAATGCTAAAATTACGTGAAATACACTTCGAATTGGTTGATCATCCACCTTATAGTCCAGATTTAGCTCCTAGTGACTTTTTCCTGTTTCCAAACTTGAAAAAATGGCTCGCAGGACAAAGATCTCAGACGAAGAAGTGATTATCGAAATTAACGCGTATTTTGAGGGGTTCCCGAAATCGTATTATTCAGATGGTATAAAAAAGATGGAATATCGTCTTACTAAGTGTGTCAAACTAAATGGAGACTATGTTGAGAAATAAATGGTTTTTGGCAAAAAAAAAATTTGTTTTCCTACTTAGGTAGCTTCATTTTCAATCCGCCCTCGTACTACCCGTTGTTGATGCTCTTTCCTTTCTCAAGATAGTAGACGAATAAAATACCTAGCGAATCCCAAAATACGGAGGCCAAAACCTTACCGGCCGACATTTGCGTTTTTAGTTGCTGCAGACGCCTTTCATCGGCTTCTGTCCACTCAGCTGATTGACGATTTGATTTTGGCGTGTAGTGGAGGATCCATGTTTCATCCATAGTCGCATACCGACCAAACAATCCTGATTTTTACGGCTAAACAGCTCCAAACAGTGCTTTAAATCATTGACGCGTCGTTGTTTTTGATCCAATGGTAGGTAGCTTTCTCATGGACAAATGTTCATGCAAAAATAGTGTATACGCTGTCTTCTGATATCTTTAATGTGTCAGCTAACCCATGCAACTTCACTTTATGGTTTTTCAAAACGATTTTGTGTGCTTTTTTAACTTTTCTGGAATAACTGCCAATTCGGACAACCAGGGTGTTCAGCATCATCGGCATTTGTACGGCTACGTTTAAACTCAGCAAAACAATGTTCGATAATTGTTTCCAAAGGAGCAGAGTCCCTTGCTTTGAGCAGAGCCATTGCTTTGCTTAAACGGCATTTGTTCTCATCAAAAAACAGTGGTCAATCAAAACGCGAAATTAATTTTTCCCAATATTTTGAAAATAACAAAACTAGCGTTACTAATAGAACTTGTAAACTAATGGTTGGATTATCATAAAATGTGGAGACATTTTTTAACGGTTGGTATTTTCTAAAAATCATACGAATTTTTCATTAGAAGCGCCATTTATGTATCAGGCTCGCGACTTATTGACCAACGGACTATATTTCATATACATATTTATGTGCAATATTGAGGGTTTCTCCAAAATCTAACGGTTATAATATGCAACGTAATAATGTATAAATGAAAAATGTCATATGTATTTAGTTTAAGTGAGCACTAGAAGATTAATCTAGTCAATTAGAATTATAAAACGATTGGGAGGAAAATTTGTTGGTTCATTAAACGAATAACCAATTGTACCACTTTTATATATCGTAATTTTATTTAAAAAATATCACTAAAACTGTACTGCCATCTAACAATATCTTCCGTGACTATAGCAAGAATGGTTCGAATTGTTTGAGCCATTGCCTATATATATATATTATGCAATAATTTATTTGGCTAAATCACTAAAATAAAATATACAAAATATTTTGAAATCTTTTTTCGTTAAAAGGTTAAAACGCGACAAGCGCTTGAACCGACATCTTCAGATTGAAATTGTTTTACAAAGAAAATAATAACAAGTTGCGTATTATTGCGCTATGTGTAGTTATTTTACTATGACCATTTCACTAAGGAAAATATGAGCCCCAATACCTCTTACAGGAAAGGGGTAAGAGCCCCAATACCCCTCACATCAAGCAGGCTTATCCCGGGTATTGTATACCGAGTAAAGTTATGCAGTGTAAAATGTCCCAGTGTGCATAGAGTAATTAAATTGTAACACACTAATTGGTTTAAAAATTAAAAAGTTCAAAATATAGATGAGTAATGCCAAACTTTTAATCTGCTTTCAAGAGCTGATAACATGTTTATATGAGAAGCATTTGGCTGACACAAAATATTTGCGTGTAAACAGAAGTTTGCCATGTACAAAATTTGAAAAAAATCGTAAAGTTAGTTATAAACTAAATAAAGTAAAATACGAAATAGTATTAATTTTACATATTTTCCATTTTTTATTTTTGATACGTACATAATAAGGTAAAATAAACATTCACACAATTGCCAAACAAAAAATACCGTGAATAAATTTTTAATTTTTCAGCTTTTTATGCGGTATTTTAACTAATAAAACACACTCTAATAAATAAATTGTTTTTTATTTTGCTCTTCGTACACTGACATTCATTTTAGGGCAAAATTTGAAGATCCGAACATACACGGCTTAAACACAATTCACAAATAAAAAGGCAGTGTGCAGAGTAACATTACTCAGGGGCCCTATTCCTGAATACGATACGAAAACGAAAATACAAGATTCATATTTGAATTGAATCAGATTCGTACAATTCTTATTTAAAATTGAATAGGAATCTTGTACCTTCGTTTTCGTATCGTATTCAGGAATAGGGCCCCAGGTTGAATAACAAGACGTGTTTTTGACAGCGCACTGCTTGCTCGTGTTGAATTAAAAAATTGGCCCTAGGTAGGTCGAATATATAGAGCCTTTAACTCTATTTTATGAAACCCAAAATTTTACCACCGGATTTTAGGAACTTTGAGACAGAGTTTTAATAAATTAACATCAAACAGAAAACATTAAAATATGCATGAAAAAATTATTATGGTACACGTAAAATTGCTCTAATCCGCCATTGGTCATCTGTACTAGGAATAAGGTAAAATTATTTTGATTTTTAAAATGAGACATACATTTTCATATGCGATTCAATCGATAGCTTAGGTGCTATAAATAGAATAGATATTTTTAAGATAAAAATAGTGAATCAATACTATTTCTATGCAAAAACATAAAACATACGTTTAATTTTAAATTATACTAGACTCGCGCCTTTCACAGATTTATTGAATGATACAGTTCTCGAACGTCAATTTTGAAACAAACAGTGTCTGCAACTGATAGTTGCGTGTTGTATCTATCGATCTGAACTTTTTGGTTTCTTTAGACTATTAAATTCACTAGTGGACAGGTGTTTGAATTTGATGATAAATATCGCGCTTAGAAAATAGTTTTTGTCGTGCACAACGTTTAGAATATTTCATTTTTAACTGGTTTTGAGAATCATAAACGCAGTTTATCTAGATTTTTTAAAAGGTAATACGTTAAAGGAAATTTATACTTTAGTTTTAACTAAATAAGGGAGATATGTATAATGGACTTTCATGCATTCTATCCATTCTCTCACAGGGGCCCTCCCCTTTATCGAACAAACTTTAATTCTGGTGTTATGTTTGCTAACTATTGTGCTTTCTAGTATGGCGATAATTGTTGCCGAATTTCATTAACATATTTATAACAAAAATTAACGCTTATTTATTCTAGTTTCTGCACTGATTGTGATATGGTTGTCCAAGATGACATCCAGAACATCTGGTACAGTTAAGTAATGATCATAAAGCAAAATTAACCAAATTATGTCGGCTAAATACATTTTTCAGAAGCTTTGCTATTTATTTTTTTATGATTACGTATGCCGTATGACTACCTGAGTTACTTATTTGCATTTTATTTTTGCAATGATCTTTATGTGTATTTTGTTTGTAACGTTTTATTGAAGTGTTTATAATGTTAGTGTGAAAATGGTAAAATGTACGTCACAACCTTGATGAGATAAAGGTAAGGTTTGACCGTTTAATTCACATGACCTCACTTTTTTATAACAATCGGATTCATTTTTAAATTTATATGAATCAAAATATGTGCACATTGTGATGATAACATCGTGATTTACAGAATAAACTTTATTGAATCAATCATACGAATACGAGTACATGTACGAAACAGTTCGGCAGTTTCGTCAAACGTTAAATTATTCGTGCCAACTATTTTTTATTACACAAATTACTCAACTAATTTTTGTTCTCTTAATTTGTATAGTTTGCTAGTTATCTTACCAATATATAATTTATTTTTATTTTGGTAAGTCTATTTTTATTATGTTATGTTGATATAAGCGAAAGTTTTAAATTTTTTAAAAATTTATGTTAAGTCATACAATGTCATACGATTCAAATCTAATTGGTCCGATAATTTTTTATTAAACAGTTTTGTTTTGTTTTTTTTCGCGAATTTAACTGATAACTCCCAATACTGAATAAATAAAATATTAATGTATGCGCGGTGAAAAAACAACAAACCACACCCTGATCGACGGGTTTTGTGTAGGGATCGAAAATCGGTGTATTTGTTATCGTAGTCTGAATTGTTTTTTATTATTCTTTTTACTGCTTTTTATCAGTTGTTGGTGTTGGTTTTTAATTATGACAGAACAATTGTAATGGATTATCGTAGTAAATTCTTCGGCCGATCGGTCGATTGACCTTCACTCGACTTATAAACGTAGATTAAATTGTCAATTCAAAATTAATAAATTTATGTACATACTTAAATTTATAAAGCTCATCTCAATGGCGTAGTGTGAATGACCTTCGGTATCACTAGCCAAGGTCGTCTTGGGAAATCAGCAACAATGTTTACTCATACTTCAATAAATTGTGTACCGAGCTATTTTTCAAGATCAATTTAATGGCAAGATGTAGGTTTTTTTTAAAAATGCATAAAAACATGGTCAACTGTTCAATTGATAAATTATAGATTGATAAGATGATGAAGAAAATTACGTCGATTTTCGTTTAACGGCCCACTATGTTGTGTATTGTAATCAATAACTATATAAACTTCAAGAAATAGTGATTGCAGGTTTGGAAAATTGAGATGGAGGTGTTTTAAATTAGATAATAGAAATATTTCATTTGAACAAAATGGATATATCGCATTTTAAATTAAATGTGTAGTTCTATTTGTTTCCTTAATGCATTGGTGTAGTTTTACAGATACGTACTCATGATCAGGACACTACGTCTTCTAATATGTTTTGGGTTTAGTAAAAGCAGCCGCTTAAAACTTTTGGTCAATGTACTAACCTCAACTTTTTGAAAAAAATATTATAATATTTGGATGGTTATTTTCCACATTCGTTTGGAACTCCTTGATTTGTGTACAGTGTTGTTCAATAAAATAGGATACAAGGCGATTTTTTATGAAAGTGTTATATATATAAATTCAAAGTTATACACTGGTATATTTTAAAAAGTCTGTTCAACAAAATAGGACAGTTAATTTCAATATATAAACTAGCCTCAACTCAATCTGATGAATGGAGAATTCTATTAGTCGACTCTCCCTCTATCTAATATTTACATGTATAGGCATTTTATTCAATACTTCCTTACACTCGTCGGTCCTTAGACTCCATCAAACCGATATTTGTTCCCTTGCGGATCTAACTCGGCTTTAGATCGGATGCCGGCCACTCTATAATCTCTACATTATTTTTATTTTTGACGCTTTCGCGTTTTCTGAGATGTAGAGGGTTATTATCTTGCTGGAAAAACGGCCTTGGAGACATTTTATTTTCGGCATACCCTCGCATATATTATTTAGTATATCAACGTAAACAATCGCATTAATTGTCTGATTTATCCAATAAAGAGTGTCTCGATAAGAAGTTCAGATTTAAAAATTTAATAAAAATTGCCGCATTTGGGGATCGGAAAATACACAAGGATATGTGGAGAAGCCAATGCATCCATTGTGTGTTATTGTTTGGTGCGGCTTGTAGCGTGGCGGCATTATTGGGCTGTATTTCTTCGAAGATGAGGCCGGCGCGACCCTTACGGTCAACGGAATCAACTATCGCCACATGTTAACATCTTTTTGTGGCTATATCTTGAAGATATTGGTTTGGACGACCTTTGGTTCCAGCAAGACGATGCGCCATGCCACACATCGGGCGTTACATAGCGAAACTGCATCCAAAATTCGATGGCCGCATTATTCGTCAAAATGGTGACGTGAGTTGGCCGGCAAGGAGTTGTGATTTGACGCCTTTGTATTTTTATTTTTGGGGTACAATTGAGCATTTGAATGCCAATATTGAAGCAACCATTGCCGAAATAGATCCGCACACAATCCAAAATGTGCTCAGAAATTGGACCGATCGAATGGAGTACGTCGCGGCTCCCATTTGAATGAAATCATTTTCCATAAATAACCAGGGGGATTGTACTTTCAAACAAAAAAATAAATTTGGAAATATTTTAAGCCGTTTTTGTTTTATTAAATTTTTAAATCTGAACTACTTATTGATACACCCTTTATATTGGCCTAGGTTCATACCATTAAAAACAACTCATAATAACTCTTAATGTCATAATCGATCCGCCGCCATGCTTAAAGGTTTTCTTCGTGTATTTTGGTAGTAAACTTGCGTTTGGTTGCTACCGTACATAACGATCATCAAAACTTAGAGATTTACTTTTGTTTAATCATGACATAACTCCTAGATGTTTCCATTTTTTCAAAACTATTTGCCACGTGTTTTGTGCTAGTTCGACCTGGATTGTACGTTTTCTTTTTGGTAGACGCGCTGTGCGACTTCTATTGCAATTGTAGATGTTTTGGAGCAATTTGAGATTATTTAATTAAATCGCCTCAGGTCGCTTCAAATTATCTCAAAGATTTGGAACGATTAGAGACTATTTGCAATGATGTGAGAACATTTGGAATGATGTGAAGCATAATCCGTTGAGACTATTTGGTCCGCTTTCATAAGGAACCATTTGATTTGGACTGATCTGATTGTGATATGGACCGATTTGAGACGATTTGGTTGTGATTTGGGACAATTCCATCGCGATTTTAAACGTTTCGAAAGGATTTGAAATGATTTGATTACGATTGGAGCCGATTTGATTAAGATTTGATTACAATTTGAGATGATTTGGAACGATTTGATTAAGATTTGAGACCATTTGAAACAATTGATTACGATTTGGAACGATTTCATATGTTTTGGAACGATTTGATTACGTTTTGAAGCGAGGTGATTTCGATTTAGATTGATTTGAAATGACTTGCAACGATTTGATTATGGTTTGAGACAATTTTAAATGATTTGATCATATTTGGATAGATTTGATTACGATTTGGAAAGATTTGATTCGATGAGCAATTATGATTCTTCAGTTTTGACCTGGGCTGAGAGTCGGTAAAATTATAATCCGACATCGACTCCTCTCATACTTTAAAAATTGACTACCCTACTTCGATTCTAACTCCGATACCAATCACGACTTAAACTAACACAATTAAAGACTTCTTAAGGTATATGTTGTTACTTACATTCAATTTTTTAAATGAAAATTAAAGCGTAAATAAAAATATAAATCACCTAAATTGTTTACGAACTCGTAAATTAAAATATTCTCCCTCATTGATACTCTCAAATCCGATTAATCCGCAACGGGAGAAAAAATGTTCCGCCACAGACGAGAATATTATAATAGAGACGTCTAAACACGAATACAAATGCGGGCATTGGTTTGCTGAATATCAAATAATGCAGAAATGTTTTGATATTAAGACTATATTACTAATTCGAGCAGCCGGCGGTACAGTTTGCTAATTACTATTGAGACGTGCCTATAAAATTATTTTACTCTAAGGCTTCACGCTGGAGATAACGCTGTAACTAATAGACAAATAAAATCAAATAAATAAAATGTGGAGTAGTAGTCGATCATTATTTTTGCGACTCCGGCTCCGGTAAAACACCGACTCCGACTACACTGCCTGGTTTTAGTATGACTGAAAACGAAAGTTTGATGGGTTGGGTATTCTGATCTATCTTCGCATCTTTTCTCATTTTATATAACCTGTTTATGTTACAGTGAGTTTGTATAAGAATTAAGAATTCGTGAATCTATTATTGGGGTCACGAAGAAAGTTAATGTTTTGTTTATTTAAAGCCAGTCTAATGCTAAATATAAAATTTATTTTTAATTTATTATTATCCGATAACCGGAGATATTTGGAGGGGGTGGCTGATGCGGCTTCCTAGACAATGGATTATCCGAACGCGAGTGCATTTCAAAATCGAACATGTGTAACTCGAAGCGGTCAGAGACAGTTACTTCAATAACAATTCTACAAAGAGTTCGAACGAATTTCTCTACTATTCTAAGACATATGAGGGCAGACCAATAGTTCTCGCGATTAATGCTGTCATAAGCTTGTTCGAATCGATGTAGACTTTACGTATGGTAAAATTGTACTCCCATCCAGAACTCCCATCCAGAATCAGTTCCATTGTGAAGTACTGATAAATGGTTGATCGATTGGGACGATAGCCAAACTGATAATCGCCGATAATATCTGAGGCCAGAGAAGTGGGTCTGGAGAGTCATTTGGAAAAAACTTTATAGGCCGTGATTAACAAAATGATGGCGCGGTAATTTCCACAAATCAGATCCCAGGTCATAATGATTAGATCGTGCAAATTACATGCAAGAAGTGAACCACTTACAATTCTGTGAAGATTTTTTCAGGTGGTAGAACGACTGTTTTAAAAGCAGTTACTTCGTCGGTTCGATTTAATACATTTTGAAAGTACGATTGCCGTACTAAGAGAACATCTGTCACATTGGTCTTTAATTCACTTTCTGTAAACATTTTTTAATTTTTGTGCTGAAATCAAGAGTAGAATCTGACAGTAATTTCGAATCGCAACATATCGTTTATCTTTCAAATTAAAATGACAGCACAATGTACAATATTTTCCTCTTGTTAACCCTTTCACTGTTTCATTTTGTTTCGAAAAACTCCGTGCTTAATTATTTAAGTAAAGACGATAATACAAGCTATTGTGAATTAAAATAAATAAAGTTACCAGACTAACGAATATTCTAAAATGTATATTTTTAAATGATCTTTATTTGTCCTTCTTCAGGAAAAAATTACAGTTGATTCGTTGAATAATAATACGAATGTAATTTTTTTTGTCTTTATGACGAGTATACTCGACATTATGCGAACATTTTTCGTTTCATTCTGACGAGTATACTGACATAAACAGTTAAAGAGTTAAATTTTTAAAATACGTGTTTTTAAATCATTCACAGAAATTATATCTCTTATATCGGCCAGTTGGCCTCCTAGGGACATTATCAGGTTATTTTCAGATGAATGGTTGATAAGTTCGTTGGCATATTACTGCTGGATGAGGGCAAGGCGGAGGAGCGATCTCGTTATCTTCCATTTTACAATTTCTTTTATGCTGTTCCCAAGGGGTCACCAAGGGGACGTCGAAGATGATTATGTTGTCGTATTATCTTTCTGCCAAGGTTCGCGGTAGAATAAATAAAGGAATAGAAAAACCATAGAAAAAATTGCTATTACCGTTATTTCATATAGATTTACCGAACTTAATGAACTTCCTTTGTAATTCTACGACTACTTTGGCGAATTATTTTAGAATAATTTAAATAAGCTACTCTGTTCTATTGAATGTTATTTCTTATTGAAATCCAGGGCCCTTACTATTGTTTTCGATCGCCTTAATTTTGCGTTCGTTTTCCATGTTTGTACTATTATTTTCGATAGAGTCGAAAATGAACGACTGTAGGCGAAAATTTACAACGCAAATTTCATCGTTGTTCATTTTCGATTGTCATCTTATGCTTTACAGTTCAATAATTTTAAAAGTAAAAACTAAAATGTAAGTATACCTATATAAGTTTATAACGGGTGTTTTTTTAGGAGGTTTGTTTTTCCGATAGATGTCGTTTTATTTTATGACAGTTGTTTTGACAGCTCAAAGTGGCATTTCTACTCAGTATTGTTTGGCAAATCATTATGAATAGGTTAACTCCAGAACAACGTTTTCAAATCGTGGAAATTTATTTTCAAAATCAGTGTTCAATTAAAAATGTTTATAGAGCACTTTGTGAATTTTATGGTGCACATAATCGTCCGTCAGAGACCACCATAAAGAACGTAATTACCAAATTTCGGTCTACATTCACTCTTTTGGATGCCAAGCCACCGACAAGAATGAGAAGAGTTCGTACAGAAGAAAATATTGCTGTCGTTGAGGCCAGTGTCGAAGAAAACGACAATTTATCGATTCGTCGTCGTGCTCAGCAAATTGGACTTTGTCCATCGACTTTATGGAAAATTTTACGTAAAGATTTGGGTTTGGTGCCATACAAAATTCAATTGGTGCAAGAATTAAAGCCACACGACCATCGTTTGCGCCGTGAATTCAGTGATTGGTCGTTAAATCAATTGAACGAAGATCCATTTTTTTACCGTAAAATTCTCTTCAGTGATGAGGCGCATTTTTGGTTAAATGGATACGTCAACAAACAAAATTGTCGCATTTGGAGCAAAGATAATCCACACGCCGTTCTAGAATTACCAATGCATCCTGATAAATGTACTGTTTGGTGCGGTCTATGGGCTGGTGGGATCATCGGTCCATATTTCTTTAAAAATGAGGAAGGACGACGCGTTACCGTGAATGGAAATCGATACAGAACCATGTTAAATGAGTTTTTGTTGTCAAATCTTGAAGATATGGATATGAATGAAATGTGGTTTCAACAAGATGGTGCCACTTGCCATACAGCACGTGAAACAATCGACTTATTGAAAGGAACTTTCAACGACAACATTATTTCGAGAAATGGTCCGGTGAATTGGCCTCCGCGTTCGTGCGATTTGACGCCACTCGATTACTTTTTGTGGGGATACGTGAAGTCATTGGTTTATGTGGATAAACCTCAATCGATTGACGCTTTGGAAACCAATATTCAACGTGTCATTGCTGACATACGCCCTCAAATGCTTGAAAAAGTGCTGGAAAATTGGACCTCCAGAATGACATTTGTGAAAAATAGTCGTGGTAGCCATATGCCAGAAATTGTGTTTAAATGTTAAATGCCAAAAAATTATCTACCAAATAAAAAAAAATTTTGGTCATTTCATAATTTTATATGTGTTTTATTCAAAAAAAAAATCGGCAACCTCTTAAAAAAACACCCTAGTTTATTTAACTAAACATATTTTTTCAATTAAACATACATTCCAATTTAAAAAAAAATATTTATTTAATTAGAAAATATATTTAATTAGTAAATATGTAAAATTTTAATATGTGAGGTTATGTTAAAATATTTTTTTTAACTTGTAGGTCAAACAGACAAAAAAATACTAATGTAAAAACTAATACTACTACTAAAAATACTAATATAAAAATGTAAAAACGATGTAAAAACTGTACTAAAACATAAATTTTGTGCTGGCCATATTTTAAATAATCTGTACTAAAATATTGCTACTGATCGAAAGCAAAAGTACGAATATTTTTCTCAATCGTTCAGAGCTAAGCGATAAAAATCGAAAACGATAAGGTGAAAGACGAAAACAATAGTAAGGGCCCAGGCTCGTTTTGACGACAAGAGGTAGAAAGATAAATTTTCGATGTCTAGGTTGGCAAGTAGACGCATTAAACGTTTAGCTTCAATTTAGAAAGAGGCTTTAGTTACAGCAGTCTTGATGATAATAATATAATTTATTTAAATTATTATCAATATCAATATTTATATATTTCGGTCAACCTAGGCTTATTTTTTTTTTTAAAATTATAAAATAAAATATTTTATAATTTTTTTATTGTATTTTTTCAAGATTGGCTGAATTTCCTTTAGTTAAATGTACACAGAGTAGTTTCATTTAACTTTAAATCAATCAAATAGAAAAATTATAGTACTAAAGCTAAAAAATAGAATTGCATTTACACAGCATCAAAGAGATTATATCCAATAATATAGTTGACAAGCAAAGTATGGGAAACAAAGTATGTGAAGTAGTTTTTGCTAATGAATCTCTCAGCAAGGGCGCTATATACTTTCTGTGAGCAACCTTTCCATACTTTGAAACTAAGTTTACATTTCACATACGATGATACAAAATGTGATCAAATAGTATCATAATGAAAGTATTCAGCTTTCTAATTTCTAAAATTTAATTTCTTGAACTATAAAACCACGCTAGTTATGGGAGGGTACAGGGGTGAGATTCCTTAACGTGATAAGTGATAATCACATATCACTTTTTCGAAAATGATATTGCTTATGGTGATTATCGTCAAAATTATCATCATTTAGTGCTCACTTTTTAGTGATGACCATTTTGCTATCACTTCGTAACTTTAAATTAATTTTGTACAGGACATTAATTATATTTAAATTAATATTTTTTCAGATATTTAAATAATAGAGCAGTATACATACATTCATGTAACAGAATTTAAATTAAATCTTGCAAGATCAAATTATAATTTAGTGGATATAAAAAACTTAAATATTATGGCGCGACGGACATCAACAAAAACGCGTCTGTCTAGACAGGACACAAAAACATTTTTGAAATTATAAAATTAATTTTAATTAGAATAAGCTCGAATTAATCAAAATTGCCATTTAAATCCAAATGTTTCATAATATGAATATTTATATAAAAATACACTATGTAACGAAAATTAACACAATGATTTTTGAAAAACATTTACAAAATATAAGGATTATAGAATTTATTTTGCAGTTTTTTATTAGATTCAATTATTTTACAATTTAGCAAATCCAAAAATACAAAATATATATAAATCCATTTTCCGTTTGTAATAAAAAAATCAAGGTTTTTTTGCAACGGAAATTACTAAATCAAATGATTAATAATAATAATAAATAATAAATAGATTTTTCCATTGTTCATTATAAAGGGAAGTGTCTCGGTTACACATTCGTATTTCGGTGGTTACATTATAAAAAATAATTTTATTTTAAAATGGCCGTTGTTAGATAGGAAACTACCAAAGAAGAACGCCAAATAATAATATGTACTGTGGAAAATCTGTGCGCGAAATTGGAAAATTAGTTGGCCGATGTCATTCTACAGTGGTCCAAATAATATCCAGATTCAACGTCACACAATCGGTTGAAAATCGGCAGCGAACAGGACGCATTTTCAAATCGGGACGAGCGAAAGATTTTGGATTGTATGAGAGAAAATTCAAAAATTAGATTCAGAAATGGAGAAGATACTAAATAAAGCTATTCACCTCCAAAATATTAGGAGGGCTTTGTGTAAACAGATATATCATGGCCGTCTGCCACACAATAAGTCATTAATTTCGAATGTCAATTCCAAAAAAATTTATTGAATTTGTAGAAAAATTAAAAACAAAAGAATTCAACTTCTGAAAGTCGGTTAGTTTTACGGATTCGGAGCCGATGGAGAGGTAAAATTTGAAGAAAACCTGCTACAGCGCTGGAACCAAAACACATCGTTGGGACGATATTAAACATAGTGGTTGTTCAGTTATGGTAAGGGGTTCAAAGTCGGCGAGTGGGATGGGTGAACTTATCTTTATAAATGAAAATATGGATCACTTGAAACGGCTAGGTATTCAAAAGGTCGATTTGAAACCATCCGTGGAACAATTGGGGTTCGGAAGGCCATCATGGATCTTCCAGCAAGACAACGATCAAGCACATGGCACACGTTGTGAAATAATGGATTCTGTATAACGTCCCAATCCAGTGACATTCGCCATCCCAATCGCCTGATCAGAACCCCATTGAACATTTATGGGATCACCTGGAATACAAAATTAGAAAATACAGGTAAACGTCGCAAGAAACAATAACGAAAGAACGGAATAAAATTTCAACGGAAGGTACCAAGAAGTTAGTAGAATCAATGCCTAGAAGACTGAAAAAGGTAATCAAAAATAAAGGAGGATAAACTCGATATTAAAATAATTATGAAACATAATTTATGTAAATGATTTAAAAAAATCAAGGGCCATACACTTCATTCCAAAAAATTCTTGATTATTTTTATTGTAAACAGTAATTGAATTTCTATTTTGTATTTTTGGATTTGTTAGTTTGTAAAATAATTTGATCTACTAAAAACTGCAACATAAATTCTATAATCCTTATATTTTGTGATATTTTTTTTCAAAAATCAGTGTGTATGTGAATTGCGTGTGTGTGTGTGTGTGAATTGCGTGGTGATCAAGTTGCAGTTATAAAATCATCTATCACCTTCTGGAATGCTGCGACCTCAGGCTTTTTTGAAATCATCCAAAATTGTATGCATTAGCGCGAAAGCTTGTTTGTCATTTTCTATTATAATCCTGATGTTTGACCTGAAACCAGTTTGAATAAGGCAACCAGTTTGAAAGTATAAATAAATACTTATTTGTTAGTTTGTAGGAAGCGTGATGTGTTAGATAGATTTTTCTCCTCTTCAGTATTGAAGGTGAATTTAACCTGATGTCAATCACTCTCTACGGTCGAAATTTGGTTGATGTACCCGTGATGGTGGTGGTTAATACAAAATTAAACCAAACACCGAAACCATCCAAACGGTTCGATTCGTGGATTAAACAATTAGGCTTAATTCATACTCTGTATTTATTATGAGAGACGCACAGTCCTTCGGTTATTACGTAAAGTACGAAATTGAACGTAAATATATATCTTCTAGTACAGGGTGTCCGCCGGGAAGGTATACTACTTTGTTTTGCCGCCATTTAGGCGAATATTAGTATTGACAGTTCATACTTGACAGTCGTGAAGTAGACACGTGGCAAATTCTTCCACAAGACCATTTACGCCGCCGTACATATGCCAATAGGATGTTACAGCTCATTTTCATTTAAATGGAAATGTGAATAAACAGAATAGTCGGTTCTGGGCAATGGAAAACCCTCACATTATTCATCAGTCACCTTTACATCCATTAAAAGTGACAGTCTGGTTTGCAATTTGGTCAGGAGGAATCATTGGACCTTACTTCTTTGAAAATGGAAACGGCGTAACGGTAACTGTGAATGGGGAGCGATATCGTGATATGATTGAAAACTTTTTAACGCCACAACTGCATACTTTGGGCTTGATTAACATGTGGTATCAACAAGACGGTGTCACATCGCATACAGCCAGGATTACAATGCAATTACTGCGAGAACTCTTTCCACAACAAGTTATTTCAAAAAATGGTGATGTTGATTGGCCTCCACGGTCGCCTGATTTGACTGCTCCGGATTTCTTTTTGTGGGGATATCTAAAAAGCAAGGCTTATGCAAACAAACCAGAAACGCTTGAGCAACTGAAACAAAATATTCGTGATGAAATTAATGAAATACCGCGTGAAATGTGTGAGAATGTAATGAAAAATGTGCTCAAAAGGGCTCGCATTTGTGAGGCTAACAGAGGCGGACATTTATCTGATATTGTATTCCATACATAATTGCCGACATTAAATAAAACATTTATCAATATAAGATCCATTCTCTTTCATTTAATCAAAAATCATAAACAAACAAAGTAGTATACATTCCCGGCGGACACACGTTACTTCTAGAGTTAGAATCAGAAGGCTATATTTTCTAGACGTGTTTAATACTGTAGTGTACATAATTATCTGCCTATCAAATTCGATGAATTTGTTCCAGATGTTTCCTTTTGCCCGTGTTATGGCGAATTTTATGAAAATATTCTATAAAAACCACCATCTGGTTTGCGCGATTATATGATTTACGGTTTTTAGTTACAACACTTACTAAGAAAGTTTTATCAATTCCAGTCATAAATTTGCATTATATGGATGTTATTTAATAAACCAACACATAACCCAACATAAATTAGAATGTTTATTTAATTTTGAACACATCTATAGTAAATCTTTTCGAGATATCTGACAAGATTTTTGAATACAATTTTAATTTTGTGGAATTTACAAACGCTATGTCTATATCAGTTGATAGATTACGGATGATGCGGATGACTGACCTAACATCCGATCGTCGGTTTAATATATTTAACTTATTCACTTATGATCAAATTACACTTAGTTGTCGTTTCTCGTGAAATACTTTAATAAGATTATAAAAATGAATTCATTTAGAGGCTAATAGCTTGTTTACACTTTTATAATCTGCAAATTAAATTTATCACTGATTTTATATTTTTTTGTATTTTGTTAGACAATTAACAATCCACTTAACATCTGGATCTCAATATGACGACTATAATTTAATACTAATCAACAACAATTGCTTATACGATTGTATAGCGTACAGTCAACAATTTCTTTGGTAATAGGTTATTATTGAAAATGATTCATATTTTTGGAAGAAATTAAAGACAGACACGCATTTTACTTTAACTTTACTTAAACACCGTATATTTAGCAATCATCTAAATTCGGCATTTGTATTATTACAAAAAATCCAGGAGAAAATATGACACCGATGGACTTTTTTCTTTGGGGCTATGTGAAGGAAAAGGTGTATGCGAATAAGCCTGAAACAGTTGAACATCTTAAAGAGGAAATACGGCGCGTTATTGGTGAAATACATCCACATTTATGCGAAAAACTTTCACCATTTTTGTAATGTGTTTTCACAATAATTAAACATTGTTGGTTTGAATACTTCTCCATATTCTTAAATCGCGTGGCCTGTACGTGACAGCTGTCAAAAAAAAATCACCGTACAACTCGTATTAACAAAATGGTGGCAAATTTAAATCCGGCGCTCTTGCTGAGACACCCGATACTTTTAACAATATAAAAATTTATTCATTAAATCCTTAAATATAAAGATTAATCAATAGAACAAATAATCAGAAAAATCTGTATGATAATAAAGGGTGAGTTTTAAGCGTTTGGTTTATAATTTTCAAAAACACAATAAAATTGCAAAAATGTATGAAATTTTTATTTGAATCGATAAATCAATGTTTGCCATTTCCTTTTTAAAGATTATTTCATATAAATGTTGGCCACGGCTGCGTTTTAAGTGGTTCTTGCGAGATGTCCAATTTTTCATCACTTTTTGGAGGATTTCGGCTGATATCTCTCTAATGACACGTTTAATGTTGTCTTCCAATTCTGCAATTGTTGTTGGGTTATTGACATATACGAGGGGCTTCAGGTAGCCCATAAAAATGACCAAGCGGCGTCAAATCTCACGATCTAACTGACAACCATAAAATGGACGAAGTGCGCGAAATACATTTTTCACTGACTACGAATTTTGATAATAAAATTCAATAATTTATAAACGTTGTTCGGGTGTGCTTTTCCATGATGAAATGGCAAAGCTAACTGGGAATAATAGACTTTGACAGATGTCGCTATTCATGTGTGATGTGTCAAAAAGATATGCACGGAAAAACCGAATGATGGGCAAAGTTGTAGAATCATTGATACCTAAAAATGAATAAATAATAATTAAATCCAAAATTATGCAAACCAGCTACTCATTTACCTGTAAATTGAGAGGATTGCAAATAAGTAAAAGCAATTTTTACTACTAAGTACTAACTTCGTCCAATGTTGCTTGACTTCCGCCATCGGACACCGCCATTTGGGTGGCGAATTCCGGTAGTCTATAATAGTACAACCACTTCTTAGGTGCTTAATTGATTTTTAATCTGCAAATTAATTCAAGTGCTGTGCTACAGTGGGCATTATGAGTTATATACGAGGGCGTAGTGAGAGTCTGGTAAAATTGCAACAGAGGGCGCCACAATCGCAAATCCCAGATGTCATGCGTCAATACATCTGTCACTTGACCAAATTAAAATTTTCAGCCAGATCTGTCATTTAGTTCAGTTTTGACAGCCATTCAAAACAGACAACTCATTGTTTTTTTTGCAAACATGTAAAAAAGTGAATTTCGTGTGCTAATTAAACATTATTTTTTGCGTTGAAAAACCATTTCGCAAACCAAAACAAAGCTTGATAAATGTTGACTGTTCACCATCGATTAAAATGATTTACAAGAGGTTTACTGATTTTTGTTGTGGTCGTAGAAGCACTGATGCCGAACGTTCAGGACGGCCAAATGGAGTCACTACACCAAAAATAGTTGACAAAATCCATGATACGGTATTGCAAGACCGCAGAGTGAAAGTGCTTGAGATAGCTGAGATAGTAGGTATCTCAGATAAACGTGTGCGCAATATATTACACGAACACTTGAATATGAACAAGCTATCCGCGCGTTGGGTGCCGCGTTTGCTTACAATTGACCAAAAACGCACACGTGTAAGAACTTCAGAGACATGTGTGGCGATGTTCAAGCGAAATAAAAAGGAGTTTTTGTGTTGTTTCATAACTGTGGATGAAACATGGTTCTATCACTATACATCGGAACCAAAGAACAACAATCACTATACATCGGAACCAAATGGCTCGCCGGAAAGAGATTCGGCTCTAATGAGAAGATCATCGAAGCAACAAACGCCTATTTTGAAGGGTTGGAGAAATCGTATTGTTTGGAAGGGATCGAAAAATTGGAAAAACGTTCGTCGAAGTGTATCGAACTAGAAGGCGACTACCTTGACAAATAAATTTATTTTTGGCCGAAAATATTATTCCTGGTTTCATTTTTACCTGATTTCTCACTCCGCCCTCGTACATACATTAAAGCTTGGACAAATGTCTGTTATTTTAAGTTGCATTTTCGTCACAACTCGAAAGAAATGGAGCATTTTCTATATCTTATCTATGCATAATCTTGGCTTTCAAAATCTCCCTAAAATCCAGCTGGTTTTTGAAAAATACAGATGTAGCTGGATAAGATAGAGATATTAAGGGGCAAAAAGTGAGTAGCACCTATTAGATAAATAACCCTCAGTTAATTATCGACGGTAAAAATAAAATACAACGTATATGAGTGCGGGATGGTTTGGTCTTAGTTGGGAAAATCAAATATCTAAATTTTTTGACATTTACTTAACTCCGATTAATTTATAACTTCGCTCCTCATTGAAAATTATTAACTTGTTTACTATTTAGTTTATAGGAAACTTCCTCTTGGTGGGAAACAGGCATGACTGTCGTGCAATAATTTTGCGAGGAAGAATGGGTATAGTATATGTTTACAATCGAGATGAGGATTACAATTTTAATCTTACTAATGCCTTAACCAGCGTACACGTAAGAGCTTAACTTGCACGCTGTTTCTACCACTTCGGTCAGTTGTACGACCACAAAAACCTTATAGGCTTCTTGCCACTAATAAACAACTGACCCCTAACATTTTGGTGGTCGTACCGCTTCTCTAAGTGGTCCAGACGGAGCACAACTTAAGCTCTTAAGTGTTCGCTGGTTGAGGCTTTAAGGCTCACGTATTTTTTACTGAGAAACTGATTCAAACGGTTTAGAAATGCTGATTTTTAAAAAATTAGATAGGCTCTACTTACACCGAAATATTTCAAAATTCAATTTCAATTAGAAATTAAAGCCAAAGGTCATCGCCGCATTTTTGCTTTTAAATTACGGGAAATATGCAGTATCTCACTGCTATATATCACCAATAACCTTCCTTAGTTCGATCCCAGAATTTTGATGTTACAAGAATTATTTTAAGCTACGAGTACATACTCGGAATTATAAAACCAAAAATTTTGAAAATCAATATTTTATAAAAACCCAGGATTTCAATCCTGTAAAGAAGTTTACCTTGCTAATTCTTATTTAGTAAATTCCCCGAGCATCTTAAATTGTGTCCAAATTTGCAAAGATTTATCCTGTCATTAATTAATTTGTGCGTCTCTTTAGAAGCGGCAGTTATGGCAGTTTTGAATTTGATAAGATCTATAAAAATTCTGAAATAATCCTAATCTAGGAAATCAAGAATTATTTTTTAAAAAAATTTGAAATTAAATTTAGCGTTCATTGCATCCTGAATTATTGTATACCTTAAATTTACGTTTCATGTGTTTGGCGAAAGTCAAGTATCATCAGTTGCTAACATCACCAAGATATTATTGATAAAAATTCAACATGCATAGTAGATATTGCTTTTACATTAAGGATTAACTCTAATAATAATCAATTGCTTCCCGGTTTTATTTTAGAAACCATTGATTAGGATTTCGATTTGCATCATTTTGAGTTGAGTCCCATTTTCTTGGAACGCATTAGCGACACAACTCGAGGTTCTAGTGGAGCGAGACATTCAGGTCAATCTTTCTTTGTCATTTGTTAATCTTGACCCACACGTCTGATTTGGATGGCCATCTTTTTAAGCACACTTCAAAACTGTTTTGATATTAATGAATATTAATATTGTGAATTGCAACAAATTATAACTGAGGATTAACTAGGACAATCATTGTTATTATTTAACGTGTGCGCTCTTGAAATTATATGCCTTATGTAGACAGCTGTATCGTCGCTCGTAGAGCGTTGAATAAGAGAGTTAATAAAAATTTCTGAAGATACAAATAATGCACCGACAGCCATTAACAACAATTGTGCATAAAACCGTTCGTAGGCCTGACCTTAAAGCATTCGATTAGTTTGCGGTTTCTATTAGTTAAGAGGCCATAGTGTTTATATGTATATTTATATTCAAACTCTATACACTTTATCTAAAATAGTTTTAGGGCTACGACGTTATTTTCCAATTTTCTGGAAAAAGGGAATGAGGTTTATGCCGATTATGATGAAAAGTTAGTGGTAATTTTATGGAAATCAAAATTAAAACTGGAATAATTTTCTCTGCCAGTTTCGGTATGCAAAACTAATTCCCAATTTATAAAAAATTACATCAATTTTTCTTTCTTAGTAACCTAGAAAAAGCTGATTTAGATAAAAATTTATAAATTATTTCCCCAATTTCCTTTTTCCAATGATTACCAGAACTGCCGCACTGATTGGAACTTTATTATTTACATAATAATAATATACAATGTTGCCGATTTTGTTTCATTGATTCTCACAAATATGCAAATAGCAAGCATCCACCAGACAAATTCAATCAAACAACAGAATAAAATCGATAGAATTGTTGCTGTTTTCCATTATAAAATTTTAATATCATCTAAAATTTCAGATCGGTGTTCATGATCCTGCTCTTTTTTTGCTTTCTTAGTTAAGTTTTCGACTCGTAAAATGTTTAGTCTATGTTAAGTTAGCATACTCTAATATTTATGTTTGTTACCATAATCGTCCGTAAAATGTTCCAGAAATATGTCATTTCACCTTAAAGAATATTTATAACCTTATGTACAATTACTTATTCAACGTCGTTCTTATTTAACTACATATAAAAAAAATGCTGAATCGTTCGCTGACACGAGTTTTACTTTATTTTATTGTTATTTATTATTTTGTTATCAATCATTTTTTAATTTGCCACACCAAGCCAATAAATTTATAATTAAAATGAACTAATGAACTTTTCTCATGAATTTTATTTATTTGTGCAGATAAACTTCCTTGTATGTCAAGTACTAGCTCTCTTCCTAGCATCATTGCTCCGTTCATTCTTACACCAGAAAAGGGTTACATCAGATGTCCGTCATGCATTCGGTTTGGTGTTGGGACTGTGTTTTGGATATTTTTGTTTCGGACAGCAAGCAATTCATATTGCTGGATTACCAGCCGTTTGCTATATTGTAATTCGCACACAAAATCCACAAATTGTTCAACGGTGAGTACCCACAAATAATAAATTTATTTCACTTAAATTTTATTACGTTTTTTTTGTTTGCTTGCAGAATTGTTATGGTTGTAGCATTAGCTTACCTATCATGTATACACCTTCATCGGCAGTACTATGATTATGGTTCGTATTCATTGGATATAACTGGACCATTAATGATTATAACACAAAAAGTGACCAGCTTGGCATTTAGTATACACGATGGGTTTACACAGGAAGAAAAAGATTTAACCAAATCACAAAAATTTCATGCGATTATCAAAGTACCATCACCACTTGAATATTTTTCATATGTGTTACATTTTCAATCGCTGATGGCTGGTCCATTCGTATTTTATAAAGATTATATTGATTTTATTGAAGGATATCAATTTTTAAAACATGCACCCGGCACAAATGTAAGTTTGAGATTTTTAACCACTTAATTAAATTCTAATTATTATTTTTTGTTGTATTTTACCGTTTCTTCTATAGGGTAATTTAGATAATAATTATAATGCAAAAGAAATTGTTTATGAACCATCACCAATTAAAGTTGTTATCAAAAAAGTTGTATCGAGTGCTATTTGCGCATACATATTTATAAAACTTATTCCGGTTTATCCCATAAAAACTATAAAGGACGATGATTTTATTGCGGCATCATTCGGATATAAATTGTGGTATTTAATGATTGCCACAACCGTGATACGTTTTAAGTATTATCATGCCTGGTTATTGGCTGATGCGATTTGCAATAATTCTGGCTTAGGTTTTAATGGTTACGATAAGGATGGTGTTGGAAAATGGGATATGATTTCTAATATAAGAATATGGGAATTTGAATTTGGTTCGAATTTCCGCAACAGTGTAAACGCATGGAATATGGGAACCAATCGATGGCTACGTACCGTTGTTTATGAACGCGTACCGAAGAAATACGGTACCATATTGACGTTTAGTTTGAGCGCGTTATGGCATGGATTCTATCCTGGATATTATGTTACGTTTGCAACTGGTGCCTTAATAGTAATGGCAGCTCGAACGGTAAGTTGTGTCTTGTTAACATTTTTAACAAGATTTAATTATTAAAAGTGTTATTCATATTTTCAGGCCCGAAAATTATTCCACCATCGATTTCAATCAACCAAATCATCACGTGCTTTATACAATGTAATAACTTGCCTGACAACTAGAGTATTTATGGGATATACAACATTTCCTTTTGTTTTGTTAGAGTTTCAGGTACGTTATTAAAGTTTGTATTTTAATTTACACTAGATATTAAAATGATCGCCAAACAACTGTCGGTTCTACGAGCCTATCTAGGTGGGTAGGTCCGAATTTTTTTACCTTAGAAAAACGGCTCGCTATAGTATTACTAGTTCCTTTAGAATAATTGAAAATTTCTCTTATCTCAAAGTTATATTTCTATGATTAGTAGAGGGAATTTGTCTTATTAGGTGCGTTCCAGTTTATCATCTGGTAGGAAAATGGTTTCTGTCTTTGGTAGATAGTTGGGTGTATCAAGTGGCTTGATATTTATGTCAAAATTAAAATAAAATTAAAAATAAAATTAAAATTAAAAGAAAAAAATTGGAGATATCGAACAAAAACTATTGCAAAATAATTGTAACTGCTAGAATTGCTTGATGGGCTTTTTCTCAATTTTTGTATACAACTTTTTATATATTGTATGCACTCCATAAATAAATCCATAAATATTTATTGATATTGATATTAATTGATAGATTGACATAACAATTTTAGTAGAGGAAAATCACATATGGAAAGCTCTTATTAATATTATGTATACGTATTATTTGACGCTGAGTGCGAGTATATACATTTTTTCGTTGAAAATGTTTCAGCAGAATGCTATTGATTTATTTCAAAGAGGAACCTTTTGACAAAATCGGAAAAAAAGTTAGTGTCATAATATCATTTGCCATAGCAATGACAAAAAAACATTTTACTATCGCTTTGCTAGTGGGTGCTAGTGGTTGATAAACTGGAAAGCACCTACTATGACCCTACCATAAATAAATTCAGCGTAATTAATCTTTGTGAAGCCCAAAGATTAATTGCAAAAAGTGAAGGGGACATTATGTTCTTGGCAACACCCGACTTGCTTTTAGCACGAATGTATACATATATCTCGAATATACCACAATTGATTTTTAAATCGAAGAATTAAACGTACCGGACTATTGGTAATAACTGTCTTGTATACTCATACTTTGAACAAATTCCCTGTCGTTTTTGTAAAAGCTAAACTTTTCAACATCATTGGAAAAATTGAAAAAGCTGCCATGAAAGCTGTCACTTACCGTACACAAATTTCCAAATTTTGGAAGAATCCCAATTTATGAAGCGTAAGTATGAAGTTTCCTCCCGAATAATCCATCCATCTGGACTGTAGAGATGCCAAATTTTGCTGCAATACATTTTTTTTTTATTAAAACCCATTTTCGGTAAAACTTAAAAAGATCTGAACTAATTTTGTTTGAAATTTAATTTACAATCTTTTTGTGTTTAATCGTTTTTCCGTAATTGCTATATACTATACTTTCCAAAATATTTACAAAACAACGAAAAAGCTCCTATGGAAGCTACTCCTTCCGATTTCAGGTCTCATAATTTATGAAAAATTTAAGTATAAAGTTTCATCCTGATCAATCAATCCGTCTGGGCTGTAGACAGCACATAGACATTTAGTCTGCACAGCACCACATACACACGCACACATATTTTTTAAGACTATTTTTTTACTTCGACGATATAGCGAATGGCAAATCTACAAAAATTTCGAGGTCGAAAATTTTCATGATTACTTTATTCTCTTTTACTTATTTATAAAAGAAAATAAAAACAATTTTTTATTAAAAATCTTCATTTACAAAATTTAAGAAAATTGATGGAACCGATATATTATTTCCAAATATTTGCTGTCACTTCCAGTGGATCGATTTCAGTCAAACATCACTGGGATCTCCCAATGTATGGAAAAAGCTTAAGTATGAATTTTCATCCGGCGGTTTTGTTGAAATATTAATTTATATTATTTAGTTCAAAGTTGGTTTTCTCGTAAATAATATACTTTTCATAATATAAGCTAAAAGCGGAATAGCTCTTATGGAAGCAGACACTTCCCGGGGGAACGATTTCAGCCAGAAATCATTGCGATCTTCCGATTTATGGATAAAGCATAAGTGTAAAGATTTACCCCGATCAGTCAATCTGTTTGGGCTGTAGAGAAGCTAAAGACATTTAGTCTGCATGACACCACCACACAGACATTTTTGTCTTCAGCGAATGGTAAATATGAATAAATTTGAAGGCCAACATTTTCCATAATTACTATACTTTATTTATTTATTTATAAAGAAATATATGCTGTGAGTTATAACACATGTATGATTTCAGATTAAAACCAAACATTTAGTTTAAAACAAAAATTAAATTAAAACAAAACAAAAAGTTAAATAAAAAAACCAAATTTAACAAAAAATAGAAATCAATTTTTGATTAAATATTTAAAAATTTAAAAATTAATTCTCCAGGATTTTTTTGAAGTTATCCTTTGATAAATAAAATTCAAATAGTTCATCGATGATGTTGAATGAATTTGACATGGAGGCACATGAATTGATATATTTTCCAAAATGTAAGCGGAATTAATGTGACCAAGCAAAACGTAATCAATAAAAGCCGCGTCCAAGAAAAGTCGTCTATTTTCAAGAGTGCATATTTTATAATTCGTGCATCTTTAATTTACTACGTAAAATAACGTAAAATTGTCTTGTAAAATTAAGCCCAATATTTCACTTCTACTTCTATGGAGACAAGTTTTCGTTCAAACGTTGTACAGGCCCGTCTGAAAAAATATATTTTTTGGATAATTTAAAATATACTTTTTACAATGCAACGATTGTTCCGTATTTTAGTATATTCCAGTATTACAAATGAAATGCACAATCGTAGGAATATAACTATCTACATACTAAAGGGTGATTTTTTTGTGGTTAGGATTTTCATGCATTAGTATTTGACAGATCACGCGGGATTTCAGACAAGGTGTCAAAGAGAAAGATGCTCAGTATGCTTTGACATTTCATAATGAATAGACTTACTAACGAGCAACGCTTGCAAATAATTGAATTATATTACAAAAATCAGTGTTCGGTTCGAAAAGTGTTTCGCGATTTACGTCCGATTTATGGTCTACATAATCGACCAAGTGAGCAAACAATTAATGCGATTGTGACCAAGTTTCGCACTCAGTTTACTTTATTGGACATTAAACCAACCACACGAATGCGTACAGTGCGTACAGAAGAGAATATTGCGTCTGTTTCTGAGAGTGTTGCTGAAGACCGTGAAATGTCGATTCGTCGCCGTTCGCAGCAATTGGGTTTGTGTTATTCGACGACATGGAAGATTTTACGCAAAGATCTTGGTGTAAAACCGTATAAAATACAGCTCCTGCAAGAACTGAAGCCGAACGATCTGCCACAACGTCGAATTTTCAGTGAATGGGCCCTAGAAAAGTTGGCAGAAAATCCGCTTTTTTATCGACAAATTTTGTTCAGCGATGAGGCTCATTTCTGGTTGAATGGCTACGTAAATAAGCAAAATTGCCGCATTTGGAGTGAAGAGCAACCAGAAGCCGTTCAAGAACTGCCCATGCATCCCGAAAAATGCACTGTTTGGTGTGGTTTGTACGCTGGTGGAATCATTGGACCGTATTTTTTCAAAGATGCTGTTGGACGCAACGTTACGGTGAATGGCGATCGCTATCGTTCGATGCTAACAAACTTTTTGTTGCCAAAAATGGAAGAACTGAACTTAGTTGACATGTGGTTTCAACAAGATGGCGCTACATGCCACACAGCTCGCGATTCTATGGCCATTTTGAGGGAAAACTTCGGAGAACAATTCATCTCAAGAAATGGCTCGGTAAGTTGGGCACCAAGATCATGCGATTTGACGCCTTTAGACTATTTTTTGTGGGGCTACGTCAAGTCTAAAGTCTACAGAAATAAGCCAGCAACTATTCCAGTTTTGGAAGACAACATTTCCGAAGAAATTCGGGCTATTCCGGCCGAAATGCTCGAAAAAGTTGCCCAAAATTGGACTTTCCGAATGGACCACCTAAGACGCAGCCGCGGTCAACATTTAAATGAAATTATCTTCAAAAAGTAAATGTCATGGACCAATCTAACGTTTCAAATAAAGAACCGATGAGATTTTGCAAATTTTATGCGTTTTTTTTTAAAAAAAAGTTCTCAAGCTCTTAAAAAATCACCCGTTATATAGCACAGTGAAATTATTAAAATTTTAAATATAAACCTACACTCAAAAATGTTTCAAGTAAAGATTGTTTAAGATTTTTTTAAATTTATAGAACGTTTATACCAATAGGATGATGTTCTATTCAATGCCAATAACATAAGAGCAGCGTGGAAAAAGTACCAATGGTACAAACGCAAGGCTATAGCTACTTTAATACTTTTTCCCATGGAAAAAATATTATAGTATTTTACTTTGCGTCTGTTGCGTTTGTTGAGAATTATCATCATAGTTGGCGTATTTATCTCAGTAGTAATTAAATTCGAGTTTTTGCTTTATATAAATTTAAAAAAATGAACGTTTATGTAAATCGAATTTCAATCATAATTGCTATTGCTGTTTATTCAATAGCTAAATTAGCAATATTCTATGCAAAATGACAAGCATAGCACCGATATAAACGCAACATTTCCATCGCTCAGGCAATTAAAAATTTGATTTTATATGAAAATGACAATTGGAGTATTGTCAATTTAGCTGTAGAATAAACGCAGCGTATGATAAACAATTTTCTGTTGCAATGATAAATTCAGAAATCACTCTGCTAATTCCAAAACTGGCCACTAATGTTTTATTTCTCAACAAAATGCAGCAAATACCATTGATATTTATTGGATAGCTACGTTCTAATGGTGTAAACGTAGCATTAGTGAATTGGTGTAAATTTGTAAAGCAAATTGCACTAAGGCCGAAAAGACTACTACACTATAAAACCTTGATACTACGATACTACCTATAACGGAGAACTCAATAATTTAAGGTTAACTATAATATTAAGAGTTATGAAATGAACGTCTATCATAAATTATGGAACTATTTAAATGCATAGCTTTTATCGGTTATACAAAAACAGAGGCATACACATGAGATATATCATAGAGTTAGGAGTATATCTTTATTTTGCTAATGTAAATTTTATACGTTTTCCATTAATAATTTCAAAAATATATTATTTGCGTGTAGTTTTATAAAAAACAGCTACAACAATAACATTGGAATTATCAGAAATATATAGCGCACTATGCGTGGAATAAAACGATAACTGAAAAACAAACTTTCAGGAAATCGGATTGTCTCCAAAAAGGCAGTCTCAGCTTTATGGGCTAAAAATTAATTTATGAAGCTTATTAACTTCTGCAGAAGGTTTCGTATGAGAAAACAAACTGGACACATCTTTAGAGCCCATTGCCATTCTCTCTGTATTTAACGAACTTAATATTTCCTACTGATTTGGTAAAAGTGTCTGCAACATTATTCTCCCAGACCCTCACTACTTTTATAATACCAATCGTTCCGTTTTTATAATCTCCATTAACAAAATGGTACTGTACTTCAATATGCTTAGAATTTTTGGTAAAATGTCCATCCTTTGTAATAGTTAAGTCTCCTCATTATTGACAAATCGTCGAGAAACAATAAAATATAACGATAAAGTTACTTTCTTCTTTGACATAGAGGTAATAATCATATTTACTTCTGCGTAAACCAAGTGTTAATGCAAGCTTAATGAAACATTCGTACCAAGCAAGGGGCCTCCTTTAAAACGATCAATTTATAATTTCTGTCAGTATTATCGCTGTTTAACATAAACTTTACAGACAACACTGTAACATTTAAAACAGTAGTCAAGAGAAATTGTAATAACAATATAATAATAATAATTTGATAGTTTGCATTTCTGCAACAGATGAATAAGTACCATCAATTTTGTCTGTTTGTTGAAAACCTCTAACCGTGCTTTATCAATCGTTCTTTTCTCGATTCATTGGATTCTTCTGGATTCATCGGACTCCGCACTCATCTTCGCCTCCCAAAAATTATATGGAATCATAGCATCACAGCAATTGACACAAACATAACAGCAGCCAAATTCTTCACCAAACCGAACTGGAAGATTAATTTGTCTTTTAAATGTTCTTTGTTCATTAATGGTTCCATTATTATCGTAGTCACTCGTTACATCTCTTGATAACGATTCGCATGACTATTATTTATCATTTATATCTCGGCGTTAACTATTTTCGTTTTTGTTATATAGGTAACTGTGGTTCCTCAATGCATTTCACAACTTCCTATATAATATTAACATGGTCTTGTCATACTAATTTTATGGTTGATTAATTCTAGGTTATACCTAATAAAATACCTAACTCAGCCGTTTTGACCCATTTGATTCGTCCTTTCTCTTCTGATATTCTGACGTACACTTTACTGCCTTACATTCTTCTCGCAGTTGTTTCCATGTTGAAAATTATTTCATACGGTGTCCTTTTCTCCTAGCCAATGTCGTATTGTTAGGTAACTGGCAGTTTGGCAGGTGAGTCAAAAACTAAAGCCAGCTCAGCTTAATTCAGACGAGTCAAAAACTAAAATTATGCCAAAAATTTACGTCACCATATATTGTAAAATATTCGAATAGTTTTAAAATAAATGGTAATAATTATTATTGTTTATTTATAAGCTGATAATTATTGAATTTAACTATCATAATAAAAGTAATATGTAATTTTCAAATAAATACGAGATTTATGTGAATAACTCTCCGTCTGTATTAATTCCTTACATTGGAAGGGATTTATCATATAAATATACCCAAACCTGTTTTTAATACGTTGACCCCAATTTACTTCAATTGTTGATGAAACTCGATAAAAATCTTACACCAATACATCCTTTAAACATGTTTTAATTCTTAATTATACACTTATGTCACCGCTTTTCCAATCCTCCAAACAATTCTGGAACTCGGCCTTTGAGATAACTTTTAACTTTTGTTTCATGATTAATCATGTTTTCACTTTTGTGTATTTTTATCAATATTTAAATTAATTACAAATAACAAACTAGTTTTATTTTGTCGAATTTTTAACAATGTTTATTAAATCGTCCTGAGTTATCACTATTTGAAAGATTTAATAAATATTGTTAAAAATTCAAAAAAATAAAACTAGTTTTCTATTTAGAATTAAGTTTTAACTTTCAACGATTCGTTTTTAACGTTATCTATGCTTATAAACAGATGGTCCTTTAAGGTTCTTTTTATTTTTGTAATCAGAAAAAAATCACACGGGCATCATTATGTCTGGCATCATTACAATTACGTTCTTGGCCAAAAATTCATGAAAGTGCAATGAAGTGTGAGAGGGTGCCTTATCGTGGTGCAAAAGCCATGAATTATTTCGCCACAAATACGGGCGACATTATCAGCTACTTCTCATTTTCGTCAGTTTGTGATGTGCTGGGGCGTCCTGTGTGCTTGCCATATTCAACGTCTTCACGGCCTTTAAGAACGGTTATTTGATTTTTTAAACAATTCACATATTATTAAAATATTTGTGCTTCGGATTTACTCAATCGAATCCTAAAGAGCTTATACTAAATCAATATCTTGCATTATATTATCGAATAAAGTGTATTTATGCTTGTTCTCAACAACTCTGAACAACTCTTGATATTATGTAGAGTACAACAGAGTTCATCAAAAAACTTAATAATTCCTGAACTGACGAAACAGTGAAATTTTTTTAGTGCTTAATTTTTTGATTGTTCCTTACTTCATTTACAACTGGAAATTTGAAAGAATGAAAATGAAATGACTAAATTGTATTTTTAATAAGAAAAAACGGATATCTTAATGTTTGCTGGTGAAATTAATTAATTTATTTTAATATTGGATATTATTGTGTTTAAACCAAAAATTAAATGTCAAAATGATTGACTTGAAGTTAGTTAAAGTTGTTGTTCTAAATTTTTTTGAATAAAATGCACTGTTTTCCCTGTATTTTATCGCGGTCTCGACCAAATTTAAAAAAAAACGCAGCTTATATCACTCGTAAACCCTTGTTTAACTCGTAGTAGTTATAACAAAAGCAATATTTAACATTTCTGAAACTTTGCTTCACTTTATTCCATAAAAATAATAATAAGCATTACACTTGTGTCTCGAAATTATAAATGAGTAAAATAAGAACAAAAAGTCGCAATTACGACGCAAATGGCTTGAAGAAAATGATTGTCAGATTTATTGAGATTTCAGTTTGAATGGAAGTATACAGGGTGGCTGACACGAAGTGTTACTAAAACAAAACGCCACAGAATTTTTATTTTTTGATGAATTTTATTGAATCAAAGTAAAAAATGTATAAATTTTCGAATTGCATTTGCAGTTTTCGATTTGGTCACTCTTAGCCGCGATTATGGCCTTCAAACGGCCGACAAAACTATTGCATGCAGCACGAAAGCGGCTCTGCGGTATTTTGGCCCATTCTCGGCGAAGCGCTTGCTTGAGATGATCGGCACTTTGGTATTTTTTTGTCCCAACCTTGCTCTTCAAAATACCCCAAACCGAGAAATCTAGTGGATTTGCATCCGGTAATTTGAGTGGCCATTGGGCAGTGTTATTTCTCAGTCAATCTTGATTGACGCGCGCTTTATGACTCGGCACCGAGTCATGTTGAAATGTCCAGGCTCTGCGGCCGAAATGTTTTTGTGCCCAATGCTTCAACGCTCCCTCCAACACATGATCCCGATAAATTTGAGCATTTATCCTGATGCCACGGTCCAAAAAAACGAGCGGGGAACGGCTTTTGGCCGTTACGGCGGCCCAAACCATCACCATCGGCGGCGCTTGGTTTCGAGTGGCAATCCATTATTCCAAATTTTCAGTAGAACGGCCGGGCAAGTAAATCCGGTCGTTTTGCTTGTTCACATATTGCTCAATAACGAACGGTGATTCATCGGAGAAAACCAAATTCGGCAAATCGCCACTTTCGTGCAAGCGTAACAACTCCTTTGCTCTTTCCACTCTAGCTTTTTTTTGAGCATCGTTTTATGGAATTTCAAGGCCTTTAGTCCAAGATTATTTTTCAATATGTGCTGCATCCTTTCGAGCGAAATGTTCGCCTCACGCGCCATTTTTCCGAGATTCCGAGCCAATTTGGCCTTCACCTTCCGAATGATATCCGGCGATGTTGCAGTGCGTTTCGGTCCACCACCATGACGTTTTGCATTGCTGCCAGTATGGTGCGATACACAAACATTTTATTCACATGCAGATGTTTTACCTGGTTAACAATCTGCGGCTGTGGTTTTCCAGCCAAATATAGAGCAATCACACTATTACGCTTGAATTCTATTGCGGATAACTTTTTTTCTGAATATTTCCCACTAAAATGCTTGTGTACGCTTGTAAACAATGGAATGAACTGTCATTAGTGTAAATTTGAGCGCTCTGTCATCACTGGTTTGACAGCAATGACAGTCTGAAGTTGGTAACACTTCGTGTCAGTCACCCGGTAGACTAATTATTTGGAGGCAAGACAATTCTGTTGTGTGGTGGTAATTTTGTCAGTAATACCTCACGTGTTGCATAACAGCCTAGATAATAACTTTATCTTGGTCTAAACCATGTTATGTGTTCTTTAACACATAACGTAAGAGCTCTTCTTCATTAAATTTGGTTTGTTCAATTCTAACGCCCCTATTGTATGATTATTCATTTATAATTGAATATATGACTGGCAACATTTCTAAAAATCTTCTATCTGCTGATATTTCGAATTTATTTTGGCCCCAAATAATGATGATTACCATTTTATCAATTCTGAAATTATGAATTGTATGCTGGAGATAAAAATACTTACTACAGTTTTGATACGATTGTTTGCGATGATTTTAAGATAAATACGATAAGATGTTTACAAAGCAGGGTAGCTTTTGGGCTGGTCACCTATAACATACTTCATGCTAAGTATATCCATGTCTATATGTACACAGATTTTTTCGAATAAGGCAGCAACTGAATTTCTTGATCACATGTATACTACCGCTGCTGCATTCGATTACCATCTAACTATTCTATCCTATATCTGCGAGTAAGACACGATTCGGTGTCCGAACTAACTAGGAATCCTGAACCTGCGAGGGTCTCTAATAACAGGATAAAGATGTGTTAAATGTTCTAACTTATGAGAAAATTTACTTGGGCGAACTGTCGTTTATCCACATTACAGATCGATGTTTCTCTACCCAAGTGTATCATCACCATTTCAAAATTTCCGAATTTGGTTAGTTGGAATGCTTCCGTTGAGTTCTTCCCCCGACTCACCATATAGATGAGGAGAGTATTCCGTCTGAATATTAATACCTAAATAGTTTTATACTTCTTGTGATTTTTTCTTGGGGGAATTCACGAATATGTGAACAAGCAGTGCCCCATAAACTTTTCTCCGCAACAAGTT
Source organism: Nephrotoma guestfalica (assembly GCA_963691935.1). Classification (NCBI taxonomy): domain Eukaryota; kingdom Metazoa; phylum Arthropoda; class Insecta; order Diptera; family Tipulidae; genus Nephrotoma; species Nephrotoma guestfalica. The sequence continues at coordinate 132,110,936 of OY829915.1, read as the reverse complement.
TCAGGACACATTTCCGACTCAAAAGTAAAAGATAAGCGCATCCATTCGTATATGGTCTCCATATACAGAGTTTTCTTGTGCCGACATGTTGTAACTATCATCTAAATTTGTCGTTTCGTTGTGTTTTCGATAGAATAACAGTACTTATAGAAGTAAAAATTTTATTTCGTAAAAATACCGTTATTTTACCGAAAACACATCGAAACGAAAAATGTGATAGTTAACACATGTCGGCAGCGGCACTGGTCTATTGATTTTACCATAATTATGTTTTGATTCGAATTGAAGTGCGCCCAGTACATAAAATTATTTCCGAGAATATTATCATTCTCTCTCGTCTTATCTAGATAAACGCCAAACACAACATACAAAGTAAAAATATTGATCTCATCAAAGCCAACAACAATTTAAAACCATGAACAAAGTCTGAAACGTAGATACTAACAAACAAAAACTAGAGAAGAGTGTGTTCGTTACACTAACAGTGAGTGTTAGTTCTATGTTACTTTTTTTATTTCGCACCACTTCTTATTAAACTAGTACGCATATACAATGTACACATATGCATTAATGCAACTATCTATAGTTTCGTTTCTTGTGTATTTGTTGCTTAACCATGGCTTTATATTTTTGTTGGTTTTAATCTCATTCATACTAGTCGTATCTGATATTTACGAAAATACGAATATGTAGATGATGAATCGAATTAATAATATAGAAAAATAAAAGATAAAATAAGATAAACATAGAGAATAGTGCTACGCATATCTCCCGTGAGAAAGTTAATTGTATGTATATGCATTGAAGGCTCCCCTGTCAGCAAAATAGAACAACAAAAACCATGATCGTAAATATACATAAGAACAATTATTTTCTCTACTGGAAATTCACAAGCAAACAATGCCAAACACCTCCTCTAATATTTTATTTTTCAAAACAACACGGCTTAAGTTCGCCTTTCCTAATTTTCCCGTTATAACTACTTTATTCATGAATGAATGGATCAGCCTGAAACACCTTATAGTAGAGCTATTGGGCGCTCAAAATAAAATACAAAAAAAATATATCCCAAGTAGTACCTAAGATATATCATTTTTTTAAAAAAAGTCCATTTTAATCACATTGCTTTACGTTTCCGATCACCACGGCTACAAATAAATTAAATCCATCGGTTTTTTTGTGTTATAATGTTCTTAATGGACTATACTAATAGATAGTATGAGTAGCTGTTACACTTTTTTTTGAAAAAAAACCTAAACTTCAGTTTTCAGCATGAAATGTGGTAAATATTTTTTTTTATAAAAGTTTGAGCGTCTCTAATGAAAAAGAAATGTATGAGAACCTAAGTGGCCAACTATTTTAAAAATATGCGTGTTTAATGCAGATTCTGAAATGGTAACTATAATACATCCTTTTATCTAATGTAAATACGAGGTTATTGCTATTAATATACAGGAGGAGTAAATTCGATTAAATAGCAAAATTTTAAAAATTGGATTATTTCTTGTCTTAAACTGTAGCTGATGATAAGGGCTTCCTAAAAAACAACGTTATACATTGATAATACTTTATTTAACGATGAGTAGTTTTTGAAGCGGCTTCCTGGACACGGCTACGTAACTCTTCTAAACTCCTGATCAGTTGAGAGTAGACCTCTTCTTTTAGGCAGCCCAGTAAAAAAATCCAGCGGATTTAGCTCCGGGGAAGATGGAGGCCACAAAATGGGCCCCAGACGGCCAATCCATCTATCTGGATATGTGTAATTCAAATACGCCCGAAAGTTTGAAAACTGGTATTCTATAGTACTTGATGTCAGCTTTCAATCACAGTATGTGACATTTGTTTGGTTGAAGTTTAAACGAAATGCTGTTTTTTCCAAATAAACCATCGAATACAACGTTAACGTATAACGATTTAACAATTATGATTTTGGTATTGAAGATAAAGTTCGTTTCTAAACAAGCAAATGTGTTTTATTTTAACAAAAAAAAGGGCGTAGTTATATTCACACACCCAATAATAAATATTCAGTTTATATATACGTTTAATTAATAAGTTTAATAATTAAATATTTCGCAAACATTTCTTGGAATTCCTATTTTGAAATACATTTCACAAATATACGCGGTTTCTAAGTCTAATTTTGTTTGACTGGATCAATAAACCGGCGATTCCTCAGCTTGAAGGAAACTCGGGCTCTCAATGATTTAAAGTGGATTGTTTCAAGTGCATGGTTTTCTTGGTTCTGCATATATATTTTTATTGTTTTTATCAGAAATGATATACCCCTAGGTCCTTCCTAAATATATCCCTATTTCCAACCTCGGCTTAAATATTTTGTGGTAACAATTAAATTAAAGTTTTAAATATCGTCTTTTCGTCTGTTCCATTTATCGAAGTTCAAATTTGTTTAGTGCAGACACTACTGGTAAGAGTGATTTGTTATAAAGCTCCAAAGATATAATTTATTAAACATATTCCACCGCTGCTAATATTAAAAATGCTAACTGGAATCTTCTTGCTGAATTATTTTTTTGATTTGACTAGTCAACTTGCTTCATTAGCAAAGATACAGGTGAGGTTTCTCAACTTATTACTTCAATGTAATTATTTATTTAGAGAAATCGATTTAGTAAAGTTACAGTTAAGATTTCATAATCAAAAATATAAAAGCAGAACGTTTAAAAATAAAAATAAAATAAAAGTATGTATGCAATATTTGTTACATTTAATGAAGAAAAACAAATAATTAAAATAATGGATTAAGGATAATTGCCAGTCAACAGCTTCCATCAAAAAGGCAGTCAATTTACATCAATTACTTTTCAGATGTAATTTTGCTAGCTTTCAAATTGTCAGAAACAGAGCAAATGCTATATTTATTTGGTCCGATTCCCAAAATTGTAAAAGATCTTATCCCAAACAAAGCAGTTGGGCTGGGCGGCATTCAAGCTACTGTGTTCAAAAGTTGCTATAACTCACTCTCTGGGTCGCTTAACAAGTCATTTCACCTGTTAATGATTAGGCCTTCTTTTCTTTAATCTGGAACACGGCAGTTATTCTTCCATCGTACAAGATTCAATCTCGTGCCATATAACTTGCGTTATTCATGCATTTGGTGAACATTCATCCACTTCATTAACAAAAGAACAAATAATGTTTGTCTCTATTGTTCACGGACAGAGCCTTTATTCTTTTAAATATTCAATGAAATAAAGAATATAAAATACAATGATAAATCTAGTTGGGTTGAATTTAGTGCAAACTAATTTCCATCTTCTCTTTATTTGAGATAGTAGTATTTTATTTCAAAAAATGTAAACACGTTTTGCAATGAGATATTCGTGAACCGCCAGTATTATTCCTTAACTTCTTATTACCAAAAAGGTCAACTTGAATTGTTACATGTTTGGCTTTCCATTTACTTAAAACAATTAAAATTTATTTTAAAATTTTAATAAACATTTATTTTATACTTTCAGGCAAGTCTTCGTTTGTACCTGAATATTTTTATGTGCCTTCATCTAGTCGCTTTTGTCACAATATTTATTTTACCAAAATCACTTCGTGGTAATCGGCCGATTAGTAATAATAATAAAACAAATTATACTTGTACGATTAATGATAATGATAAAATAACTGATAATAATCCTGGTGATAATAATATTAAAATTACAAGTAATATACCTGATGGTGAGAACGAACTAATAGGAAATAATAATATTTATAATAAAAAACTAAATGATGATAATCTAATAAATAATTTGGCTGAAAATGTTGAAGATTTTTTTGATAAAACAGTTACGGGTATTGTTGAATTAAAAGATGATTTAATGCGTATGAATGATATGAGTGAATTGTTTTTAAATTCGGAAGGTTTACGTAAACGTTCAAATAATAACGATCAACAGCTTATCATGGATGGCTTATATAATAGCGGCGAAAAGTTTTTAAAAAAAGAAATGGAAGCACTTAACGCTGCTGTACACCAGGCACATGTTTTACCAGCTGTTTTAAGTAATGGCCATGCCAAATAAATAACAAACTAATCTTATCTATTTTATAAATTTTCTAGTTATAAAATTTTAATTTTTTTTTTGTTTTAGTTGACAATACTATTTTTATATACAAATTTTATTTTATTTTATTTGTTAAATAATCATTCCCCGTTTTATTACAAACAAAAAAAAAATGATAAAAGCGGTTTGATATGTATTCCACACTATAATTGATATTTTTTGATAGGAAAAACTAAATTATTATGTATAAGATTGTAAATAAAAGAAAAACACAGAAACATATTTTAATATTCATCTCTATATAATAACATTGTAATTTTTTAATTTAATTATTTAATAAACTATAAACAAATTTTTAAATTTGTCTATAAAAAATATTAAGTTGTGTGTTGATCTGAAATTAAAAATACGCACATAATTTTTGTGATGTAGCTCAAATTCTATGGGCTACTATTACTGTTTATATAAAATAGTTTATAATATTAAAGTTTTTGAAGTTACCAATTTGTAATGAAATTCCAAATCTGTAAGTACGAAAAGAAACACAAAGCTTCCAAAATTTATAATTTTTAATTTGCTCAACAATCCGTCTTCCACATTCAATCATTTATTAATTGATGATCATTCCAAAAACAATAATAATAATTTATATAATACAAATTTAAAATAAAATAAGAGCTTATAGAATTGAATCGATGACGAAAAATTAGAATATACGAGTATCAGATCAATACAATTTTTTTTTAAACTATGTATAGATGTAATTCAATTTTTTGTGTATTAACATGATGATATGAAAAATACAAAATCAAGACAAACGAAAGAAATACGAATGATAATTAAACAGAGAACAAACTATTTACATAAGTCTCTTAATTTGGTTTTCTTTATAAACATATTTGATGTTAATGTTGCAAAATTCTAGTCTTTTTAATTTTGTTTTGTAATTAATTTATTAATTAAATATTAATATTATGCGTACATATTACTTATATATTTTGCGTAAACCATTATTAATTGTATTGCTTCCAGAAGATATTAATTAAAATATTACAAAAAAAATTAAAAGTCCAAATAATTTTTATATTAAAAATCTAGCAAAGACACAAAATACTGGCTCAATTTTTTAGTACTATTTATATTAGCAAAAGGATGATGTACGAAAATAGGGGAGGCTTTATTTTTTGTGAATTTTTATTTTTTAGCTACAATTATTTTTTTTATTATATAAGTTTTTTTTAATAAAATAACGTATTTTTTTAAATAACATAACATATCTTTTACTATAAAATTATTAAAAAAAAATAGACAATGATTTATGAAACTTTGCATGCGGAATAATTTATATTGTCGACGAAAAAAATAAAAATCGAATTAATAATCAACATTTTGACTTTTTATTTTGGCATTTTAATTTCGTGTAATTAATCGTAAAACCTTAATCAAACACATTGTATCTGTTTGAAATCTGTCAATTTGATTAAAATCGGAAATGCGTGAACACAAGGAAGGAAGCAGAAAAATTCTCGGTTTTCATACAAAATGACTTGAGATATAAGCTCAACAGGGTCAACAACGCATGTTGAGAAAACAACATGCAGAATAATCAGTCTGAAATATAGGGTGCTTTTTATGTTCCAGGTTAATGTTTTTTTAAATAACTTAAATGAAATACAATTTTATAATTTATATTTTATTCATTGATTATTTGGTCTTTAACATAATCTGTGGAATATAATGTCGGTGAAGTAGCCGCCTATGACTGTGTCGCAAAGATGAGATCCTTTAAGCACATTTTTCATAACATGAAAGAGGTGACGATCCAAATAATCATACAACAAAATCAGACCAGAGGCCTTATTTTTCATTGGTGCTTTTGGCATTTCCATGCTCTTTATCACAAGTTATATGGCCCCAATCTGTGGTAAGCGAACTAAGCTTGTGATCCCGGCACGGACATAACTCTGCCACAAACCGAACCTGCTAACATACAACAACCGTTCGATCTGCGTGCAGTCTCTCTCACATCAAAGAAGAAAACACAGGTTAACATATAGCAACAACCATGATCACAACAAAGACAATTCAAGGACAATTACAATTGCTCATCGAAAATAACAACACTGCATAAGAAAGCAATCTCACACCGAGGAGAAAATAAACATTGAAGAATTATTTTAAGAAAATTTGACCCGCAATCCAGATGGAAGGTGCAAGGTTATTACGGATGTTATTAAGGATGCATCATTCAAGCAGATTTATCACCAGTTCATTCAGGAACACATCGATCTGAAGCACATGGAATTAATCGGAGCAGAGTTTGAAGATATCGAAGCGAATCAAAGCTATTATATACCGCATCACGGTGTGCTCAAAGAAGCTTGCACTCAACAACCGGCACACAAAACAGAAACTCCACAAAGCAAACTACAACCGGCAAACAAAGCGCTACTACGTCAAAAAAAAATTAACATCTATCGACACAGCCAAACAACAACTGGTTAACAAATCATAAATTGGACAAATCAATCTAGAGCAAAACAATAATCGACAAACAAAGCACGTTCTACTCCAAATAACAACAGGCAAATATACCAGCGAAAGGCAAGATGGCTAATCTACAATTAAGAACTGCCACATTTTGACAAGAATAAAATTTATCGTTGGCTAAGCTACACCAGTGGTGGTAAGACTGAATTACACGGTATCTCTGACCTCTCTAATCAAGCATATGATGCAGTGGTGTGTTCTACCAAGAACTATATGGCATCATGTAAAGTCTAAAGAGAATCCTGTAGACATAGCGCCACGTGGAATAACCCCTTTAGCTCTCGATAACAATAATTTATGGTGGAAGGATCCAGATTTAATTCATAATGAATTAATATTGAATCCCGATGCAACCAAGTCAAACAACATTGGTCCGATTCAAGCATTACACTATGTTGGGTCAGAGGGGAATCAAGCCGAGTATTCTAACAACAACATGTGGAACACCCCCTTTAGCTCTATCTAACAAAAATTTATGGTGGAAGGGTCCAGATTTGATTCATAATGAATTAATGTTGGATCCCGGACAACAAACTCAATAGCGTACAGCCAGAGGCATTAGAAGGAAAATCAATAGTCAATTTGATTGGCGTACATAAAGTCAAGCCATTTTCACAATTATTCGAGCCACATTCAACATCTTTATTCCCTTAGTCGCATCACTTCATGCGACGTGACTACTCATCTTCTTGGTTACTAGATTATTAAATGGAAACTTACAAAATAATTATTTACAAAACTCGTTGTGGCTGTTTTTTAAATCTTAGCATGCTGCTTTATAAATATTTTCTTCTGACTTCTATCACTTCAAACGACAATTTTCATCACTTGCAATTTTGCTGCGACAAATAAATAGAATTTTTTTCAAACTAAAACAGCCAACTAAGATTTAAAAAATATTCACTACGAGTTTTGTACGAAATTATTCAGCATATTTCGATTTTATCATCTAGTAACCAAGAAGATAGTCACGTCACATGAAGTGATACGCCTAAGGAAATAGAGGCCCAAGTTTCAACAAACTAAATTGCATCAAGAACAACTTTTGTATAACTAAATTCACTGCCTACTGCCGCAAATCCTAAAGACACTTAGACAAAAAAACAGACTGATATCTTCTAATCCAGTCTTAGATAACAATGGACTACCAAAAGCGAATGGTCGACTACAAAATTCACATCTTACGGCTGCCAGCTGCCACCCAAAACAGAATAATCTTGGACAAGCACAACCAACATAATAACGGTGTGAATAATTGCAGACGCACACATTCAATTGACCTTAGTATGTAACGTTATGCAAAAATGTTTAAAATGCTTCCGCCATAAAGAATACAATGCAGAACAATTAATGGGAACATTACCAGCTGCCAGAGTACAACCAGAGACAGCAATTGTCAAAACAGGAATCTACTATTCGAGCCCCATGCAATTGAGAATAACCAAAGGAAGATATAGAAGGCCTACAAAGGATACATAGCTCTATTGTTGTTTAATATTCACTGTACTCGTTGCGAATAAAAAACATGCAGAACTATTTTATTCTTTATTTTATTTATTATGTCTCGTATGTATTACCTCGTCGGTTACCAAAAACAAACTCCCCGAATTATATAAAAAATAAGACCACGCTAAATAGAAAAGGTAGTATTACCCGATATACCGAGTATGACCAGATATGCGTTGCTGTGCCCGACCGACAAACCAGCACATCATCACCCAGCAAACCCATCACTGGGTGAGGGATTCGATTTCAAACAATTGTTATGTTTGGTAATCTAGGTGATCCATACAGAAACAGTAAGCTGTCTTACAAGGAAATCTTTCATTGCTGCCTACAAACGATTCGTTTCTAGGCGAGGATTATGTAACGATATTTGCTCCGATAATGAAACATACGTCATCGTAGCAAATCCAGCTCAGAGATAACAACCGCATAAACAAGAAAAATTTGTCGGGAGCTGCCCGGTTTAAATTGCAATGGCATTCGACAGCAACTTTGATGGCAATACAATTATTTTACAGCAGACAACGAGCTATTATTTCTAAAGCAATAAGGATCGTTAACGAGTGAAACGAGGTTTTGCAGACTTAGTGGGCCTTGTGTTAGGGGACATATTCGGAGTGCTCACTCAACGAGAGGCTGCAAATTATAAGTCCCAATTTAGTAATAACGTTAACAATGAAGATAATTATCTTTTGGCTCTTATCAAAAATCAACCAACTATAGTCGATAACACCATCAATTTAGTAAAACAAAACAGAAACCTTACCACGACCACGATAAACAACTTGCTCAAGGATCAACATCGTCATTACAAGAATATAGAATGTACGAAGACAGAGTACGATCAGCTTTAATTAGCGTTTTTGAAATGATTCTAGTACTAAAGAGCTTTCAATTTAAGCAACAAGGCTTACTTGATGTGCTCAATTTCACCAAAAATGCTACATCGAGCCACACTCACACCAAGTCGGCTAGAAGAAACGTTATAATTTATTCGACAACATGTGCTTGCAACCATTACTCCACCTGGACACAATATTTAGGATCCCCATCACGTGTATCAACACATCATTAGGTCCAGTGATTATATATAGCAATGGACAATCGGCGTGAACACTTTGCATTATTAACGAGAGAAGATGTGTCCTAAAATGCAAAAAATGATACCGTATGCAGCACTAAGACAATAGAATCTAGTAATTACTGGATTAAACTTCACACTACGAACCAATGACTATATGTGGTACCCAACGAAACCAAAGTCAATTTCATATGTGGTTCCAAGATCCAATCTTACACAATTTAAGGCTCGGGTATAGTCAAAATTAAGGCCGGCGCAAGGTATTTTATTTGTCAACTATCTTGAGAAAAGAAAGACAATTGCGAAAAATGACATCAAATGCAAAACAGAAATGTGCACTTTCATCAAGACTATACACCGTGTCACAAGCCGTTGGCTACTATTGCATAATTCTGATTTGAAGTTCGAATTGCTTCCGCACTCTTCGGATCTGGATCCCCGCGACTCCACTCCAGGGGAAGATTTGCATCAAATGCTGAAGTCATCTGAAGCCTGCCGAAATGATAGAGAAGGATTGTAATGAATGTATCACTCTTGAAGGAAACTACTCGTATGTTAATGAATAAACTCGAATTTTGCAACAATAATTATTTTTTAGTAGTTAGTCTTGTGATTGATAGAGCATGTCGCGCTGTCAAGATTATGCATAAATCGACAGTACAACCATCTTTCAAGAGACGTAATCTTTAAGGATATTGTTAGTTGACGCCAATATCTCTAGTTCTAATAAAGTATTTTTTTTAAAAATTATACATATTTATTTATTACAACTGATTTTCAAATCATCTAGTAATCTATCTTTCATAAGTTATATTCTAGTTTAGAGGATTGTAACCCTTTGGCTAGTTCACTACAGTTTTATTATATGTTTAGTCGATCCAGCTTGGTTCTATTAGATGAAGTGGTTTCTTCCTTCGCAGCCGTCTTACTGGGTTTGACACATCCAACATACGATGTATCTCAACATTTTGGTGTAGATTAATACGTTGCATGGGTTTTCTCGCGTGTTTGCTTATTTGTTCACTGACGAAATCCGTCTTCAGATCTCTTATCATTTCTTATATACCACGGTTTATTAACTATTCCAAGTAGGACTTTGCTTTGGAATATCTGTATGATTTTGAGAGCTGAATACCATAAGTCCACACAGGTATTAGAATTCGCCGGTATAGAAGCAATTTATTATGTAAAGTTAGCTCAGAATTGTTTCGCTAAGAGTCAATACATCTTTATGTATATAATGTTTAACTCTATTTTCTATCACGCCTAGAAATTTTGGTGTGTTTTCATAGAGCATTTGCTGAGAGGTCAGTTCTACTGCTATCCAGTTGACCTTTCTGTTGGTGAAGTTTACGTGAACAGATTTTGTTTAATTAAGTTTTATTCGTCATCTCTTTGTTCAGTCAGGTACAGTAAACTCTTGTACGTCTTTGCAAATTGCTTGTAGATTCTTTTGTGCTAAAAGCAACTGCTAAGATGGACGTATCATGCAGGTCCGAGGTATAAAGAACATATAAAGTTGATGCCAGAACACTACCTTGTGGTACTCCTCGTAATTATTTTGAGGAGTTTACGTAGTCGTAAGTCATATCCTAGAAATTTCTTTGCATTTAGGTTAAGATTGATTTCCTTCTTTAATTCTTGTAATGTAACAGGAGATATATTGTAGTTATTCACTTTATTTACTGGTTGTATGTTTGTCTCTGCTGTTTGTTTAGGTAGAGAGTGGAACGTGTTCTCGAGATGGTCCATCATTATTTTTATCTAATGGAATTTGAGGTACGGCCGTTTTACTTTCCAAAAGGAATACTCAGTATCTCTTTACTCAGTAAGGTCACTTAGGTATTTCTTTAATTAGCAACTTAAGTTTATTGCGTAGGCCAATAAGTTGATTGATCTCCAGAATTAAAATTGTAACTGTATAGTCGTCCTGCTGCAAACAACTCTCTTCCTTTGTTTGAAGTTACTCTTGATCCCCAGTAGGAATTTTTTGCATTAAAAGCAGCTCCGATTGTGACACTTTATCCAAGTGATTAAAATACTGTGCATAAGAGTCTTCCTTAATTCATTTATATCATGGGGGCAATATATTGCCGTACACTATATTCTTTGTTGTTATTTAAGATCTATAAAGTAATTGATGTTTTCTTTCTTCTTTTCTCCCGTAAAATAGGTTTCCGATACTAGGATGCATATATCTGTTTTTCAGCATTTAAGAATTTTTAATTCTTGAATATGTTGCATTAGTCCACTTGTATTCCAGATTACTATTCTTAATTGTTTATTTGTAGTTGTTTGCATCGAATGCAATAGAGAATGAATGCCATTTCATTGAGAGAGTCTTGCTTATCTAACCTGATGCTTAAGACGGTGCACTTCAAGATAACTGGTTTTGTCATTACGACTTGCGACTATATATTTTTGGTACTCCCCTTTTACTAACATGACGTTTTGGTTCCTATTTGGTGAAAGTTATTGATTAATTTTCTCCGGTTGATTTTGTTTTTGCGTTTAATCTTTGTAGCTCCTCACCTATTTCACATTCCCTGTAGTTTGCGAGATGTGGCTCCTGGCAATTAACACATTGTGCAGCAATATGGCTTTCTGGCACATTCACGCTTCTAGTCTCTCTTTCTAGTCTTAAAATCTCGACATTTCTCGCACTCCGGTATTAGACCGCCCATTTTAAATGGCTCTATTTTAACTGCCTGTTAAGTATTGCCTTGATATTATACACTACAGCCCTGCGCAGATACGTTTTTTCGTATCCACATCTGCATCCGCAAATTCGTTTTTTATGAATTTGCTTTACTTTAATTCTCAGCCAGTGAACACAAGAGTTTAAGTTGTATTCTGTTGGAACCATTTGCATGATCGGTACAGCCACCAGTATTTTAGAAACCAATTGTTTAGTTTTAATGAGAATTATGTACAATTTTGGAGGGACGGTGGGCAGCAAAGAGATAAAATGCGTAACCACTTCACCATACACGTCAAGCAACTATACTTTGCCTTAGTACAAATTTGGGTGACCGTATGGAAACAGCCCATTGGTAAAATGGAAAAAGAAAACGAGATCATCCCGCCCCCGGTATGCCAGTATGCACTTTGTATCATTTAGCAGCAGACTGCCCCTTCCTACAGCCTTGGGATCTGGCTAGGCTTTAATGAACTTATCAATCATTAATCTGAAATCAACATGATATTATGTAACCTCATTTGAGGCGGTCAAATCCCTAAATAGGATGCCAGATAAATAAATAACAAAAATATACAATTTTGATGGTTGTTACATTAACCGAAATAGTCAAAACAGCGTACAACTTAGGCTCTTACGTGTTCGCTGTTTGGATATTAATTAAACAATTTGTTTTAGAAAATAAAACCTCAATCTTGTTTGTCCTTTTTCATCATTAGCCATTTTTATTTCGATTTCTAAAATAATTAATAAAAAAAGTTATAATAATTCTTTAATCCATTATTAATAACTATCCTATGAAATAATCTATAATACGTCCCAATTGCTTTTAGCAATCAGAATACCATTTCTTTTATCGGTTATAATTAATATTGCCTGATGTAGAAAAAAGGCGCACAGGTGGTACACTGCTCGCAGGAATAGCATGAATGTGTTGGTAAATTATTGACAAGCTTGGGAATTCTGTTTTGTGGCTATAGCACCAGTTGAAAAGATTAAAGTCAGCTCTACTACAAATGTTAGCCTGTTGCGTAGGCATCTAATTCATTAGGAGGAGGCAGATTTTTTCTTCCGGAAAAACAAATTCAAATAATGTTGATTTTAATCTGGGTCGCTTGTCTTTTTGAGAAAATGGACCCGTACTTGAAGGTACTTTTTCAACATCATTTGTGCATGTTAGCATGTTGTCTTTAATCAACTAGTCGTAGCAGTTTTTGTTACTTACGACCACATTTAAGTGTTTAAGCAGCGGGTGAAGAAAACCCGCAGCGTAATGCTCCATTTCTAAATTTAAGTTCGTCGTGCACTCTAGCCCACGTGTTTTAGCATTGCGTATCCATACTTCATCGATATTTGTAATATTTAAATGCTCGGTGATTCTAAGTTAAAAAAAATAATTTTAATCCAACACTCACCCGCCAGAAATTAATGCGGATACATCCGCTTTACTCCGCGGATAGCGGATAATTGCGGATATTACTATCCGATGCAGCGCTCTATTATACACATGTTCCACTATTTGTTTGTTATTAAAAACGAGCATAAATAGTGGTTATGTTGATTTGAACTCCTTGTTCAGTTTCGATTTTTGCTTGAGATCCGCAATAATTTCCTATTTTGCGCAGGTTCGATGAAGACCTCTTTCCATAACTTTGATTGGACGATCATTCTTATTCTCGTATAGGTAAACCATTGATGCCCCTCTGAATTGAGCTTTGTAGCCAAAGCCTTATAGATTTCAGAGTCTGCGACATTAAGTTTCCAGACGCCATTGTTTAAAGACACGAGTTTATACTCGGCTACCGTAACCGATTTCATAATCGATTGTATAGTGGAGAAATTTGATATTCCAACATTTATTGGTCTTTTATTACGGTTCAACACCCAATTTGTTTCTTTTTCTAATTCTTCTTCATCCGTATGGAATGGATTAATGTCATCATCGATTGTAGGGTTAGGTGTTATCCCAACTGTTGCACGTGTTTCAACTGCTTTTTTGAGTTCTTTATTCTCTTTCTTTAAAATTGTAAATTCTCCTTTCAATTTAGTTGTAAATTCCTTTATTTCTCGTAATTGTTCACGGAGTTCGGCGTTTTCCGTCTCATACTGAAATATATTTCCAGTTGAAGATCTTGGTGAGCTTGATAATTTGGAGCTTATATCGATGTTTCTTATGGAAGATTTAAATAAAATAATAATAGAAATAGATATAAATAAAAAACTTGAATTTTATTTTTTAAAATTAATAAAAAATATTTATTTAAAAAATAATAATTTTTGATGCCCTAAAATTGAGTAGAAACAACTTGTATGATTTATATACAAAATTTTATAATGCAATCTAGATCTTAATAAAAATCAGATTGATCCAGTATTGTCGCTTTTGGTAAACAAGACAATAAAAGTTTAGATTGCATCGACCAAATCTGGTTTTAACAAATGGTAACAATTTCCACGTGCCTTGGTTATCATAATCATTTAATCGTATATTTAATCATGTATTGAATGAACGAGTGCGTGTTTTGTTTTGTGTTTAAAATTGTTTTTGTTGTATGCACCGATTTTATGTGCGAAGATTGTTGTTGTATATTCTTTTGGAATTTGATTATTTGTAATTGTCCGTTAATTAATATTTAAGTTTAGCGAGAATTGTCCGTTATATTGTGCGGTGTTTCTTGTAGTTAAAGTAACAAACCGCTACATATCTCCCTTCTCAGTGAAAAGGCCCTCCTTATGTGGCTTTTCGTGTCCACCAGCGATCGTGGATGAAGTTTTGGGAACCGTACTGTAATGATGAACGATCATTATAATAGTAGTGGTGATGAAAATTGTTTACCAGCGAAAATTAATTGATGATAGATAATGTAACATTCTGACAATGCATGATCGTCATAAGAAATATAAATTATTCATTCCATCAGCGATTATGGTTGAAACTTTTGAGTTGGAGTTTATTTTTTGACTTAGGTGAAGTATGTGTTATCCGAAAATGCTGACAATTTTCTTCACTCCCGATATTTGATCGGATGAACTCAGTATTCCATATACTGGTTTGAGTCTAGCATTAGAGAGGGATTATTGCTTCTCTCTGATTAGCAGAACAAAGTGCTTACGAGGTCGTCGTATCACTTTGAATGGGCTTTCATAAGGTGGTGTGAGGCATATGTGTACTTTATCTTCTCGTACAAAAGCGTAGTCACAAGTTTGCAGTGACTTTGTCACAACAACACACATGTGACGTTTTGATTGGTTTTCGCGTGTCGTTGTGACGAATTTGTCGTTGTGAAATTTTAGCTTATCTTTGACTGTTGCATTACGATTGAGATGTCTGAGCTCTAATATACTGTATTGAATGAGCTTGGAGAAGACGTTAAGTTGGCGGAGGAAGCGATCAACCTTACCGTTTGCTTGTGGGTGATAGGCCAATATATAGAAATCTCTCACAATTTCATTGATGAATTTCGGATGAGTTCAAATAAGCCTAATGGTGTGGTACTTGCGGTTTTATGTAAGCCATGTAATTGCAGCTAACCATGTATTGCATGAAGAAATCTTGGATGTAAGGAATAGGATAACGGTCAGGAATTGTAACTGCGTTATGCCTCCTGACGTCCCCACATGGTCTCCAGTCGTTGTCCTTCTTCTTCACCATGCTTAATGGACATGATATTGCTGAAGAAGAATATTATGTTGGAATTTTAGGAAAGCTTTGTCGCGGATTGGATCAAGTCTACGTGGTTTCAAAGACGGTGATGGCCTGTAGTCACGATATGATGTACTATATCATGCATTACCGATGCGTTGCAGTTCGGTGGGACTGATGTTGCGTTAACTGTAAGTTTAGTGTATGCGGATCAATCAATTTGCGATTTTTCAAATCCACTAACAAACCGAATTTCGTCAGGAAATCCGCGCCGATGATGGGTCGGTTTACATTGGCAACAATGAATGTGTTAATCCAATGTCAACGTTGAGTAATTTGGCACCAAAAGTGTTTATTGTGGTACCATTTGCTGCTGCAAGAACTAAATCGGGATTGCGATTCGTTCTGTAGCGATAGTATTTGTGCTACGGGATTACGCTTAGACCAATCATAATCGCTTAGGTACGTTTAAGTATCAATCAGAAATTTGATGTTTTTTTTTCAAATCCTGAAATAATAAGCGGTTTTATTGCGGTTGTGTTAGGTCTGCTGCTGCGAGCTTAAGATTTACTGGTTTGGGGAAGCGGTATTTTACAGATCCCATATGTTGTGTAACAATAGTACATGGTTGATTGCATTTTGATGTTGCGCGACCAAATTTTGCGTGATACCAACACCAGTTGTGTGGAAATTGGTATGTTGGATTTTGTCAGTTATTTGTCTAAATGGGTTAAACAATGATTAACCCACCGCCCAGAATCCGTTGGGCCAGCCTCCAAAGAGTGTGGATTTGGTAGCATCTCTGGTGCTGTACTCTGGGGTATTACAATCCGTATTTCTTGATCTCATTGCATGTTTTTGGCAAGTTATATCACCTGCATTTGGTCCCCGGTTGCACTTTGCTACTGCCGAAGCAGTATCCGCCCTCCGCGACGTGGACGCGGCTACCTAGGTGTTACCTAGGTGTACACAGAGATAGCCGAAGCCCTCTGGGTTCCCTAGGCTGAGGGGCTATTAAAGGAATGGTTTTGATAATTTTTCTCTATTGAATTATTAGACCTTAAAAATTTGCTCATTTTAAGATTTTGTACTTTTAAATTATTATATTGTAAATATTTTATCATTTATAATTATGGCGATAAGTTCTTCCCTCTGTTGCAAAATCGGTCAGAATCTGAACGTTAGTGACACAAAATTTGGCGACTATTATACATAAATCAAGTGATCTAACGTCTATCGTAAAACATGATCTATTGAGTGATGGATAGATCCAAAGTACAAACTCATAGGTCGTTCATATTAAAAGTGTTTAAATTTTCATGCGAAAATAATTTGAAACTATCAAATTTTTAATTTTTTTTAAATTATTATTTAATTTTTTTTTGTTTGTGTTAAAGTGTTCATAGTGTGCTATTTTTAATTAGTGTAATTTATATTTGTACTTATAAGAAACAAAATTGTGCCAAAACTTTAATTTTAATTGTTGACGAGTGTTGGTTTATCAACAATGGTTTTATTTGTAACAAGGTCATCAGATACAACTATGCCATTAAACACGTTAAAAAAACTACTGAATAAATTTCCGGGCTATGTTGAAGAAGCAAGACACAATACACTTTTGTTGTCACATTCGAATTTGTCTCTCATGCAATTTATATTATCTTATTTGGCATGTATCATTCATTTCAATGTTCCATACAAATAAACTTTATGTATTGTACACCAACACCATTAAATTCACATCTATATGTTCAATTTTGTGTGTCGAACCTTTCACAAGACATGAAACATAATTCAACAGAAAATCGACGGGTCTCTAGGTCTAAAGCTCGAGGCACATAGTTCGTTTCGTTCCGAACCGTTCCGTTTTCAATAAGTTTCTGTAAATACTCCTGCACATAGCTTTCGTTTCGTTATTGTTTAATTTTTTTTAAAAATTTGATCAGCTCTTTCGATTCGGTTCCGCCCTTAACTGAACAATGTGATAATGTTTTCGGTTTTCCATACATTTTGACATATTCAACTTAAAGGTCGGATCAAAATGAAAACTATGTGCCTCGAGCTTAAGTTTAAAGCATTTAACCTCGAAAAAATCGCAAAACCACTGCCAGTGTGAACCACCTGAATAGAGGTGAGGACGTAAAACTACGACAATGATAACCCACAATGTACCTGCAGTTGATGTTGTTTACGGAGCTGCAAATCAAACTGTTATATTCGACATGGTACCGACATCTATAATATCACATTAGCATAAAAGAGTATTGATTTTATTGAATCGAGAAATAACCAGCCTGATCTCATGGTAGTTAAACCTATAGAAGGTTCATATTTGTCAGTAGAGTAAACAATGAATTTTACTTTTGAAACTTTTTTCCCACAGTTCCCGTACATCACCTCACAAAATAACAGGAAGCTCCAACAAATTAAAATACACCTCAATTTACTTCCAAAAACGTGACCAAGATGTCATCTAAGGCAACAACATTCTACAACTTTGACTAAAAACAAATCATCTGATATATGCAATTTGAGAAACATCTCCTCATTCTGGAAGTAAATTGGATGCAATATGTTGAGATGCAATTGAAAAAGTTTATGACGATGCCAAACCCTCAAATACCATTCTTATGCTAGGGGGTTTCAAACTACCATATATCAATCAAATGACGACGAAGAGGGAAGGAGAGGATGGAAGAATTTTGGATTTAATATTCACTAATGAACTTAATACCTTTATACCTTTACCTTAACCATTAGCTCCATTTGTCTTAAATGACGTTCACGATAAGCCAGTGGAAATCCTATTGGATATGCAGGAGCTAACCCAGAATAACAACTGCCCATATCAATTTTACCTTTAACTTCTACCTATAATGCAAATAAATAAAATATAAAGCATCAATTAGCAAAAATAAATAATATCGACGCAAATATTGATACATTTTACGACATCATCTTTTGCGGGGTTGAAAGAACTGTTCCTTTAACATACAATAACTCACCTTGGTATGATGATAGTTTAGTTAATTTAAAACATTTAGAATGGAGGGGTTTTCAGAAAATTAAGAAAAGTAACTCAGTCCTTGATGAAGCAAGATTTGAAGAGTTCAATTCCGAATTCGATAGTTATTTTAACAACCAACTCCTTAAACACATCAAAAATATGCAAGACAAGATTAAGTTGGATCCAAAATACTTTTGGAATTATTTCATTGTCAAATCGCGAATTCAAAGGTTATCGGACAACAATGCACCTAGGAATTTCTAAATTTTAAAATCCTAAAGAAATAAGCATTAAGTTTGCTCAGTTTTTTAAATCAGTCTACAAACCTAAAGACGAGCTTTGATTGTTTGATTTTTAAAAGAAGAACAGAAAATGAATTCTTTCTATTCAATTTGGGATGAGCCGCAGCCGCAGCTCACAAACCAACAACAATAATTTTTTTATTTTTTTTAATAAATAATTTTTTTTATTAAATTAAAAATAATTCAAAGCTTTTAACTTTTGTATTATTATGTTTATTAAAATACTTCTGAATATCTCGTGACCCTGGACGACGGTTTTTACTGTATCAGGTATTTTCTTTTTTTAATAATTAAGTGAATAAAATATTTTTTTTTATGTTAAACAAAGTGCATAAAGTGTTTTTATTTTAATTAAATTTAAACACAAAGACGAGCGTTGTGAGATAGTGGCCTAAGCCTCCACCCGTGGTTAGCGCACTATTTTCACAAATCTAAAATCCCTGGTCGTTTTTTATAGACATGTTTCTTTCCTAACACCATTTCTAAAAAAAGTCATTTTATAATAAATATTCAATAATAATTAATAATATAAATAATTCTCTGGTCGCAAGCAATCGCGTGGCCAAAATAGTGCGATAAATATTTATTTTAAGTGTGTGAAATTTGAATGAATTTAATTTTTTTTAACTATGTACAAAGAAAACGTTATTTATTTTCGTATAAAACAATATGGATAATAACGGTGATAACAAAGACGTTATACATGATGACGATAATCGGCAGCAACACGTGCAAGCCCAGCCCAAAATAGCCACATTCAGACATTTGACGGGCGGCTATCAGCGTAGGTAAACCAATCCTAACACTTGGTTCTTAACAGCCGAGATACTGTTTGACGCGAATAAGATTATGCCCACTGTGCTATCGCTCTCGGTAATACAGGCGGAGAAGATCAATTTCATTTTACAAGACCCTCCAACCCCAGATAGATACGAGACACTTAAACAATTTTTTTTTTGTAAAAGAATTTCCTTCTTTAACAGCTCCATCGAACTACAAGTTTCCGGTAAGCCATAATGTACCACACCACATCGTGACTACAGGCCATTTACCATTCTCGATATCATGTACACTTGATATAATTCCCCAAAAAGCAGCTTTGCTAGAATTCCCACGCATGATGGAGCTAGTATCTGCCGGCCTCCTTCTTCAGTAATATCATATACACTACACACGGTGAAGAAGACGGGTAACGATTAGAGACCATTATCGTCGAAAATTTTCATTCATCCCACATATACAAAAATTTTCCATGCAATTACAATGGATGAGAGAGCATATCATCTCTAGAAATCGTAAATCTTGATTTCGTTTTATATAAAGGATATTTTTTTAGAAGCTCATAATTTTAAATTATAATAGAACAAAGAAAAACATTTTGAATATCATTTAAACTAGCTTTCTTGGATAGATAATTTTATGCCCTTAATGCTTGAATATGATTCCGGCCATGTGGCCGCCGCGGGAGGTCAAATTTTCGATCACTCTTCGCAGCAATTGCGGCCGCATCTCGCTATTAAATCGCCGAATGTTGTGTTTCAAGTATTCAATCGTCTCTGGTTTATCGACGTAGACAAGTGACTTAACATATCTCCAAAAAAAAATCGAATGGAGTTAGATCACACGATCTCGGTGGCCAATTAATAGGACCGTTTCGTGTAATTAGACTTTCATAAAATCTTTCTTTGTGTAAATTAATTGTATCTCGTACTGTGTGGCACGTAGCACCGTCCTGTTGGAATCACATATCAGTAAGATTTATGCCAGCGAATTGGGGTACAAAAGGGTTAGAAACCATGTCTCTATACCGTTCACCATTGACTCTAACATTCCGCCCATCATCATTTTTGCCAATGATTCCGCGGGCTCGTAACGCATATTAAACAGTAATTTTCTCTGAATGTAATCGAGTTTCGGCAAAGGTTTGGTGATTTATTCACTCCAAATCCGACAATTATGTTTATTAACGTACTCATTCAACCAAAAGTGAGCTTCATCGCTGAACAAAATATTGTTTTGAAAATCAACAGCAATATCGATTTGTGCTTGAGTAATTGGTCGAACTGGCGGTGTGCGCGATGGTCGGATGGCTTTAATTCCTGCACAAGTTGAATTTTGTAAGCACGTAAACCAAGATTCTTAGATAAAATTTTCCATAAAGTGGACGGACACATCTCCAGTAGCTGAGAACGACGTCGAATTGATTAATTTGGGTCTTCCTCAATGCTACGCTGTACAGCGCCTATCGCTTGTTCGGTGCGCACTGTTTGACATTTTACTGGATGCGTATTATAATTTAGAGTATACGTGGTGCGAAAACGAACCATAGTTAACCGAATTACCCGCTCTGATGAACGATTATGACGACCGTAAAAAGGCGAACAGAACCATTATTTTGATAAACAATTTCAACAATTTACAAGCGTTGCTCTGGCGTGACTCTATTCATTATGAAATGACAAATCAAACTAATGACAAAGCACCACCGATTTATTAAACAACTCGCAGAGATACTTGCCCCAATTCACACACATTTGGCAAGTTTTCTCAAAAAATCAAAAACGGCGTTTTGCGCCGTTTCTGGCTTTTTGAGAAAACTTGCCAAATGTGTGTAAATTGGGGCATGAATCTAAATGCATGTATCTAAATGCATATATCAAAATTGCATTCCTTCAGCTCAACAAAAGCTTAGAAAATATTGCCCTTTTAACACATTCGCTAAACGATACAAAATACAACATAACCATTAATTCATCTAGCACAGCAATAGACGTCGTCTTATAACAACTCAATAGACAGACCCGGGAACCTCTTGGATTTTCCCCCAAGAAATTATCATATGTCGAAGGAAAATATTCCGCATTTGATAGAGAATTGCTTGCAATCTTCCAAGCAATTAAACATTTTCGCTATTTTGGCGAAGGTCAGGTAAATTCCTATTATTTGTGCTATTATGGTTGAAATCCATTTTTTAGCCTCACTGATAACTTTTGTCACTTATAAAATTGAATTTGAATTGTTTTAGTAAAACACTTGTAAACAATTTTCCTTAGAGTGACAATATTTATTGATTTTATTATTAGGAAGATCGATTTCGAAAATATATAAAAAAAATTCGCTACGACATCACAACGATCGCAAAATCCCAACAAGGCGATCAAGAATACAAGACTATCTAGTACTACAAATCGGTGTCCGTCTAAGTGGAAAGTAGATAAGTTTCCATTAGCTGATTTGACAATTTATTATAAAATAACTACAGGTAACAATCGCCCGTACATTCCAGAGTCATTACTTCGAACTGTCTTCAAACTGCATAATATTTCACATCCAAGTGTACAAACAACTAGCAACTCGTCACTTCAAAATATTTTTGGCCTAGTGTGAATAAAGATGTAACCTGTTGGGCAAAATCTTTTTTATCCTGAATGCAAAGTGCAACGTCACACCAAATCATCTCACGGGAGTTTCCGTATTCCACCAGGTATAGACTTGAATACATCCATTTAGATATTTTTGGATTCACATACATTTTAACTTGCGTTGATCGTTTTATGCTGCGGCCAGAAGCCTACTGCATCAAAGACATCTCCGCACCAATAATAGCAAAAGTACTTGTTGATAACTACACTACATTTCTAGATTCGGCGTACCCGTCAACGGCCGATTAAGGTACACAATTCGAGTCTAATCTATTAACTGAACTTATGCAACTCCCAGGACTCTTACATCGGATATGGAGTACGGCCTACCATTCAAAAGCAAACGGTATGTTTGAGCGCTTTCATCGTCAACTTAAAACAGCTCCCAAAGCTCGTGCAAATAACGTCAACTGGAGTTCAGAGATCACAACCATATACGATGGTTGGGAATCCGAGTAACTTGGAAATTTTTTGTGGAGCGACCATTTACACCCCAAGTTACCATTGACACAGAGATAGATCAACTGCACTCGAATACGCATAAAATAAATCAAAATGACATATTCGTACCAAAGTCACTGCAAACTTGTAAGACTACGACGTTTTGGGCCGAATAGACTAAGTACGCACTGGCCTCACACAATGCATCTATAATACCAGGATACGTTGTCAAATTTATGTCTACAATTTCCTTCCTGTACTGTAGATGGCAGTAATGTTCGTAAAAAGAACCTGACATTGAAGGGTTTAACCAAAGAATTTCTAATAATAAGAAGTGAATACAAGTACCAAAAAGTTGAGACACCTACTTTTTGGTTATAACTCCACGATTTTCCGAAAACCACATGCCGGACGATTTTATAATCAAAACTACTCCGAGAAACGAACCAATCATGATTTTTATGATATAATAAATACGCTATCTAGTTTATATATAGAAACTATTTTTGTTCGAGATCACGTGATCTTGATTTTTTTGGTTAATTTGTTTCGGTATACATATACGAGTATTGTATGT
>OY829915.1:131747690-132085190 GCA_963691935.1 Nephrotoma guestfalica | reverse complement strand
CGGCAAAACTCGTTTCTCATCGTCTTTTTATTCTCGTTGTTCTCCATATATGATAATAATAA
Source organism: Nephrotoma guestfalica (assembly GCA_963691935.1). Classification (NCBI taxonomy): domain Eukaryota; kingdom Metazoa; phylum Arthropoda; class Insecta; order Diptera; family Tipulidae; genus Nephrotoma; species Nephrotoma guestfalica. Next base: position 132,085,128 of record OY829915.1, on the reverse strand, counting down.
TTTGCTATCCTAACGGATCATTCACCATACCATTTGTTAACTAAAAACTAAAAAATTAAAATATTCCTTTACTTTCCCTTACTCCACCGCATTTTATATATTTAATAGTTCTAACTTACAATACATATTCCGAAATGCACATGTAGTAAACCAAAAAACGTTATATGTACATATATGTTTTTGTTTTATATAAATTTATATACGAGCAAAAACAAAACAAAATTTTCGAAAAAATGAAAAAATCTTAATTGTGTAATTTTTACATTAGTACACAAGAACCAATTTCATTATTTGTTGTTGTTGCTTTTAGTTTTTGGTGTACCACAGTTTTCGTTTTACATATAATACTCGTATATGTATACCGAAACAAATTAACCAAAAAAAATCAAGATCACGTGATCTCGAACAAAAATAGTTTCTATATTTAAACTAGATAGCGTATTTATTATATCATAAAAATCATGATTGGTTCGTTTCTCGGAGTAGTTTTGATTATAAAATCGTCCGGCATGTGGTTTTCGGAAAATCGTGGAGTTATAACCAAAAAGTAGGTGTCTCAACTTTTTGGTACTTGTATTCACTTCTTATTATTAGAAATTCTTTGGTTTAACGAAATGTTGAATGCATATTTTAATAATAATATAATAAATTAATTCTTACCAATAGCCCGTAATATAATTTTTAATTAATTTTATTGTATAATTTACTGCTATTTTATTGCGCTTAACGTTTCACGAAAGAAAGATTATGCTTACAAATCAGATCATTTATTTGATTATACTGTCATCTATAGCCAAATATTGGAACCGTCGGCATAAAATGACGTCAACAAGGTGTACTGCCTCACGCAAGCACTTTTAATTACAAATAAGACACAAGCAACAATCTATTACGATTGAATATTAATAGACTCAAACTATAATCTATGGAATTTTGAGTTCGCCCGATCAAATATCCTGAAGAAAACTGTCCGCATTTTAGGCTAACACATACTTCACTGAACTCAAATACTAAACTTAAAACTCGAACCACAATCGCTATCCACCAGCGACATTCTTTTTTCCTAAATTAGTAAATAATTAATATTTTATGACGATCATATACATACATATTTTATCTATAATCAATTAATTTTCGCTGGTACAATTCCCAAAACTCCATCCACAAAGCCCATAACAGGTGCATCTCCTACTGAGGAGGGAGTACTTTATCGGCTTGTTTCGGCCACTACAAGAAACACCGCACGAACACCGCTGAGAAAAGCAGAATAGACAAAATATTTTGAAATTATTTTCCGTTAAAATTAAAGTGACATCTTGGCGATTAGAGCGACATCTTGGAACGACATTTCCAATTCAAACTTTTTTACAAAGGAAATAAGAACAAGTAGGGAGTTGTTTGTTATTGCGCAATTTCGCTGTGGAATGTATCATCATCAATTTCTTAATATTTATAGTTAAGCATATGCTTTAAATAGTTCGGTTTCCTGGCGAACTTGTAATAATATGTGTAAAAATGGCAATTACTCATTCCTTTACATAGGTCATTAGCACAGTTGCCTAAATATAAACAAACAAATTATACAATACAGTAATTTTCGCAAGACTTTACTGCGCCGCACTTACTACCATAGAGTTGTTTTCCAGGAACCTGGTAACACCGATACTGGATTTGCTGAGGAAAATAAACATACAACAAGGCCTAACATATAGTCCCTAGAGTTGACAATACAGTAATTTTTTAATTTAAGTTGGCTAAATTAAACCAGAAACAGAAATCTCTAGAAAGAAATCCACTCCAAAACGGAATGATTTATATTGTGACTGTTTCAATTACAAAGTTGGATACCGCTTTATTAGTTTTATTTATAAATGTGTTAAAACAACCCAAACTTGACCAACCTCCTAGAACTTTTAAAATAGACTACCGGTTTTTTTTAAGATACTATTTATCCAGAGAGTAAGTACACATACACCAAGGTGGATCAACAAATAACTATCCGGAAAATATTTCAATAAGACCTTGCAATTTTAACAAAAATAGTACAGGTACCTAATTTCAGAAAAGCGTCTAGACTTTCGATCCTAATACCTCTATCTCTGATTAATTGAGTGGATGCTGCGTTATTTATTGGACCTGAAAATAGTTGTAAACCGAGGTTGTTCATAACTAATACCTCCCAGCTCTTCATTTGCTGAGACTTGAAAAGGGTCTCTGCGTTACATTTTCTCTTTGCACCACCGACTAAAGAAGTTAGGAGTTTAATTGTTAAACACTGCCAAATAGAATCATTTTAGTCAAATCTGTAGGAACCAAGCGCAAATTTTATCGATATAAAAATCAAATAAAATTCCAAATAGGATTGTAGAAGGCCTTTGATTTTACTGATGATTAAAAACGAAACTAAATAAATTTCAGGGGTATTGCATTGGTTATTTACAACAATAATCGCATTAAAAGTTAACCCAAATGGATTCATCTAAACCCAAAATGATTTTGGATTTATGTAAATCCAATTTTTAGTACTAAAGGTTTGTACTAAAATATTAAAAGTGATATTTCAAACTACAAAATCGACATAAATTATTATGTTCATAAAATAAAATATTAATGAAATCACGAAATATGCAAATATACATAGGAAAAAACATTTTTACTTATACGCTTTGAACCGAAAAACTAGATTCGAAAATGGCTGTTGATTTGGAAAATTATAAATCCAAAACTAAATACTAATCCACTTTTACCAACGCAATACGTTTAATATTTCTTGATAGATATAATTCACTTTAAAACCAAACCATGTCTAGCAGCCTTTACTTTCTCCAGTTTCTCCTACACAATAATTTTTTTATGTTGATATTTTTTATCGATAAATTGTGTGCTTGGTTCCTATACTGAAATCGTTTAATTTATTTTTTATTTATAAAATGCAACAATCTTACTGTAAATTAATAAAAATGTAGCTTCATCATCTATAACTCCAAATTATCGTTCGGATTCAGATTATCAAACAGATCATCGTAATCCGATTGGTTTTGTGATGCGCATTGATCTTGGCCCTCATCCTCATTTGTGGCATTAGTTGTGATGCCAGTTAAGAGATCCAACTCGGCGATTTTCGGTTTTACTTCCTTTTCATCGAAATCGGTGAATTCGATATCATGAAAATGGTTGAAACGGTCGTATAGAGCTGCATCATCATCATCCTCCTCTTTATCCTCTATCATATCCTCGTCTTCATCATCATCTGAAAAACATCGAAATAATGTGATTAAATCAAATAAAATAGGTTATCGAATTTACCGTCGAGCATTTCGTCATCACTTTCGTCTTCTTCAAATTCATTCTCTTCCTCATATTCTTCGGGTTCTTCTTTGACTCGCGTTCCAATTATAAAATCATTGACAATTTCATTATTTAATATCGTCTCTTCTTTAATTTTTACCGAATCCGGTAAAATTTGCGCGGGGGTTAAAGTTGGTTCGGGCGATATGGTGGGTGTTACATCTGCTACTTTAATTACATTTTCCTGATTTCGCTGGATCATTAGTTTCATGGCGTCGGCTATCACATTTTCTTTTGAATCAGTAGGCTCTAATGACGGAAGAGGTATGGGTGTCAGAACTGGTTCAGAGATTGTACTATTTTCTGGTACTTTAATTATTTCATTTAAAGGAGGAGTGTTTTGTGGAGAATCCAGTTTTGTTTCTACAATAATTTTTTTTTCTGTAACAGATTGTGGTGTCAGATCAGGCGCTACTGCCTTTTCAATTTCAACCATTTGGGGTGAATCTAGTATGGGCTCGTTCATTGTTGGACCATAAAGATCAAGTGCGACAACGGGGATATCTGGTGTCGCTTCCAATGCTTTAGCTTTCGGTAGTCTCGTTTCACCAGGTAAACCAACATTTCCTTTCTGACGGCGAAACCGGACAATTAAGCTTCTCGATTCCATTTCAAGATTAAATGTATTCCTAAACGCTTCTATTGACTCTTCAATCGTCTGGTAACGAATGAATGCATATCGGGTGTACTTCATTTTTTGTGCAAATCCTATATCGATTCGTTGAGCTGTTGGAAATTTCTCTTTTACCGCCGCAACTGTGACATTTGTCGGTAAATTGCCTATATATAAAGTGTACGGATCAATTTCTTCGGGCGCAACTTCCGTCCGTTCATCGTGATTATGTTTTTTAACTATAATCTTTCCCGTTCCAAAAGGGATACTTGCTATTTCATGTTCAACTTCTCTGACATTAGAATCGGGTCGAAGCGTTACATAACAATACCTAGCTGTAGATGGTTGCTGAAAATGAACATTATCGATTTGGCGTGAAAAACTTCTTACTATGTCTTTATTCAGCTCTGGATCTGGGAATTTCAATATTAACATTGGTAATTTTTGTAATCGATTGTATTCGTTTTCTAGGGCAAGTGCCTTCACAGCATCATCTCGATCCCATTCTTTTTTTCTTGTGTATCGAGTTGACATGGGCTTCCGCTTTGCCTTTTTACTAACGGTTATTTCGTCGTTCGGTTTATCTGCGTTACAAGTAACTGATGTTATGGATTTGGGAATTGATTTTATTGGGGTTAAATGGGCAGGGAGTGGTGGCGGCGGTTGATTTTTCTGGAATCTAGGGTACTTGTTGTTGGGTGCACGAGGATTTAGTTTTCGATTCCAATTATTTTGTGGTGGCAGGGGTGGTGGTGGTGTTAACATTCCACTTGGTGGCACTCCAGGTGGAAGAGGTGGCTTAATCGTGCTACTGTCATCTGGAGGTAAAGGCGGAGGCGGCGGTTGATGATACATTCCCGATGCTATGTGCGGTGGTATTGCATGATAATAAGCCGCATATTGATTCGGATCAACTATATACTGAGTATAATTCGTATAATAGGTTTGATGAATCGTATTATTTGCCGACATTTCGCCTGTCATATAGGGAGACTGAACCATTTGGTTATAAGCCATGCCAGCGGCTGTATTCACTTGCCCTATGCTATGTGAGTTCGGTACAAATTTTTTGCTGTTGCTCGAGCCATAATCACCAATTTTTCGCTTCATTTTATTCTTTTTATTTTTCATAAAAGCCAATACACTTGATTTCTTTATAAATTGTAATATTAAAAGTTCAGATTATCAGACTTTCAATCACAATAATTTACTTTCTAAATTTTTACACGCACATAGTATATCTTTAAAACAAATTGTTTAGTAGCTTAATAAAAAAATATACGATTTTAAAAAATAAAACTAATTAAAAACATTTAATATAGAATAATAATTAATATTTTATCTAAAATATCTTTTTAGTTTCTTCAGATTTACAATAAATATACATATTTGACATTTCGCGATGTACTTTCAGCAAATGAAAACATACGTAGTTCAATTTTTCCGTGTAGATGTCAGATCGATCTTTGAAAGGACAGGACACAAATGCGGGAATAAAAATACGTTCATACAAAGAAATTTAAATACTTTATTAATTTCATTAATAACGACATACTAATTTAATAATAAATTAAACTAAGCATAAATATTGATTTACTCATGTTTAGTCTCCGGTTTAACCATCATTTCAAAGAGTTCAGCGGGCGTTTTAAAATTATTTGGTAGCAACGTTACATTTTTTTGGTTGATTTTAAATCTTGAGTCGCTCCACGGGATGATTGTTAAACCTTCGGATACTTCTTTTACATCACCTTGTTTAAATTCAATAGAGTTGGTAGTCATTGGTAATTGACCCTGGAATATTGCAATGTACCGACCATCATTTTTATAAATTCGAAGTGCATAACCGTTTATGAATACACGAATTAGAATGGATAACAGTATAAAACTACTAATGAATATTTTCAATTCAGAGGCATCGGTTACTAGCTTGCCATAAAGCAAATACGGTGATGATTCAAACGGTTCCAGTCCCATATACATTCGCATGGCTAATGTTGCGGTCACAACTAACACACTTCCGGTTGTAAAATTCTTTGCAAAAGATAAGTAATTTTCCATTGGGGCTTTATAAATCAGCTCAAAATTTTCGGCTAATTTGTCCATTTTCCGATATTTTTCTTCTGAATACCGTTTCGGTCCCAAGAAACATAATGATTGCGAAGCTGAGAAATTCCTGGAATATAATTAGATAACACGTTTCTGAAACCCATAAATAATACCTCACTTACCTGTAATTTATTGAATGCCACACAGTTTTCCATGAAATTTGAGGGACCACTCGACAGCTTAAAATCATAATGATATAAAAATAAAAATGACACAGGTTGCTATTAGAATATATTGAAATCAAGACAAAATTTCATTAAAATGTTTTATTTATTTTTTAGTTTAAAAACAGAATGCACATTTTTTGACAGCCGGTGTAGTCATTTTTATTAATACTAGATGGCAAGCCGAGCATTTAGTGCAAAAAATCTACTACAGTTTTATTTGGAGTTTTTTAAGTACGTGAGTGCCTTCCAAAAATGTAAATCCCGCGAAATGTTTCAAAAGACCTTTTTAGTTTTTACGTTGGTACAACTATTTATGGTTTGTATTTGTGACGCGATTTGCTGTTAAAATAAAAATTACTAGTGCACAGTTCACACCTGTGCCAAATAACTCAAACAACTCCAGTTTTTGTTTTATTAAAATGCTTTTGAAGTTTAAGAACATTAAAATTCGATCGCTTCGTTTCACAACTATTTATGGTTTGTATTTGTGGATTTGCTGTTAAAATAAAAAATACTAGTGCACATACACATTTGTAATTGGAAGGTATATAACTAGAAATTGTTAAAATTGCGTCCACACCTGTGCCAAATAAATCAAACAACTCCAGTTTTTGTTTTATTAAAAGGCTTTTGAAGCTTAAGAACATTAAAATTCGATCGCTTCGTTTCGCGACTATCAACACCATTTTGTTCATTTATTAGCCGTTTTCGGAAATAGCCCATGGTAACTTTTGGGTAACTTGCTGACAATAAATTACCAAATCTATTTCCGAACATGTAGAGTAACATGTAGAGGAAATGTAATCTTACTTTTTGTGTAGCCACAACTTGAGAACTTTTGTTACAAAAATTAAATTTACCCAAAAGTTACCACCCTCTAAACTTGGCGAATCGAAAACGAATCGCAAGCGAGGAAATTTATATATGAAACGCCTCGCAAACCTTAGCGAGGCCAAAGCGATTCGTTTGGCGTATGCAAATGAAACCGAACTGATTTGTATGAATTAGTAGTTCGCATGTGGCTTCATATTCGATTCATTTACGAAATGTTTTGGAATCAGAAACGAAGTGCAGGTGATAAGAAAACGTATCACTAGCGAACTGCTTTTTATCACATAGTTACTTTGTTCAAAACAGTAATTTTAAAAGTAATTGTAAATAATTAAATAAAAATTACTTAATAAACATATTATATCACTTGTTTAAATATTTCGCAAAAAAATTTAAAAAAATAAATAAAAAAATTTGTTCAAAAAGTTTAAAAATTACTCGATCGCTTTCGACTTGTTAGGTCATCATCAGGAGTATCTACTTTTTGAACAATTTTTTTTTAAATTTTTTTTTGCGAAATAATTAAACAAGTGATATAATGTGTTTATTAACTGTCAATGTATTTCGCCAAGTACCTACGGCGCATAGTATTAAAAGTAAATAAAAATGGTTAAAATGTTGGTTTTATTTTTATTTATTTCCATGAATTATTTAATTTCATCATATGACAATCATACAAAAAACGAGTGATCAGGCGTCTATCATAAAACCACAGAATAGATACCGAAACGACAGTTAGAAACCATTTTTTTTTGACAATACTCCTAAAATAGTTCCCACGTACGCCAATAGTAGATAGATCTAAATTTGAAAAAAAGTCATATTAAACATTAAAAGTTTTTAGAAGTGTAAAAATAAATTATCTCTCTTCGAATATCTGTCAAATTGTTTGTATTTATTTATGAATATTATATATTACAATATTTATGAATTATTGTATTTATGATTTTTTTCAAGCAATTATAGCAATTAATAATTCAACTAGTAAATTTACTAATTTTCTTTATTGCTGTAGTTTTGTTTTCTAGTAGACCTTATCATGTAAATCATGTTAATCAAAATTATGACAAATTTTGCTTGCCAAAAGTTGTAATTGGTACGCCCTCAAAACGCTTTTTTTGAAACTGGTTTTACTATTATGATGCATTTTAATGTAAAATATCTGTAAATTTATTATTATATAAAATTTATTATTGTATAAAATTGTTTTTAACGAAATACATATTGAACTAAAAAATTAACAAATAGAAAAATATTTACAAATGTGAAATGAGTGCAGTTACTTCATGCGACACAATTTTCCATTCGGCACCGCTTGACGAAAGCTATTGAATCTAATAATTTGATAAATTCTCTGAACCGACTGTTCAAATTATAACATCCCAAATATTTAAAGCGGGTAACACTATCTATCGATAGAGCGAACATCAGCTGGTGGTACGAACACAGGAATTCGAGTTAAACTGTTTAGTTGAAAATCAGGATGTAAATCATAAACATGTGTTCCTGGAAGAACACCAAGGATTTTCTGTTTCAATAATAATTCAGCTCAAAATATGAACTTGCAACACGGCAACATTGCCATTTTCGAGTCATAAAAAGTGGTTTCTATATAAAGTGGATAAGAGTATATTAATACAAATGCGAACATTTTACATAAATTGTGACCACCTGTACGTGCCTGTACAACCATTCATAAAATTCTAAACAGTTTATCGCCAGAAATTGAAAATACTTCGGCTGCCAGCCCGCTCTGATTTACAATTTCGCCATCATACGAATTACCGATTTGCAACATACTTCCGCCAAAACGGAACACATAACTAGAAATAAAACAATATTAGAATATTTAATTTCTTTGTAATAAATTATTAAAAGTCACTTCTGTGCTGGAACACCATCATTTGTCGTAATTTTTTCACTTCCCTTTATAATATCCATATAATTTAAAAATTAGGCATACAGGTTGATGATTGAGATGTATCACCACTTTCTATAATCCATTCGACGATATTCTTCAGTATACGCTTTAATTTGAGCACTGAATGCTAATGAATCCTGTGTTGCATTGTTATTAAATTAGTTGTACACTGCGAAGATTTTATAATCGATTTTAATTTTTTGAAAACTACTAGCGCTATCTATTATCTACCTCTAAACTAGTTTTGCCACTCTTATTTTTATGTAGAAGGTCAAATATTCGAGTCAAAAGAATTTCATACAAAAATGGGGTTATGTCGCTTCTGTATGGTATTCTGTGGTAAGACATAGTTTATTGTTACTGCGATAATACTTTATTGCATATAGTAAAATATTGACAAGGTCGCCATTCAATACTGGATCGCCGGATTCTCTTAAATTGTGTTAGGTTAGAGTCTCGACTAAATGTCTGATCTTTTTATTATATTTTAGATAGTTGGCATTTTAAACATTAAGAACGAAATAGAAAGAATGTTATTACTTTATATAGATAAACATGAAAAATATAAAGAATGGAATAAAAATGAAAAAAGAGAATGGTGCGGAGAGTCGTGAAATGATGCCTTTGTGTTTTGCTGTTCTTAAAATAAAATAACCATTTCAATAAAAAGAAAAACTGGAGTTGTTTAATTTATTGGGCAAAGGTGTGGATAATATTGGCTTCAAATATGAGGGTGTGAGCAAAAAAAATCATTTAAAGTAGCTACTTGGACTTAAAATGTGCCAATTGAAACCAATCTGGCTGAATGAAACGGAGTAAATGATATTATTGTATACATTTTTTATTTTTATGCAGGTCTGGATGCAGGTCGTGGAGTCAAAAATTATTGGCGGTGATGGTGGCGATGCATCATCAATTGAACTCAAAATGTTTTCCGAACTGTTTTCGCTGTCCACTATCGAACTGTTCGATTGCAACTCTTGCGGTGCACTAAATTAAACATCTTGTATTTCGCTCACATATTTCTCAAGATCAATCGCCCTTTCCTCCAATACATACATTAAAATAATAATAATTGGTCCGCCTCCTGTACGAGTCCTTATTGATTTATTCTGAGTCAGTTTTTTCTGAGCTCTAGTCATTCCACACCTATATAAATGTACAGGACCTATTAAATAATAGATAAAAAACTTAGAGTTTCTTACTGGTTTCCATCCCTTCCACAATTCACAAATCATTACTCTCTTTCTTTTCATCAGTTGTATCTTCCAAAGACGTATTCTATTCCAGAAATTTTAATTGTTGACGTCTTCGTGTGACCCTAAATATTAATTAATTTAATTTTGCGGATATTATTTATAAGAATTTATTTAAATTTTGTGATGTATGATTTATTTTATTATTAACCATTCTTCTGAATGTTTCTTTTATTATCTTAATGTGTTGTCTTCTTTTTTATAAAGGGTGTTCCAGCTGTTAGTTTTCTTTCTATTAAGAGAAATTCGCTAAGGTATGTTGGAAATTCAAAACTTTTCATTGAAAATGAAAGTTACTTCTATGCTATTTATGCATGGAATACACATCGTTCATGTGATTACTACGGCTTCTGTTACCTGCCTGCAGCCGAACATCAATATTATTGATGATTTTTTCCAATAATAGCAGTTCAGTGGCCTCAATTTCAACTCGAATGTTGTCCTAAAGATCTTGAATTGTTTGTGGATCATCATACACTTTACTTTAAAAAAAGCCTAAAAATAATCTAACTGTGTCAAACCGCATGATCTTGGTGGCCAATTGACATCAGAATTTCTTGATGCGATTATCGAACTTGGTTGCCAATGAGTCAAGCGTTTCACGATTTGTGTGACATGTGGTGCTGTCTTTTTGAAACCAAAGATCATCTAAATCAATTTCATCCAGTTAACATGCACGATAGCGTTCACTATTCACTGTTACTGCATCTTCACGTTCATTTTCGAAAAAATAAGGTCCAATGATGACACCAGTCCAAAATCTACACCAAACATTAACTTTTTTTTTTGGATGAATCGGTTGTTCATGAATAACATGAGGATTTTCAGTTCCCCAAATGCGACAGTTTTGTTTATTAACGTTTATTTTCATAAGAAACGCTCATTTTGTTCGAGCATCCAATCAACAAAACGACGACGTTGCTGATGATCAGCTGGCGTCAATTGTTGTGTTATTTGAATTTTCTAAGGATGCATGTGTAAATCAACGTGTAAAATTCGAAGTAAAGTGGTTAACGATTCTTTTAATTCTTGTGAACGGCGCTTCAAAGGGATGCTTGGCTCTTCACGAATATTTTCACTTATAGTTGTTACTGTTTCACGACTACGAACTGAACGATGGTGTTCATATGCTCTACAACCTGCAACTGATCCAGCTTCTTCAAAACGTTCAACAATTTTGCGAATTCCAGGCTCTGTAATTTACGAAATATTTTTTTACAGAACGACCATATTATCGTAATCACCAAAACGTGTAGTTGTGTTGTAAATGAACACATGACTAAAAATGGCATAGTTTTGATTTTCATATGCTAAAACAGCTTAAAAACAAACAACAGATGGAACACCTTTTATATCACGTTGGTTTATAAACGATTCATTAAAGAAGTCGATATAGAAGCTATTAAAATTATAATGAACGAGTTCGAACACCAAATATATTGTTTTCGTCATATGAAAATATGACGTTTAAATACGAAACAATTCTGCTATATAGTAGTATTGTTTCGCATTTAAACGTCATATTAATGTTCATTAGTTATAGTACAAAAAATTGGTAGCGCTTAAGTAACGAAAACGATCTAAAGCAATATTAGGCCCCCTGATTACGAAGTTCTTTGTTTTTATAAGTATCAAACTTATACATTTCCGAAAGCTGTATTTATTCCATTGTAAAACTGTTGGCTGATTCACCTTTTTGTTGCTTGCATTCGTCTGTTAAATTTCAACGCGTTGACGCAGCTCGTAAATTTAGATGAAAAATTACTTCCCATTTTTCCCTAATTTCCTCATAATCAACACCTTGCGTTTCTGTTCTAGCACGTTTTCGATATTTTTTCGCCCATATTATATTACATAACAGCATCACTTTAGTCGTCATGAATTTTATTCAACTCTAGATAATTCTTCTTCAATCAGCGTTATCGTTCGTAAGCTTTTTTAGCATTTCTCAGTCCGAAACTATATGTCGATCACTGGCCGAGTCGCGAGGAACATCCGAACAATGCATATCGCCCTTCTCATCAATCCGCCACTTAGTACGTTTAGTGTATTATGGTTTTTGTAATTCGAAAATAACGCTTTATTTATTTCTGGGTTTTATCTAATTTCCCCAAATTCACTAATTTAAACGCAGCGTGCGATAAGTTCTTCAAAGGCCAATATTAATTGGTTTCGCTTAATTAGATACGAGTATACGAATATTTAGAGAATTTTGAAGGAGTAGCTTCAAGCTTGGAGAGCTAGGAGATATTGGAGTGAAGCTCGGTTAGTGTGATGTTATTGATTTATCAATGAATGGGTGGGGCTTACAATATAAAAATTTATTACTTACAAACACGAGTTTACAATTTGGTTCTGGAACATTGACAATTTGTATAAAACTGAGCAATTGGTTAATCGATTTTAATGTATGTCGTATGCTTTGGCAATATGATGAAAATATAATTCCAATATAAGTTACCAATTCTCTCTCTCTTTCTCTCTCTATAGCTTTCACACCCCATGAAGGGATTTTGCCGCCTGCACGGTGGTGCTTCAACTATCTCGGTTCATCGCAGGCTCCCTTCAGTTGCGACATCCTATTATTCGAAGATCTTGTTCGATGTTGTTGATCAAACACTTTTCGTTCTGATGGGGATCTTTCGACGTGGCCCAGCCATCTGACTTAATAAATTTGCTAATATCGCAGTATCCAAGGAGACACTTTATTTCATGATTCATTCGAATCCGGTACTCGTTGTTCGCAACTTTAGCGTTACCATAAATAGATCGAATAATCTTTCTTTCAAAAGTAGATAATAATTTGCAATCATTGGTTATCAAAGTCCAACTCTCACATCACACAGTTAGCACAGCTCTTTTTAGTACTTTGTAAACTGCGAGTTTTCACGACTGCGAAAGCAATTTGATCGCAACAACTTTGATTGTGCATGGATTACTCGATGTACGGCGGCTATACGGGCTTTTATATTTCCCTCGATATCCCGTAGGGATACTACGTGGTGTTGATTTTATCAATTTTTGATTTTGATCAAATCAATCAATCTTGATTTTGTCAATTTTATTTTGCTGTTTTTGATTTTCAAATCAAACCGTTTCGCGTTACGATAAATCGGTATTAAACAGACTTAGGTATCGTTTGGTCTCTGGCCAAGAAGCACGATATCAACGATATTGAAGAATTTGGCCTGACTTATTGAACAAGCAACGCGAAGTGTGAATAAGATCTTTTTTTTTAAATGAGGAATCTATAACAATTTACTTTAATTCCATGTTCACTCCTCGTTGCAACGTCATTGCAATTATTTAAATAAATAAATAAATTTCATTACTATTTTTTGTATACGGTTACGAGAATACATTTTGTTTATCGAATAGATAAGTAAACATTTTTTAATTGTTTTATTAGCAAAATCTTAAAATAACGTGTTTTATTTTTTATATTCGACACAACACAAATACTGCGACACAAAGTTGAGCCATCCGGAACACCAACACACGTGCCGCAAAAATGATTGAAACATTGTTTAAGGCGGTAGCCTAATATTATATAATTTATTTATTTTATAAATTAAATGTTTCCGTTGGATGTGTTTATGGACATGTTCAACACATAACTCAACATGTCATTTACCATTCATCTAAGATATATCAAGTATAATTCATCTCAGACGTGTCACATAAGACTCGTCTATGACTTATCACAAACGATTCATCTCATATATGTCATAAACAGTACATCTCTAGCTCCATTTACTGATAAATTTCTATGTACGTGTTCTGCTTGACTGTCGCTGATGAATCATTAGTGGGTCGTCAATAACTTTCCTGCAGGCTACCGTTTATACAATTATTGGTTACAGGGCGACAACTGTTTTACCTGAATTAGATGGCATATGGTTTTCTGTGTTCGTACTGTCAACTTGACTAACAAACAAAAACAAATTATTTACGGAGAGTGTGGAGAGTGCAATATTTCGATTTGGAGTCGGATCGTATCTATCAAAACTTCAATAGCCGACTACATGAAAACCGAGGGTTAATTTTGTATACGAAATCCAAGACTTGACAAAATAACAACGGCAAGTATATAGTATTTTTTTATCTTAACTCAACAACTATTTTTGCTAATTCGCCTGTTCAAAAGCAAGCGAGATGTCAATAAAGTGAGGCAACGAAAGGACGTAAGTGCCATAAAAACTAAACCGATTCATAATTTTTGATACTTACGTTAGCAGAAAATAAACAATTTTAACCACAGAAAAACTACACACACTAATATAAAATTGTAAACTATACTCCTTCCTTATATGTATACGAAAACGTCAAGTCTCGTGTCTCGCATTTCGAACAAAATTGACTTCCTGTGGCACTATTCTGGCTCTCCCTGGGAATGGGGAATTGGTAAAATTTTTTCCATAGCTTTTTTTGCGCAAATGGTGTTTTTCTGGTCTACTGAAGGAATAAGTTTAGTGCAAAAATTTTTAAAACAAAGTTAATCGGGAAACTTTTGTTCCACAAAAATTTATATGGAAAATATTTTCCCATTTAACTTGGTTTCGAAAATATTTACATCAAAATTACATATTCCCTCAGTAGGCCAGAAAAATACAATTCAAACAAAAATGCTATGAATTTTTTTTTCCCAATTCCCTATTCCCAGGGAAAGCCAGAATAGTGTCACAGGGCAACGTTCTGCTCCAATTTAAACGCCGCTTTATTCAAAATTAACTTAAATGTGACAATTGTTCATTTATTCCAAGAATTGAGCATGAACATTTTTTGAGTATTTTTCTGGCTTTTATAAACCGGTGCGCCAGGGACTAAGAATTAAATAAATGAACATTTTTATTTTTTAAATTACAATTACTTACTGTATTTATTTATTTATTAAAACCTATACAAATTCTCTATACATTTATTATAATAATAATTAAAATATTCGACAGAAAAAAAAAATTAATTTATACAAAAAAATTTTTTTTACATAATTAAAAAAAATTAAATAATTTATAAAACAATAAAATACAAATTTGGTTATTAAATTAGTTCTATGTATAGGAATTTTATACATAACCTAATTTATAGAAATACGTAATATGATTAATTTAATTATTAATTAATTAATTATTTTTCAAAATTGTAAAATGGTGTGTATGTACTGTTTTTTTATAATGTTTGTATAATTAAAGTTAGTGAATTAAGAAATTTAAATTATTATACAATTAATTGATTTTTTTTCGTTTTTTGTGTTTTATTTAATATAATTAAAACAAAAAGGCACTGATATATTTTATTTAACTATTTAATTTAATTATTTTTATTTATATATTTTAATTTTACACTTTTATTTATATATAACAATTTGGCTTAATAAAAACTATAAAATTAATAATAATAATAATCAAATAAAAAAATTTAATAAAATAAAATAAAAATAAATATATAACCCACTATATAATATATATATATATATACATATATATATAAATATTTTAATTATTTTATAAATATAATAATAATTAAAAACAATGAAATCACAGCATTTTTATTATTTTATTTATTATTTTAAATATATTATAATAAAATTTGAAAGTGGTGTTACCTATTTTATACTTAAATTGGACCCACCTTGAGTTTTATTTTTAAAATAAGGAAGTATTTTTTAATCGTCTAATTTTTGTTTGTTTGTTTAAATTTAATTTTATAGTGGGTTAAACATTTATAAGCATAAATGATTTTTTACATTTAAAACTAATATTATTACTATTGCCAATGGAATACTGTACACTATTCTATGATTACTGAATCCGGAATTACCAGAATATTCATCATGGACAGGTCTTTCGTCAGTACCACCTAAAATCGATTAACCAAAATAAAATGAAAAATAAAAAATTTTTATTAGTAAATTTGATACTATATAGTATATTCTAACATTATTTTATAATTTTTATATTATGTGCTAAAAATTTATTTCAAGCTTTTAATTGTTTTCTACACGCTAGCCATAAAAATGGAATATCAAAAAAATTTAAATTGCATTCAATTCCATATTGGAAGCTTTTATTTGATTATGTATATGTACTGTCTAATAAATTTAACTACGTCAAATTATGATATGACATATCAATTTCATGTTGACCATTTGATTATTTTTTATTATATTAGTCATATAAAATGAAAATTCTAAATTTGGATATGGCTAGAATGTCAAGTGCGTTTCAATTCAATTAAACAAATACATAAACGTGTATAATATGATGATAACATGATTATTATGTTTTAAAGCCAACATAATGTAAACATAAAATATACATATGTAATTTTGAATAAATACAAGGTTGAAGCTTGAAAATAATTTTTTTTCAAAATTATAATAATAATAAATAAATAATACTTTTATAAAAGTAGATAAAATGATAAGATGTACTTTTTTGTTTGTAGGTATCAGCTGTTTGCTTAATAGTTTCGTGATAATACTGATTAGATAATTTAACTGAAATACTAATGTTACAAAAATTCATCGAATCAATAGAATGGAATTTTATTTTGTTCAACTTAAGAAATTCCCAAAATTTTTGAGTTATAAGTTCCAGAAAAAAATGTAAATATTGTTGAGGTTCAACCCTGCTCACTGAATTATTAATTAAATCAAACTATTTTAATCGTATTATCACGTTCCTCAACATTGTGTCTGTCTTGTCTGTCCAATTCACATATCGAAAATTTTATATAATAAAAATTACATTATGTAAGATAAAAACCACACAACAAATAAACTGAACGCATTATTCACGTACATTTTTTGTTTTAAAACTTTTATAGCTGGACCCGCAATCGTTTTTTGTTTTTTTATGAACTGTCAAAATTACGTTTTTATTTTTATTTTAAAAACAAAATAAAAATACATAATAACGTAAATATTGAGCAACAGACTTTATTTTTTAAATTGTTCTTTTTGATTTAACTATTTATTGTATAATTGGATTTTAACTCGGTAGTAGTTGAATGGTAGAAGCCTGTAAAACATCAATCACATCATGCTGTTTGTTTTTTTTACACAAAAATAGTTCGAAGTAGTTTTTTATTTTTTAAAGGATTTATTTGGAACACAGAATAGTAAACATAAAAATAAAAAATAAAAAAATTATTAAAAACGTAAAAAATTATTTAAAAACATATTAAAAACTAATAAAGGTGCAATTTGGTAAAACAACAGCGTGCTATAATGTTTTTTCAAAATTTTGGGTGCTGATTGGGTGCTATAATTGTGAGTGCTAGTCTCGTATCATAATCTTCATGCGGTTTTATTATATTATAATATATATTTTGCTTAAGACAAACGACATATACAAAAAAAATATTATTTATGTAATAATAGTGCTATTCCCATGCTAAAATAAAACAAAACTACTATTGTGTACAGCCATATTGATTTTTTAATATTAATAAAATACTAAAATCATGCCAAAAATATATAACTTTAACTACACTACTAAATGTTTAATAATAATAACGTTCAGTTGATTTGTGATTATACTACTCATGTTTAAAATCTAAAATGTGGTTTAAAACGATGAATATACATAGTTTTAAAATTGTGAATATTAAAAGTTTGGCCTTTTGGTTAGTAAAATTATGTTCGCAGGGGATTTACTATGGTTTTCGAACGATTTCCGTCGATCACCACAATATAACCTCAAAATTTAGTTTTAGCGGATAATTTTTGTTAGTTACATGCATTTTATTGTTCAAGTGATTTGGTAGGTGAAAATTACTCTTTAATTATTTTTAGGTGCAGTGTTATGTCTAAATAAAATATGGTGTTTAAAATTTATATAATTTTGTAATAATTATCAGATTAGTGGGACCGAAGTTATTTTCTATGAGGGGGCGGAAAATTAAAGTAAAATTGAATAAAATAAAAATACAACGATTATTGAGGTTTTGTCTAAAAATAAATAAATAAACTTAGTAGTTAGAATAAAACATGTAATTATTTAATAATATATAACCTATAGAATGTTAGTATAATACACCTTTCATTACTTAATAAGTGGTTTAAATGATGTTTTTAGTATTACAGAGTAATGTCACATAGATATAATTATATAATGGAAACTAAAATTATTAAAATTAATGACTAAGTATTTAATTTTTAATTGCATTGATAACAGATTGAAAATATAACAACGTAACATGCACAAGGTTTATAAATATAGACTGTAGACAGAGTGACATATAAATAGTAATTCTGATAATTTAATTTGGATTACGTTACGATAGGCGATGCGACTGAGGTGTGAATTTCGAAAATATTTCCGAAAAATTATGTTTGTTTTGTTTGTCGGTGTGAAACTATTTTATACCCTTGTGGAGTGAAATTGGGCATACTGTATAAACTGAACTGCCGCTCAATAAAAATGAACTTTTCTGAAACGTTTCACATTTTTTTAACTCGACACAGACTGTGTACCGTGTTACCGGATATAACAAACGGCAAGCTTCACCGTTTGTTTATTTCCCGCGAAAAAAATAATGAACGAAAATTAAAGCCAACAATAATTTGGCACTTAGTTTTTTAGTTTGAAAACCCAATTTTAATCGAACTTGTTCCTAATTAATTGGAAATTGTGACAAATGTAGAACTGCGTTCGAAATTTACTATAGTATTTTCGAATTCATCATATTTGTAGTTTGAAACTGCCTTCCCATAGCGTTCCTCTTCAAGATGATCAAGAGCCATCGAAATGTTACACCTGTGTTAACGTAAATATATAAAGTGTGTTGCATTGTTTTAGCCGAAGATTTTGCAAATCAGTCCGGTCGATACTTTTTAACGATTCAATTTAATTTTCTCAATTGATCATTACAAGTGTTATAATTACGGAAAGGTGAACTGATCTCTAATCCTCATAAGATTTTGACTCCTTTAGATTCATCACATCGCCCCAAGTAGGATTGAATCTCTCTTTATGGTTGTGGTAAAAAGCAGTACATTTGCCAATCATTTAATTTTCTTTCTTCACTGAAAGTGCTGCAAAATTCTGCTTTATGCGTCGTATCTTACCTTGTCGCCAACAAAATTATTGAGGGAGAACTATTTGCAAAGCAAGATTTTATGTGTAGTTCTTGTCAATATTAGACAAAAAACAATAAAAAATTTGAGGGTTAGATTTTTTTTGGCTTACTCGTTTCATACGAAAAACATTTAGATAAAAATATAAATGCCTGAGCAAATTTGATTTTTGAATTGTGTTTCCAAACCTACTGAATTTCCCAATTTTAATTTTCCCTTGCATTACGTGTGTAAACGTTATTTGTTAGGTAAAATCGCGTGGAGGAGTAAGTTTATTATTATTTTCTGTTGGAAAACTAAATAGTTTCATATCAACCGAAGTCAAACGAAAGATTAGTTTGGTTCTACGTATTTTACACTTTACGTGTATTTTAAAATTCTTTTGATTTTAAGAGTTTAACCTGAAGTTGTGGTCCTTTGGTAGTAACATTTGGTTAGCAACACTTAAGATACACTAAACTTTGAAATTCATTCGAAGAACACACAAGTTTGGGACTAGGTATCTCTTGGAGGTGCGATATATCAATCTCGTTTGAGCTGCAAAATTTTTTCCCGGGAGCTACGATTCTGGAGAAGCCAGCGGTGCGTTGTATTGTTGAATCAGTACTTTTTTCTTTATCAAATCGAGTCGCGTCTGTTTTAATTTCTTATTTCTCTTTTCTCAATAATGCACTATAGTATTGCCCTATGATCGACTTCCCTTATTCCCCTCGAATCCAAAAAAACGTAGCCATACCTGGAAAAAGCCATTGTTTTTGTTGCTATGGCATTTAGTATCGTAAGTTTTATTGTAAAATTCTATGGTCTTGGCCTCTGCTACTACACTTGTCTAAGGCGATCAGCAAGAATCATGTCATAAACCTTTTTGTCGGTTTGCTCAGTAACCACGTCTGTCCAGGCCGCTCTTTTCTTCAAAATATATACAAGCCCGTTTAAATTCGTTGAACCAATATTTCACTGGTGCCATAGATGCTGGGAAATCCCCTTAAACAACATCTAATTTCACATGTATTTTTTCTCTGCTATCAAATCAAAACTAACTTATGAATCGATTTAAAATTTTGTATGGAGTCGTTGAAAGATACTCCAAATACAACATGCCATCTGCCTTCCAACACAGGTACTTATGGTTCCACAATCGTAAGATTTTTTTACAAATTCTTTCTAGTAAACCTAAATGAGATGAAGACAACTTATATGCATTACTGTTTAGTGATTGTCAAAATATTCGATTTTACACTGGCTTTATTTCCGATTGCAACTTTTTTTTGTGGTTCTTTAAGATTTAAATAGATACGTATAAGGGAAATATGGAAGTACACATAACGGTTTGATTCACTTGATTAAATGCCAGACATATTGTTGACATTATCGTAGGACAGATCTCTGCAGTTGAAACTATCAATTTCCAACAGTTTCAAAGTTTCCATAATTCTGTAAATAGACAGCAACGGATTCTTGTTTGTATGTTTTATCTAGATATTCGCAGTTTAATGTCAAAACCATTTATTTTATTGACTGACCGATTTTTTTGATCTATAAATTAATTTTAATTATTTGTTCATTATTGGTTATTTTCTTAATAGCCGTGTTTCTTGATGCTTGATCTGATCCGGTTCATTTCATGTTCCATAGAGCAACACAAAGGCACTTACTAGATTTCAAATCAAAATTTGTGATCTAAAACAACATTTGAATTAGGTTTTTCATATAAAATTTGAACTGATCCGGAACAATGGGTGTCATGAAACACAGCAAACGAATAGTTAAAGTGAACAGAAATTCTAACATTTAATTGCACAGGGCAGAGATACGCATAAAAACGTGAACAACGTCAATGCAGAGAGAGAGAGAGAGAGAGAGAGAGGGGAGGGAGAGAGAAGTCCAGAAATCTAGAAATCCAGAAATCCTGAAAATCCAAATGATCGACACGAAAGAGCTCGAGAAAAATAAATTTACCATCCGTCACATCATAAAGATGAAGCTTGGACCTCTCTTTAACTAACTTGACTGGTGCCATTTTTTTGCGATGTAACGATGATGGAACGGTTTGATAAATCTCGATAAATAGTTTGTCTCCTCCGTAGAAGCTGGTTTTTACAGTCGAATAAATTTTTACCGTCGCGCCGGTTTGACGTAGCAAAGCAAACTGCTACAGAAATGTCTGAAGAAGACCACAGCTTCAAATATTGCTGCTTATCTGGGTGGCCGTCTGCCAACAGTATGACCACTCGGTATGACCAATCGTTGAGCAGAATATTTTAGGAAAGCGACAAACAACTTAGTAAATGCTTTGAAAGTGGCGTTGGTCTATCTGTACATACCTATTCTAGGGAATTCTATATTTCGGGGGATAAATATTTATTCAATTCTTACAATTTTTCTTTTCTTTTAGCTCATTTGTATAACTTGTGAGACCTCCTGAAATTTGCCGCTGTTTAAAAACAAATATAATCTATCAGTCTCGTCATGATTTCGTTTCAACTTTTCAGAAGAATTGGCGGTATAGGATTTTCTGAAACTTTCGAGTTCAGATATTAATTTCTGAATGCTTTATACTCGTACCTTAATTTAGGAAATTTTAGTCAAAAACAATAATTGAAAATTTTGAACAACATGGTCTCTTTATAATTCTACTTGCTATTTTGTACATTTTAATTACAAACTACAAGGCACATTACAAAACGTTTCAGAAAAATTCATTGTCGGCTTTCAAAAATAAAATCTAACTGCACTTCACGATATTAATAGTTAGTTCTTGGTCAATACATTTCATATTGACAATCGATTCTTATCTTCGTGTGTAACTGACTCAAGGTGATTACGTGTGGCTTACGTATATGAATTATATCAGACATCATATAGTTTGGCTTAAATTCGTGTGATGTCCGCAGACGTTAATAATTATATGTAAAAGACAAAAATTTAAATTTTGCTTTAATGGTTTAATGAAAATTACTCGTTGAAACTACGAAGAATATAATAACTTCTTTGAAGGTCATTGAACGTATAAATTTAATTAGATATTCCACATATATATCTTATCATTCTTCGTAAATATTATTAAAATAAAAACACACAAATCAAGACACACACATATCGTTATAAAATGCTTGACAATTAGATGTTTTGATTCTTATTTGCCACAAACACAAACATAATATTAAGTAAATTAATTTAAATTAAAAGAATTAAAACCACCACCCATACATATAGCACGTTAAATATATGTATATCACATACAATATTTCAGAATGTTTGTTTTAAAGACAAATATTTCAATATTCCAATGTATTTTCATTAAATAAATATCAGATAACGTAAATTTTCTTATCATTACAAATTACAAAAGACACTTTTTTCGTTTTATCATATTTTTGTTTTAACTCGGTCCCACTCACCTGCATCAAAAATGGTGTCGCCTATTTCATGTGAATTTGAATGTTCCAATTCTTCTAATACATTACCTTTATCAAAAGCTGAAGGAACATTACTACAACCAAACCACCAATGGGCCGATGGTCGTGGGAATGGTGGATTTGCTTCATCAACCTAATAAGTACACAGTAAAATGTTAGTTCATCACTTAACTTGGAAATAGTTTTTCTACTTACAGAGAATGTTCTATCATTAAATCTATAATATTTATCGCCTTTAAAGAAATACGTGTAACCATTTGTATATTGTAGACCGGCATCTAGACTATTTGGAACACCTTCCCAATTTGAAATTGGTTTTGGATATGATGATTTTACTGGCGGCCGCTTTAGTGGATCGAACCGCCAGAATTTGGTACCCTTGAAGAAATAAATTTTACCATTTCCGCCCCACACTAGGGCCGCGTCTAGATTATCTGGTATTCCTGTAAAACCTTCTGTAATCTGTCTTGGATATTGTCCATCCATATGTCGACCAGAATACCGCCAATATTCTGAGCCCCGGAAGAAATACGTTTTACCATTTTTATATGTGAATGCAGCATCAATATTGCCCGGTAATCCTTCCCAGCCTTCAGATATTGGTTTTGGATATCCATCGGCTATAGCATTCTCTGTCACTTTATAATATTTATCACCCTTGAAAACGTATGTATTACCATCAGCTGAATTAAAGGCCACATCAATTTTGGGATCTTTACATATTTCACCCTTTGACCCGGTTGAGGATGGTCGCAAAGTTGTTCTGACGGTTGGAACACCTTGACCTAATCCAGTCGTTTTTCGTCCGTATAATGCTTGGATTCCCTAAATTAGATATAATAAATAATCGATATATTTTGTATATTAAAAAATACTAGTAATATACGATAAACTTACAACAATATCATCAGAATCTAATTGAAACACAGCATTAAATCCTCGATAGAATGGTGCCATAAGAGCTGAACGAACATCTGAATGACTTAAACCTAACGAGTGACCAAATTCATGAGCAGCGACTTGGAATAAATTTGTTCCTCTGATACTATTAATGGTCCATAATTCGGCATCGTCAAAATGTGCATCACCTCCATATACGGGGAAATAAGCATGCGCCAAGGTGCCACCTGGTCCATCAAATGGATCACCATCACCATGTTCACCGGTTTCAAACCGAATTTCAATATGAACTGAACTCGATTTTCGTGGTGTAAATGTCAAATCTGTGTATTGACTCCAAACGGCAAACGCTTTGGCAATTTCTGAATCAACTTCATCACGTTTCAAACGTGCCGGATATTTTGATATTCTATACGTTAAAGCTTTCACCTTCCATCGGCTACCTTGTAACGCATATCGTTTTGATCTTGAATCCGTTCCAAAACCTACTTTATCTTTAACTCCACATCTAGGTTTAGCCATCCATTCCATCGTTTCCGAATCTAATTCCCCCGTCACATTTAGACCAGCGAATTGTTGAAATTCAATAATGGCTTTGTTCCATGTGTCCTCATTGATTAGTCCACCGCTCGAAGGATTTCGTGCTGATGCTGGTAAATATCCATATTGTGACAAATAAATCTGTTGGAACGAAACAATAAAATAAAATATTATTGTAAAATTCATAATTTTAATGCAAAGTGTAAATGTAAAACACGATTGACACACCACGGACAAATATTTTATTATTTTTTAATTGATTGATATTCACAATTTTAATCGTTTAATTTAGGTTACAATATTATATTATTTTGCTTTATTGAATGTAAATTTTACGGAACATAATTTTATGATTGAACGCAACTAATTAAAAATAGTTTGTGTTGTTACCGTCACAAATTACAGAAGATTTTTGTTTAACGCTTTCCGTCTAATGATGATAACTACAATATGTGATATGATCGGAACTGGCCATGTAGGTGTAGCAAACATGTTAAATATGAGGTGACGTATGTACATATTTTTTTATTGTGATGTGTGAGACGACAACGAACAAAAAAATTGTACGTACATATAAAATGAAATTAAAATGCGAAATGAATTTAAATCTCGAGGTTATCGATATAAAAAAGTTAAACAAAATTACACATTTGGATAAATATCAAATGGTCGATCAACGCTTATAATATATCTATGTAGAAACTCGCACCCAGCAATTATAATAAGACGGCCTCGATCTACTCTTTTGCAGACATAAAATATAAAAAATCCAAAGGGTCCCATACAGGGTTATACTTTATACACAAATAAAAATTTCGTTTTATTTTAATTAGCAAATTTTGAAAATGGACAAAGCTTATCACAATATGGTTATCATATAGGTCGTAAATGAGATTTTGTACTGCGCCCGAAAAGATGTGGCAACATGTTTATTTCGAATTTAATTAATTGTGTCACCGCAACAGCATCACAACATTTATTAAATAATAAATCGTAGGTAAAGTGTCATATAATTTTCCATTTCACTGAATACTTTCACTATTTTATTATCGTGTATAATAATTCCTCGCTAGTAACCCGGTAGTACATTTTTTGTGGCCTTATGTCATAAAGGGTGATATTACTATAAGTCAACAGGAAGTTTCAAAATTGTTTTGTACGTAACCGAACAAAAAATAATTGATATACTGTACATCATTATAGCATTATTATTTTATTATTATTATAATAGTGAATAAGCCATTTTTATCATTGATTATTATTATAAAACATTTACCTAATATAATATTGTGAATGAGGAAGGTGTGTTTATTTATTTGCTACAAAGTAAACTAAAATACTTGTGTACATTAATTTTCAACAGAATTAAAACTTATTTGTTGTATGCTAAAGTTAAAACTAAACAACATATCGGAATTGAATTTTAATTGATAAGATTAGAACAAATATACCACCCAACATGCGTATTCGTAATATATACACGGTTCGAGGGGCTTTACACCTTAATTGTTTATCATTAAGGTGAACAAAAGCGCCCATGCCATTAACACATATATTTCTTAATTGTTTAATTATTTCAGTTTCAACATAATTTTTCACTGATTTGATTACAAAATTTATAAGAAAGACATTCAAATTCCGTAGGAGGACCGTCCAGAGCGGGATTCGCACAAAAATTTTACACCGCAAAATAGCAACAATTTTATAGTTTTGTTCGTCTGGTCTGAAAAAGTTCGACAAAATCAATCGATAGTTCCTTTATCGAAGTTTATGTCTCGTTTCTCTAGAATAAAATTTGAGTCTAGTTGTATTTTGTTAAGAACTGTTACGATTAGAGGCCAATTTTGAAATTAGCAGTGTTGGTTTCTGAATTTATCAGGGCAGAAAAAAAAAATTCACCATATAGTTGGCCTCCAACTATATGGTGAATCCAACCTTCAATTTCCGAATTCAATTACTACCGATAAATACGCAAACTATGATGAACAATTTTCATTTAGTATGATAAATTAGGATACAAACACTGTTTATTCGAAAACTGGCCTCTTATATTTTAATTCTTAATAAAATATCGCTTCTGTTTCAGTTTTTATATCAATCATCTACCAGCCTGCTAGAGTAACACAAAATAATTTATTTTCAATACTTGACCGAAATTAGGGAGACAGGTTGTTCACATTTATTGTAGTAGCCCAGTTGGAAATTTGTGAACATGCATGTGAATATTTTTGTGCGAAAGCCGTACGTTTCTATTTCTTACCTTTTTTCTAAATGCGTATGAAAAAGCAAAAAAAATGTATTTTGTCGATTTTTAATGGTATGTTGACTAAATGACTAATGACAAGTCACATTAGTTTCTCAAATAACTGGCTCAATGGCTGTCCACGTTCGACGACAAGTGTGATATATGTCATCTACATTTCTTCTATTATGACAAAGACTTAAATTAAATATGTCTGACAAGTCTTCGACGTTTCTCATCCTAGGACACCTATCATACACATTTTAATATGTCGTAAGTAAACAATCGAGAGATATGCAAAAAATTCGTTTCATGTTCTCTCCGACGGCAAAGCCATCGATTATTATTTACATTTTTTGGTAATTGGTAAATGTAATTGTTTTGTAATTTTAACATCAGCAAATTTGTTTTTTTATGTTCGACAAAATAGTATGTCCATTGGAATACTAATACGTCGGGAAATGATTTGTAATATTTTTTAAGGCGGCAACATTTATACACTATTGGTTTATTAAAAATAAATTAGAAATGTTCTTCATTTAAATAAAATATTTCTATTACATATGCCCCACATACTTCTATTTCAGACATATCATATACGATTCATTTAAGACATGTCATTTACTATTCATCTCATATACGACCCATCTCAGACAAGTCATAGACGATTCAACAAAGACTAGACACAAACGAAAAATAGTCCCATTTACTGATAAATGTCTATAAACTGCCTTTATAAGAAATTTTACTAAAGACAGCTCCAAAAAAATGCAAAATTCTTAATTAAAATAATCTTAATATTCAGAGGAAGACTATATAACATATATGCAATAGTACTTTATACATTTTTTAAATAAAATATTCCGTTAACCTGTTGGCATCCAAGTAATTTTTTATAGATTGTGACGTTATATCTCCTGCTGTTGAAGTTTAGTGCTAAGGGAAGATTGTTACGTAAGCAAGATGTGCAAGGTTTGATCAAAATTTTGATTTAAAAATCGAAAATAAAGAGAACGTCGGTAAATTTATTGCAAGATTAAAATTTAAATAAATCATTTATAAAATATTATCATTTATTTATATTTACGTATTTACATATATCAATTTTAGACTAACCCAGAGTGGTCATTTTATGGTGGTTTTATCACATTTCGAGATATAAAGTGTGATATAAAGAAATTGTTGTAGCTTACTTCAGATGAAACGCAGACGACATGAACAATTAAACACACATTTCAATAGTGTTTATAAGTTACAGGACGACATAGGAAACATTGCCACATGGTGTGCATTACAATCTCGAGCTAAACGATAGCAAATGACAGTCCATAATACATTCTCGCAAGAGTTCGCATTCCATTTTTCGAGATTATTACATTAACAATGATTGTGTTAAGAGAGTTTCGTCCATTCGTAATTTGGGTATTATATGTGACAGAGAATTAAACTTCCGAGATCAGATCGTTAATATCATCATAATATCGTTGTGTATGTAATGTTCTCTGAATTGTACTCAGACCTTTCACAAAAATATGGACGAAGCGCAAACGATACTACGAGTAGATTTATTTTGGTTTCAAATTGAATCTTACGAGTATTTATCGATTTTTTTTTTATTTTGTTTTTTTTTGATCACCGAGTAAGGGGTTTTGTTGCTTATTTAGGGACATATCCCTCATTGGGTCGCAAGTAAGTAAAGTTTATATGAAAAAATGAATGATTCGCGGACCCAATTTTAATCTATCGTATTAATTGTTTTGGTTGTTTACGTTTTAAATGCGACCTCGAAAAAAACGTAGCAATTTTTAATGTAATATTTAAGGGGTGAAAATAAACACAAACCAATACTTTTCCAAATGTTATTGCTTTATTGGCAAGACCAAACATTCCGATTATTGATGGAATACAACTTCATTCAATTGACTGTCCCGACCAGCCTGACAGTATCCCATCCATTGAACCCTATTTTTCAATACATTTTCAATGGTTTCGGGCTGTATTTTGTGAATAAGTGGCCTGAATCTGAAGATTGTCCGCATAATATCGATCGTTCATGGTACTTCACAAGAAAAAGTTTAACGGTATCCAATCGCAGCTGCGGGGAGATCATTTCAATTTAGGTGGTATGTCGCACTGACTCATCGTCACTCTGTAGCGCTTTACGTTGACTGTAACAATTTTGCCAGCATTTTCGAAGAAAGTGACCGCTCCACAAACCACAACAAGCTGTCACTTGCTGAAGATGTATTGGCTTCCATATGATCACGTGTGGATTTTTCCGAACCTCAAATTCGGCAAGTGAGCTTGTTAACATAGCCGCTTAAATAGGCCTTTTCAAAATTCGCGCTGTTTCGTACACACTCACTTTGGAAATAAGTTTTCAGTGTTTATCAAAGTTCGCCCATCAAGTGTACATGAGTTCATTTCGAACCGTGGAGATATGATACTGTGTTCTTGACGACGAGAAACAGCTGTCAGTGTCAAAATAATTGTACTTTACAGTTGCAAAACAAATATATTTTTATTTAAATTTGAATTTGGATGGTAAAATCAATCTAGTAGCCATATTCTAAGTCGCACATAAATAACTTGCGACCGAATCGAGAATAGACCACTTAATCTATAAAGTTCGCGATTAGTTTGTTACAAGTCTTTCATTTATAATTACTTATTGAAGAAGGGTAGAACAAAATTTTTAGTTGAGTTAATTTATACTAAACTGCAGGGCATCGATAAGCAGATTCAAATTTAGAGGAATAATTTCTTTAAAAGTTTTTAAATGTATATAGACTAGTTAAAAATAGAAACAAAATAGAAGAGCCGAGCCATTATTGCAACTGTATTAGAAAATCGGTTACTAAACGCAATATGTTTATGATTAAATATCTTGAGAATATGATGTTAATAGTAAGCATTTAATCGGATCGTAGATAATGTTGCGGTGGTTTGTACAATTGTTTTCAAAATCACCAATAAACCTACTAGCTGCTAGATATATACAGTAAAGTCATTTTCTTGTGAGTTAGATACCTTCCACAGAAAACCGTACAAAAAAATTAAAAGTGACATATGTATTTTACACTTCAAATTGAATACATGATTCATTTTTACCGTTTTACCGCATAAAATGGTATATTTTTCAACGAGCCTATAATGATGGCTATTATTAGTTTTTTGTGAAATAACGAACAAAATTTCGCAATGCCAATTTACAAAACAAAAATTGTAAATTCTGTGATTGTTAGAATAAATATCTGCTAAAATTTTGACGCACGTACCATAAATTCGGCTTAACTGTTTAGTCATATTCGAGTAAAACAGCCGATGGCCAACAGATCACAAAAGTCAAAGCCACCTTCAAGATGCAATTTACATTTAATACAATTTGAATTTTCCTATAATTACATAACTGTTAAACCAAATTCTCATTATAGTGTGTCGCTAAATTTGATCTATTTTGTCGTAGGTAGTTCCATTTTTGGCTCAAACACTTGATGTTTTTATAAAAAACTCACAAAATTCCAGTTTCTACTATTTCATATTCAATATTTTATAAACAGGTAAATCGTAAGTAGTTTTTCAAATTTATGCTTCTGACATTTAGTATACAATATATACATATAATGTATGCAGAATTTGAATTAAATACGAATTATGTCCTCTTCAATCAAAAATTGAAACAATTCCAAAAACTAAATTAGGTAACCTTTATAATAAATAATGAAGTTTGTTTGTAAATGCAATTGCAATTTATTGATTTATAATCGATAATCTAATTCACGTACATCAATTTCTAAGGTCTCCGTGCACACGGGCAAATTGCAACACGTACACAGGCGTCAATCCAACTAAATTAGTTCTATATAATGTGGGTCTAGGATTACTAAATGCAAAGTGTTACACAATGCGTGCTTTATACTTATCCATAATACTTGTGCGCGCCGTGACGATTTAGTGACAAGTCATTAGATTTTGTGATTTGAATTAGAATTAAAAATAATAGTATAAAATTATGGAAAAGGTTTTTTTTTGCTTCTTTTGCCATCTACAAAGAAGCATTATAATGAATTTTAATTTAGTTTTGGTGCGACAAATTTACACAAAAGAAATAAATAAAGAAATCCAAATTGAGGATTTTTCCACTGAACTATAAAATCTGAACAAGTTTGTTTTGGTACATCAATAAACGGGGCTCAATTATTTCACGTGGAGCGATAATTGATTGTAAACAAATTTTGTTTTTTAATTTAATTCATTTAATTACATTTTAATAAATTTTGCATTGTTCTTATGCATAAGAATTTACAACAACGTTGCTTGGTTGGGAGATGTTTACATGTAGAATTATAATATTTTTTATTGTATTGGCGACTACTGGATATGACCAAGCAGGAATGATGGCAGCAAATAAATATTTGTGTCAAAACTTAAAAATTCAAATAACTCGTTGTTGTATGCGGTTTGTGTTTGGAATATATAAAAAATGAGCAAACTGCACTCATTCATTTCGATAATCTAATTACCATCGGCGATGCACATGAAACACTATATAACAATTCCCTTAATTTTATCATAATTTATCGAATTAATTGAATCATGATTTTCGGTTTTATCTACGCTATAACTACAATAAACATACTTTTAATGAGTCAGATTCAGATTTTTCATTTCATGGGACAAAAATCAAAAATTATATTACATTAGGAATGTTTTTGGCTTTGTTTACGCAATTAGTCATAACAAATGATATTTCAAGTTTGCGGTGAGAGGACATTTACCTTATTAAAAATTAGTCAGTTTATATTTACTATATAGTTTATAGTTTCCGGTGTTTTCTTGAACACCTGATTAAATATTTGAGTAACCAGGAACAACTTATCTGGGAAGTGTACTTTTCTGGAATAATTTATGTTTAACATGGGTACATAAACACTTGCTATGTCTGTTCTAGATCGTAAGTCATAGTGCAGGATTACCGAGCGATGATAAACTATTTTCGATACTTATCCAAGGATTGCGGTCATTGTCATCATAAATAATTATAAACCAAATATTCTTTATTTTGCATATATAAAAAGCAAACAATTCACGAAAAAGAATTAATATTCCATCTTCATCACAAATCACGATGACAATAAAAGAATTATAAATTATTCCAAATGCAAATTCTTTTTTAAATCCACGTGCAAATTTTGTTTTCAATTCAAAAGCAAAAAAAAATTGTCTTAGTAAATAGTTTTCTTAATTACATTTAAGGTATTATTTTACGCAGCAGCGCGCTGATGTAATATATAAATGAAATTTCTGGGAGATGAAATTTAAATCCGTAATAGTTTTCCACGTGTTTAATCTTATTTTACATGATTTATTGTAAACAAACAAAATTAATTCGCGTAATTTATCATTACCGTCTATAAATATATCGACATAAGTATCACGACGCAAAGGATTATTAAAATAATACAAGAACGTACATTACAAAAAAAAATATAAATGAATGATGTGTAATGTATAAATGACAGTTTGGAATTTGAACAGATGGACAATGTCCGCGGCGCACGTAATTTATAAATTCGCGAAAATAATTTTGGTTGCGCCTTCTTTTTATAAAATTTATTTATGTTATTGATTTTCACATGAGAAAATACCATCCCTCAAATACATAACCTTAAACTTAAAAATACAATATACATATACTATATGTATCTAATAATAATCTACTGTAAATGTTAAAGTTAATGTAACAATTATTATAATTAACATTAAATACGTTTTGGCAATATTGCATGTATGCGCTTATGGGTTAGGCTCTCTCCACCGCTGATTAATTGTATACCGCGTAGGTAAGTAATTATATTAGTAGTTCGTAAATAAAGAAAAATTATTAAGATTATTGGAAGACACAATGATTCATATGACAGACATTAAAGCAATGAGAAACAACGGCGCTTGGCATGACTCATTACGTACCATTTATATAAACAAGTACAATTTATTTATAATACATTTTGTTCCGAGTTTAA
The DNA here is from genome assembly GCA_963691935.1 of Nephrotoma guestfalica. Lineage (NCBI taxonomy): Eukaryota > Metazoa > Arthropoda > Insecta > Diptera > Tipulidae > Nephrotoma > Nephrotoma guestfalica. The sequence goes on along the minus strand of OY829915.1, from coordinate 132,052,677 downwards.
AAGTTGAATTAAGCCGGTATGATGCGTCCATATTTTGATTTATAATATTACATGTATGTCACTATTGTTGTAATGTAAGGATTGTATACGGAAGTGTTTACAAAAAACGTTTGTTTATTTTTATTGATGACATCGAGTGTGATTTATATGTTTAACTTTCTAAGCAAAAATTACAGTGAGTGATAAACAGAATTATATTGTAATAATAATCACTGTGTACATACCGAGTTAGTGAATTATATTACACTAATGTGCACATTTATTAAATTTTATCATGTGTCAGTTTCTACGTTGGAATTACGTGCTCAAGTTGTGACATTTAGGCTTAATTTTAAAATGGGTGGCAATAATCCTCGTTTGTATAGTCATGAAAAAATCGATAATATGTTTTACAAACACCAAAAAGTGTAATATTCGGTTGTGAATATACTCAATTTTGGTTATCTCGTTATTTAAAGTTTCAGAGGTCAGACGGTTCAGCTGACAATTAGGAAAATCAAAAATTTGTGCGAAGTACACATTTGTATGTGATCAGACAGGATAAAAACAGGATGAACTCTTCGTATATTGCAATTTCGGTTTTCTTTCTATGTAATTTTGACATTAAATTAGTTTAAGTATACTCGTATACGCATAGTAGAGGGACATAAGGATTACTGGACGGCTCGACAAATTAACATTAGTAACAAAATTAAATTTCGGCTATTGATTTAGATTAGGGTCGTTGTAGTTTTGGGCCACCTATACTTCGGATTAATGACTTCTGGCTAGGAACCAAGCACTAAAATCGATAAAAAAATACAAAACATAAAAAAAATAATATTTTAGGAGAAATTGAAGAAAGCAAAGGTTGCTAGATGTACTTTGGTTTCAAATGAAGCATATCTATCGAGAAAAAATATTTATTTAATTTTATTTTTTGATCACCCAGCAAAATCAAAAGTCTGCTACAATTTCATTGGCGATTTTATGAGTATTTGATTGATTTTTGTTATTCGATAAAATCTGCTATTGGTTCCTACTCTGATCACGTAACTACTATGAAAATCCGATAAAATTTTCGGAGTTTCTTCGAGCTATTCTATACGGTCATCCTAACAGACAAGTGTTGATTACGTCTAGATCTATAGCCGATCGGAAAAAAAATCTAAGTCTAAACGGTCGGTCTTAAAAATCATACAGGTTTTTCAAATTCATAGGGCACTGGGGCACTTAGGATTATCGATTTCTGATCACATAACTATGAAGAATAAAATTTAATAGAATATAAAGAACCAAGTTTAACTTTCAGACTTTTCTCGAGTGTTTCTACACGGCAGCCATTCTAATGGCAAATAGTTTTGAATATGTGAAGGTTTAGACGATCGAAAAATTCTTTAAGAACTAGTACTTAGGAGTGACAATTTGAGATCATGCAACTACTATGGAGAATTAAATTTGATTTTTCTAGTTTTCCCGTCAATTTCGGGCAACTACCTTCTCATCACAACCACTATGAAAAATCAGATTAAGTTTTCAGAGTTTTTCCGAGTGTTTCTAAACGGCGGTCATTCTTCCGGTGAATTGTTTTAGTGCTTCGTGACACACTGGAAAATTACACAGGTTTTCAACATTTTTAAATCACTGATCTTTAGAAATAATTCAGAAATAAAATCAACTAAGCTAAACGAATCGAATGTTGGAAGCCAGATTAGTTTTAAATATGAGCATTTTAGATGTAAGAAGTACGCGCAGAATGCGGACATTTTGCCGTTGTTAAATGAAATTGAACCATTACAAAACTTGGATGAATGGATTGAAAAAATGGAAGAATTTATGGTGGCGTGATGTTCTATTGCCCAACAATTCGAGAGTTAGCAAATCGATACATAAAATGCCTTTATAATAAGAAATCCTCGGCAGTAACCAGATTTACATCCTTTATAAAGGATAAAAAGCTGATAAAAAGTTGGTCTACTCATCAGGTTGCACTTGCAAGAACTGCACTTTGCAGAAAGTTTTCGAAATTCTCACTATGTATTGTGTAACTAAACCACTTTGTTAGTTATAACAATAATATTGTTCACCTCACAAACTCTTGTTTGGTTAAATTAAACAAAACTACGTACCAACATCCAGGTAATTCAAATTTCATCAACTTTTTGAAGTAACCAAGTAAGAAAATACCAAATTTATAAATTAAACAAGAGATTTGGTATATCTACGTAGCTCAGAATTTTGTGTTAAAACAACCAAATTAATTTTACTAAGCATTTGGTAGTAATATTTTTTCTGAGTGTAGAAAAGGGTAATACAACAAAACATTTGTGTTTTATAAGTCAATAGTAAATGTAGAAACACCATATAGGAATCCCATTAGTCATAGCTGACTGCTTAGCTCCTCCCATTAGAAGCGACCGTTGATGTAGATAACGTAGATTCCGTTAAAGTTCTTGAGATTAACGATAAGTATAATTATGAGAAGCCGAATGTAATAGTTACAAGCTCGAGTTACAGCATTTACGACCACAAAATTTAAAGAATTTTGGACACCATTCAATTTAGACATATAAATGTATGGAGCGGTAGCGCACACGATCAAGTTGAAAAAAATTAATAATATTGCTACAAAGAACACTTTGTCGGAGTTTATATTTCAACATCGTTTTAAACATTTTAGAGATAACGAGTTAGTACAAGAAATAAATCATTTAAATAGATAGGATGACGGTCGTATTTGTGAAGAGGACAAGCTACTATTCTAAAAATTGTCTACCTGCGTATCAAAGCGATTTATAATCCTTATTTAAAGTTCTCAGAATGAATACCATTCTTATGATTCCCATCCCACCAAGTGTTTCTCTACAAATCGAGTGCAATTTGTTTAGTAGTTTTCGGTGACTGAGAAACAATAATAGAGAATTATTTTATTCTAGGATATAGTACAATGGTTGCGTACCAATTGTCAGGTAAACATCAATTTTAAGTAAATTTTTGGGTAAATTCATTTATTTTGCAAAAACTCTATGGCAAACTGATCGAAAAATCTGTTCTAAACCCGATTTTTACCGTAGTAAATGATTTACCCAACTATTGATACGCAGCAAATATTAGCGATGTCTTACCTAAAGTTTTAAAAGATTACGTATCTGGCTAAAATATTCAATTGCTAATTATACAAACCTCAGATAAAATATATATCTCTTTATTCATAAACCTTGTCAGACACTAGAATTCACATTTCTACGCCGCAACTAAGCCTCGACTAAAATTTTCTATTTCTCTATTCTTTTATTTTGTTACTTATTATATTGTTTCAATAATTCTGTACGGATTTTTATTCAACTACGATTTCCGCTTTGTACGAATACTTTTGTGTATCACTGTTTCTAGTGTATATAATCATGTTTTACTATATTATGATGATATTACTATAAAATACTACTATTATGATATTATGTATGTAACATTGGAAAACGAACCTCTGGTCTTATTGTATGTTGAATTTTTTTAATTGATGTTATAAGCTGAAATAAAACACAATAATTTCGAGTTTGATAATTGTATATATTCTAAATATAATTAAAAACAATATATATAGTATATCAAATCAAATCCAAATGGCCATGCGTACATGTGAATTTTCCAAAAAGGAGTGTGCTACAAGTTAGTTATAAAAAGCGTTCACTAAATTTTAAGTGTTAAACAAATTAAAATAATGTTACTTAAATAAAAATTAAACTAAACTACTGCATTATGGCTAGACTTATATTTATATATAAATATAAATATAAATATATATATATATATATATATATATATATATATATATATATATATATATATATATATATATATATATATATATATATATATATATATGTAGTACTAAATAACTACTCATAGCTTTGATTGTTATTAACACAACTAAATTAAATGTTTTATTCTAAAACTGAGGTGTGACCATCAGGCATATGAAATCAAAATTACAATACAATAATTTGACAGTTCATTGCGACGTAAATTCATAGTCGTAGACTATTAGATTAGACCATACGTAACAGTTCTTAATTGTTAGTCATCAGGTTTTTTTATTTCATGCTGCAACCTCCTACTCATTATACATTCTTGATTTTGTAGGAGCATAATAAAATTGAGAACCACTTGGCACAGCGTTCGTTTCGTTGATCACAAGGCGACCAAATAATCAAAACAAATCATTTATTTGCAACATACAAATATATTTAAATTAAAGCAAATCCTACCTATGTATATATAGAAAAATCACCGATCTATACCTATTTTTCATGCTAAGAAAATTATGCACGTTGAATGCAAAATTTTTATTATTAATAATATAATATTTATATACAATAAAAAGCGAAACTGATGATTTATGCAAAAATTAATAAAATTATAGCTTCTCATCTTTGTTTTTGTTGTTTTTAAATAGATTTATATACACACATATACTATATTTTATAGTTATTAAAATTTTGCAATTACAACAGGTACAGAATATTGTATACAATATAGATATATTGAATTGGCCTTGATTGACATCACGATAACCATTTCTGAATAATAAAAAAACAAACAAATACTAAATAATAAAAAAAATACTATATCGTATTTGCTTGTGTTAAATTTGTATATAGATGTAGACTTTGGCATTGTAAATTGCGGCAAATTTTTCTATGTGTTCATTAATTTTTGTATTAATAACCTCGCCAATGAAAAATGAAAAAAAAAACTGAAAATCATAACTTATAAATCAGTATAAATACAGTTGGATAATTTTTGTTCACCAAATATTTAATTATTTATAGTGTCGTTCGAAATAACGCAGTGTAACAAAATACGGCACAAATACGATTCAGGAAATGTTTAGACTTGCAAGTATACCTTAAATAACGTTAGTCCTTATTTTAGTTAGACAATTAACACAAATTTACATAGTACATCAATCGTCTACATAACGAAAAGCACACCAAGAAGCTTTACTTTGCACAAAAAGTAGGCAAATATTAGTTTTTATTTTATATTCCACCACAATGTCCTGTAATATATTCATCTGTGTATTCGTATCTGTGGTTTATGTCGTGAAGCAGCATAAGAAAAAACTTATGGCTACTAAATTATTTACTTGCATTATAAATTGGTTTTAGTGCCCTTGTTTGTTAATTTTTGCTATTTATTATAAAATTTTCGGCTAAATATTTTAGGATAGATAACAATATGAGATCTTTATGGGAGTGAAAGTATTTATTTGGCAACTTGTATATATCCAGATAGTCCAGACTAGAGTGATGTAATATGTTATTGTGTGCATATCTTTGCTTAGTGACATCTATCACAACACGCACACAACAAATACCAAACAATTAATTTCTACACAATACTCAACAATCCATAACTTGAGAATAATGTTAAAAAAGCTACTACCATGTGTTGGCAATATTAGGGGGCAGTATTAATAGGGCGTTTGGTAGATCGTGGGATTTAACCCCCAAAATGCTGCCTTTTATTTACAAATCGTAATAAATCGAATTTCTCTGTTACAAAAATTTAGCAGTCTAGGAAAAATAGCTATACAGATAAACTTACGGCTATTACGATATATCTCCCATCAAGAATTATTATGAAAATGTGATTACAATCGTCCCCCGTAAAAAATGCATATGCGTTTTAAACGAGCAGGCGCCTAGTAGGTCCAGGAGGCGCTTATTGCGAAAAGCTTGGTCTCAAAATGGGCCGATCTCTAAATGATTTTGAAATAATAAATTGTTAATTAAAGAAGGACGTTACAGTTCACAATTTAAATAAGAAACGGATCAAGCGATTGGACAGATATTTTGGTTAATCGATTGCTGCTACGAAATTTAAATTCAGTTTACGCTTGGCTGAACACTGTGTGGGTCCATGCGGCAGGAAAGCTTTGCGTTTGGAACTTGGAAAAATTATTCACAACATTATAAATGAGCTTGCATGCTCAAAATGGAGTGTTTGATTCTAATCAAAATTGTATTTGTATAATAAATAAATAAATAAATAGAACGCCCAGGGCACATTATTTGAGGTTAATTTGATAATTTATTAATTTTCTTGTAATAAAATGATTTTTTTTTTTTAATTCATTACTTTTATTGTAATTACTTGCTTGCTGCTTTACATAAAAAATGATAATGTCAGAAGTATGTAAAGCAATTGTTATTTAAGATCCTGAAGTCCGAAATTGAAAAATGGTCAGTAATTTCATTATAATAATTATGGTCATTGTAATTTTGTTCTTTTTTAACCACAAGAAGGTGTTACATTTTTATGTAAGAGAAATTTAAAATGTAGCGCCTGGGTGTTGTATTCTAATTGGCGCTAAAATCGAAAAAATTTAAAAATTTTCAACCTTGCTAATTTTTGAGACTCTCGTATAAAACGCACAGGGGTTATTTACGATATAAGGCTCTAGATTTGTTTGCTTTGATATAATTTCACGGAAATAGTAAAACAATACAATTCATTCGATTTTTACTCAATTTGTGATTTGTATTCATCTAAGCACAGTAATTATCGTGCGTTCTCGGCTTGATTTTGTTGTCTGTGACGGGAAGGCGAATTTTGTTACTATAAAGTAAGTTTTTTGGTTTTTATAATGTGTATATTATTTTTATTGCTTCACCATCAACATCAGGAACAATAAAGTTTAAACCGCATTAAAATATATTGACTGAAAACGAAAAATGGAAAAATTTTCATTTTTCGGGTAAGCGGGATACGGAATATTTTATTTTGCGAGTTTTGAAAAAATTGATGTTAAAGTTCGAAAATTCATCGATTTTGTAGAAAAGTCTTATTTTTGTTTCTTATACAGGTTTTTCCAGAATTGGACGATCAAACGAAGCAGGGTGATAGGGGAGCTCATTTCCAACAAAAACAGCCAAGTCAAAAAGTTTTTTGAATTGTTGCTGGTGCGAAAGTTATGCCACTTTTAGTGTGTTTTACAGAAATTGTATGCGCTCCCACCAAAAAACTAATTTAAAAAAACAAGAATTATTTTGTTTAACTTTCTTTTTCAATACAATCTAGAAGAGTGTGCCTCTTCAATAACATCATTTTTGTAAGATACGAGTATATTATCTTCTGTCAAATAAAAACAATGGTTTTGTATAAAATCTCTTTGTTTCTCAAATATTTTTTGTTGTTGTTTAAGTGATGCCAGCGGGAAAATAATGTACCACAGAAAATTGACCCACTATCAGAAAAATATGCAGATTTTTAAATGGTACCACACATCGGGCTAGTCACAACAGAATGTTTTTTAGAAACAGGAAAATAAAATAACATAACAAGGGTTTTGTAAAATTATGTCCACTCACTCATCTGCAATTGTTTTGAATGAGCCTAGTTCAATTATGATTCAGTTATTTCTATATTCCTTTATAGTATAATAGCCTGAGTATTGTAATTTTTTTACCATTTCCTAAACGGCGATGAGAGATTATTTTGTTTCCGTGCAAAAAATAGTAAATATTTACCACGAAATATCTTATACAGGTTTCGTTCAAACTACTTTAACTCTCATATTAACGTGCTATTTGTTCGCGTCTGTGCGTTGTGATTTGTGTACGAGAACTACTATTCTGATGCTGCAGAGTTTATTTTTGTAGCGGTGTTAGTTCCTAGGAGAAGATCTATGAGATATATATTTGAGTTCTGGACTAGAGCTTGATTAATTTAAGAATAAATTAAATCTATTATCTATCTATTAAATCTTGTATTATAAACTATGTTAGCACGCACGCCTTTTTATTAAAGGCGCTTCTGAGTCACTGTTTCTGTTGTTTTGAATAAACAATAAACTTTCTTAAACAATAAAAGATTTTTTGATGAATGTTGATGTTTTAGGCCTGTCTGTACATTATATTTTGTATGTAATATGAGTCTGTCCACCCGTTCTGCCAAATACTATTCAGTATAGTAGTGTAAAATTATCCCTTGTTTCTATTTAAAACTTGTTGTTTTAATATAGACATGATAAGGCGTTCTGGTCTGCTCGGTGGGAATTAATATTTTACGAGGTTTACGTTTTGTTATTATTTTTTATTTGATATAAAGGAAACTTTGAACCTTGGAACCTTTGAAGCAATAAACAAGGCCACTTCGAGTTGCTTAATCATACAAAACTTAACGATTTATGCATTTTCAATTTAAATTTAGGTGTGAAGGTTAGGGTGGCCGTTTTGAAGGAATGGCTGACATTGTGGCCTGCACTTCAAATCACCCATTCACCTACTCACGTAATTGCACGTTGCACGTTTGTGCGTTGTAAGCACTTTGGCAACCTATATACATTGACGTGTAAAATCAGTCGGCGCTGTGATCCGGACTTCTGTTCAAGTTAATCTGGTCAATATATAATCAAATGAGAAAATTCCATTTTTACATTTTGCCGCTGGTGGGATTCGGACCCAGCGCTTCACGGGCCAAATATCATAACTTTTAATTAAAGCACCACCTGTTCGTCCGGTAGTTAAAATTTAAATGCTTTTAACATTAATTATTCCTCGGGTTAAATTTACAAGTTTTTGCGTTGCTAATATTTCAAGCCGCGTCGAATAGATAAGTAAAAGTAATCTGCACGTAATGGCGCTATATAGGTTCTTTAAAAGGAATTTAAGAGCTATTTCTTTTGACGTATGACTACTTCTAATTTCTCACTTTACATGGAGGTGCATTTCGGCTCCACGCTTGTAAGTGACAGGAAAACAATGTTTAATTTAATCTGAAACAGTATAAGAATGAATGTAACCGGTTAAATCAGTTCTGCAATATAACATTATAAGGTTTCTACGAGTATTATATTTTTAATTTTTATTAGTTTTAATTATTATTAATAATTAGAAAATGGGACAAAACTATTGTTAGTTTGTTCTGAAGGATTTACTTTTTCATAAAATAATCAAGTCAATCTCAGAAGTTTTGCACCCAATTCGATTTTTTCGTTTGGTTGTTATGAATCAATGCCAGTTTCAAATTTAAAGTCGTTACGTGTTTCTCCCGTTCTCAGTCTAACCCGTTTGAAAGTAAATAAATTTAAAGAAACAATTTAACGTTGTTCTGCTGTCCCATGTCGCGCGTCTGACACAACCTCATCATATGTTTTGCCTAACGCTTATAGCTAATGTATGATGTACATTGAAACCCCAATATTTTTTGTACATGGACTGAAAATAGTTTGAGCACTCTGCTTTTTAACCTAACATGAATTAATTAATAATTATCGGTATAAAGTAAATATGCGGTGATATCACCATATGATTTAAGATAAGATCAGATAAAATATAAGGGTGAATACATTTTGTCCTACTCTAAACAGTATAAAATCAAAATTTATTTTAAAATCCATAGTTTTCAATGTCACACAGCCATCAAAAACCTATTTAATTCATAATTTCCTGAGTCAGTCCGCTTCCGGTTTTGCAAAAAATTATTTCCTAAAGCGAATATAATCTCATGCCGTATCCAATGTTCATTAACTCTAAACAAAAAATATGTACTCGTATGCAATGTACGAGTATATGAAGTTGAAGGTTGTTATTTTAGTTTTTTTAATCAAACAAATGTAATCTAGAACATTTTATTAATTACGTTATTTGTATAAAGGTTACATGCCTTAATAGATTAATGTAAAATCATTTGCACATGATATTTTTATAAAACAAATACGTTGGTAATGCAGTTTTGGTGGTAAAAATGCTAGCACTAACCGAGTCAACCTAGATACACTATAAACCAGCCTAGGCATAAAATAATTTATAGTTGAATGTCAAGTGAAATGAAATGTTTTTGAAAATGAATAATGACCGCCTCATCGTTTAACGATTACCTAGAAATACAGTGTGTATTTGTGTTTTTACAATGCAAAAAAGGAATTGGCGTATTATGGTGAACGGACAAGACAAGGTGACGGTTTAATGCAGCTATTGTATAGCTTACAAGAAATCTCAAATTTGTGTTATGGCGATAAGTTAAATAGGAATTTCCTAATAATGATCCATAAATTTTAAATTATTGTAATTTCATTTGACCTGACCTGGCTTTTTTATTCTACGTAAATACGTAAACAATTCATGATTAAACTAGAATTTGTGTTGTTATGTTTTTAAATCGAGATTAAAATTCAAAATTATGTATGTCATTGAATGTTTTCTAAACGTATATACTCCTCTAGCAATATGAGTACACGCCATCTCCAAAACAGGAAAATGGGTAGGTAGTTGGAAGTAAATAAAAAGGTTTTTGTTACCCGATAAATTAATTATAATTATAAATATTAAAAAAAGTTCATTGGAATTTTGTGTACAAATTTTATTGACTGACCGACATAATTTTTTGATTATTGTCCGTGGTACGTTTTATTACATTGTACAGTCGTATTTGTTATATACCTATGTGTACGTATACATATCGATCGATCAATGAGTAATTTTAATTCTTTGTTTAAACGTAATAATATATCGATGAATATGTTCGCACAAATAGTCAACCTATTATAATATATAGATTTACTACTTTAAAAACAAATATGAACGCGAGAGTAATATGCAAATTTGTTTGTATACCAGCAGTGTGTTTATTTTACATGTTGATCAAATGTAATTCCGAAGAATATTGTTGGATTTCAAAGAAATTAAGATGAATAACATAAAGTAACTAGCGAGAGGTGGCATGACTCATTCGTGTCTTAATTATTATTAATGAAGGTTAATTATATTGTATGAGTACTTTTTTGGGCGCCCAATATAGGTATGCCTATACAGTGTAATATTTGATTAGCATTAGCACAAACCACAAATATATTAACACGCATAAATATATAGGTTTTTGATAATGGTTGTAAACAACATTTATCTCTGAATGAAAATATACATATTTTTTAAATGTCTACTTCCTAGTTTATACAATTGAGCAGCCTCACTCAATATAATATAATTATACACACTATTAATAGTTTATTGACCAATACAAAACGGGAAATTGGTCGCGAAATACAAATATGCGGTTTTATTCAATTTGAAACAAATATGGTTCATAGATTTTGCAATCAAAGAAAACTATTATAGTATACTCGTACATGCTGTTCGGGTTGGTTAGAATCGTATTAATATAAGAACCACAAAGTATTACATCGAAAATGTATATTTTGTATATATTATGAACTTTGACCAAGACCAATGATTCTGCGTTTGATATTTTATTAACACTTTGAGTGACAATGTCTTAATTAGAATGTATACACTATAAATTATCAATTTCTATAAAAAAATTTTGTTTAAAGTTCCGGTTTCCTTTTCATTATTCAAGTCTTGTGTGTATAGTGCGTAGATCACACTTAGTGTGAACAGTTATCACAAAGTTTTTATACTATGATGGCGCAGTTTACGTGGGCAGCTCGCTTACTAAATTGCTTGCTCATTTTCATACAGTTTGCAGCAAACTGTTGGCCGTTACTCTGCTGGAAGCGACACACAATTTTACTTCTGAATCGTTGGTTACTCACAAATCCGTGATTGCTGGCTCGGACAATCCGTACGAACTGGTGGTTGTGCAACCTAAGCAATTCTTGATACATAACTTGAAACCAACTACCACGTGAGATGATATAAAAATACCTTTTCAATAAATAAAAGATTCCTGAAACCAATATTATTGTATGTCATTTATCTCGTTGAAAATACGATATCATAAGCAACAGGAAGACCTATAGTTAACTGCAGATTTTATTTCCGAGTATTCTCCCTCCAACTAGGTACGTTGACTATATGAAAGATCGTCATTACTTATAAATTTCGATGAAAGATGGCAGTTTTCTGTTTGCTGTTAAGTGCTACTTGCAAACGAAATGATTGTCCGTCATTAACTTGAGAGTGCAATAGCTGTTTGAGTGAAATATTCGCACCGATTAGTAATGCATCTGACTGTCGTTACTGAAAAATTCAAACAAGCATGGATTGTTCTAAATTACTGGCTCGGCTTAATATTTATGCTTTGGAACACCATACGGTTCGACGTGGTGTTTTTTTTGCTGATTCTCGGAAGCACCTTTGTGTGGTTTCGCGACCTTTTAACTTTACGTTTGACCGTTGAGAATCGTGCTTAGTAATTTTTTCAGTAATCTCTTTTGGTACTCTTTTTACTTCGAAATTACTTCCGATTGTATTGGTAACACGTTGCTGCAGGTAATAATCAGATAAATAAATGTAAGTAGACGACACCACTGGCTAAATAGGATAAACAAATTCGGTAGGTTTAAATGGTTTATTTAAATTTTTGAATCAAAAATTGTAACATATTACATATTGTTATATTGTAACAAGTACACAGACACACGTTTCTAAATATCAAAACACCAAAATCATGTAACCTTAACGATAATATATTTGTCATTTATTTGTGGATTTATACGTGTGCTAAAAATAATTATTTTTAAAACGGAAAATAGCAATAATGTAGGTGATACAGCAGTGTTGTACGCAGGATTTGAGTAAGGTGGGGATTTAATTTTTATAGAACATTAACTTCATAGACTGTTTTGCCAGCAACTATGTTTTTCTCTTTTGTACCACAACGATTTTAACACACTTGCAACATGCCGTTTTATTTCAGTCAGCTTTCTAAAATTATTCTATTACACACTTAGCATTATTACGTATTGTTACAAGTTTCAAAATTATAATCCTAATTTTTTATTTTAGTCAAAAGAAGAAACACGATCTATCATATGAATCCTTTAGACGAGCAAGTTAACTCGTGGTGGTAAAAATATAAAAAATAATAAAGCTGGGTAGGAACCAAGAGCAAATTTTATCGATTAGAAAAATCAATATAATATCCATACAATTCCAAAATTGATTCTAGTAGGCCTTTGAGTTTACTGGGTGATCCAACACCAAAAATATTTCTTTATTGATACGATACCCTTTGAAACCAAAATAAATCTAACAGCCTATGCTTTCTTCAAATTCTCCTAATAAAATAATTTTTTTATGATGACATTTTTTATAGATAAAATGTGTCCTTGGTTCCTATCCTGATTTGACGATAATTTGCAACCGCACGCTGGATGCACCCAATGAGCGCGTTCAGACCAACCATCAGTTCACAAGATGTTCATTAAAATCACAGCTAACGTTATGAATATTCTGAATTGGCGATGATTTCACTAATCATGATGCGAACAGTTGGCCGAACTGAAAACGCGCAATGTTACAAATCCATGAACACTCAAAATGGGTGTTTACTTTATTTAGTACTCCAATGAGTATTTTGATGAAACTTTTTCGTTTGTTTCGTTACTCTGTTTAACAATACATTGTTTGCAAAGTTTTGCTTTTATGGTAGCATACCACTGACTAAATGACAGACTGTCCACTATCGAAAGACGACCACTGACTATCCACTGTCGAAGACTAGTGGATCACAGTCATATATATTTCATTTTTAATATTACTTGATGCTATCCTATGCGATACTTGTATGACAAGTCTTCCCTGTTTCTCATTCTACCACGGTCTTTTATGATGTGACAATATGGTCACAGATCCATCAATATGAAACGATTGAGAGAAATGATAAAATTTTCATTTCCGAAATAATTCTTTTTCGCAGATTAGAAATATTATTTTTAGTTAAAAAGTTGTTTTCAAATTTTCTGAAAAATGTCTATATAACGTCATGACATTAACTGTCATCCTTAAATCTGTCAGTCATTGTTTAATCAATTGTGTGTCATGAGTCACTTGCCTGCTGGGTTGCTTAATGGCTTACCACTTAAATGGCTTTGCAATTATTCGCATTTTATTTTAAATGTTTTCACATGTACAGTATACAATAAAAAATTTTACATTTCGCTATACAAATTTATTTACGCACACTAAAAAAATTTAGAACTTGATTTGCAATCAGAAGTGGTCGGCCATACAACTTAAAAATCGAAACTAAGAATTTCCCGAAATTGTATAGGGAAATACTCAACCCTGCGATAAACACAGCAACTTGTTTATATTTTGAAAACAAACATTTTTATTTTATGTCAAAACTTTGGCATTAAATGGCTGTAGGACGATTTGCAATAGCAGCATCCAGAATTTTACAAATATTTAAATAGTGCATCTTATTGCTGCACGGTTAGTTCGTTTTGTAGTTCTTAATTTTAGTCTAAAAATCTCTTGTCAAATAGTTTTATTAATGTTGTTAATAAGTGATTGTGTTCGGAAAACGTCAAAATCATTCACATACAAATGAAAGTAACACACAAATACAACAAGCTACGAAAATTTACCGTTGCGAATATTTGCAATCATGTTAGGTAGGAACCTTAGTCCTTTCAAAAGTAATCCCACATGCATTGTTATATTGCAATGATAAAAATGTATCTGTCTTGTGTACAGTTAAATTTCTAACATTTTTCAACACTCGTTTAATGATATTTGGTATGATTATACTTTAATAAACGAATAATTGTATTTTGGATATACTTTTGAACCACCCTTGGTTGTCAAAAACATAAACCGTGTAAAAGTATATCAATCTCGTGATCGAGGTTTCTACTGCATACTGAGAAGAAGAACATTCCGGTTTTATGAGAGCTATATAGTTATCATGCAAGATAACATACTCATTAAATACAAAATTTGAATCTTTAGATGCTGTATAAGATACCGAAAAATGTCAGTGAAAATAAGAGGTTTCGTTACTCGTCGCACGAGGCATCACTATAACAAAAAATAAATTGTATTTGTTTTTATAAGCAGGGAAAATTTTTAATTCGTTTTGTACTTCATTTTTTACAAAAAACATTCCAGCCAATAATTTCCAGGAAACAAGTATAGACAATTTTGAAATCTTAATACTTTAGACGGCCATATACGACGAGCCACATACGTAGTAGACGGCCTTAACGAATTATAATGAAATTTAGTTTGAAGCGAATATTTGGATAAAACGAATTCTAAGCGACAATCTGGACCTTAGTTATTACAAAACAACCGTTTATATTGCTTCACATATTGGCAGTAAACTAAAAATAATTTAGATAGTATTTTAAACGGTAAATCTCCCCAAAATTTTCACGGAGATTAGCAAGTTTCCAATCCAAAAATGAAATCCAACCCTCGATACCAAATATCATATTTATTTGAAAAGTAATGGACCAGTAACTTCTAGTACCGATTCATTCCAGAACTTTATTTGAAATACATTTTAGAATAACAATGTTATGATCAAAAGTACACATTCATGTTCATGTTAGTGTCCCAACAAAACATTACATTCATCATAAATCATAAAATGGCTGAGTCGCGTAACATTTTAAGATTCCATATAACGAGTTCTTTGACTTCGGAGGTCAACTGATTTGACAATTTAAGGAACTCTTTTAAGGTTTTATTCCGCTGGACTATTTTTCTTGTCAAAAATGAGGTAAAAATGGTCGCTGGTTATAAAAAACCAGACGAACCCTTAATAGGTTCTAATTGAACTCATAAATTCATTCATTGAACATGAATACTTAACAGTCGAAATTGAAAAACAAACTACATTTAAAAGGATTAATAGCGACTATCGCCTAAGTGCCACACCACTTAACTTCACCATAAAGTTTCTATAAGGATTTATGGTAAAATTGAAAAACCTAATACAAATAAAATGTCTATCCCGAGCCAGTTAGGTCTAAAACAATAATAGCATACATCTTGGTCGTATTTTGCTTCTAACTATGTTTACGATGATCGGGTCTGAAAATAGGGAATTGGAAAAAATTTACATATAGTTACTCGTATAGTTTAATTTGTTTTTCTGGCATACTACTCCAATAAATTATCCGGGTTTTTTCTAGTGGCATCAGAGAACGTACTTCTTGACAGTTCGAATCTTCGACAGTTCTTATCAAATTGTGATAAGTAAGTGACACCATTTTATTAAATTATGGATGTTAGTGTTAGGGGTGTGTGGTTTACATAACCTATTCAGTGAGAAGCATGATGGAAAGCCAATCAACAGCAGAAATACATCTAGTTCAAGATGATAGCGCAGATTCACGACAAGGAACATTACTACAAAGTAAATGAATACATATAGAAATTTGGTCCTAAATACATATTTTATCTTACTGTCCATATGAAATATGTTGCATTTTAATCTGATTACGAGTTTATTTTGACTACTTTGTACAATATTTAATAAAAAATCACTAAAAGGACGCATTCATTAAATTATATCACAAAATTTGTTTGCGTCAAATGTGCTGTCAAAAAATCGGAAAAAATCAAGAAATACTCCTATAGCGTTCTCTCATGCACACGAGGATAACAAATATATGGACATTTTAAATAAAAACCCGTACGCAACCAAAGGATTTTCTTGGATTTTACCCTGGTATTTTTGATAACACGTTTGACAATTAAACATTTTGTGATATAATTTGATGTTTTCTTTATTTGTTTATTTGATTCATTTGGTTTTTTTTGTAGGAAAGCTCTAATAATTATTAATTTATTTGTTGAAAATAATAATCTTTGAATACGGATTTTACAACAATTCCTAGAAGAGTTTCTCGGGATAAGCGAAAATGGCTTTTAATTAAAATTCTGTGTACTATTTCTCAATAACATCTGGATGAAGAAATTTATTTTGTTTAAAATTAGTCATTCAAACAATTGGGCACAAAAGTTCAAGCTTTCAAAAAATCGCGTTCTCTCATGCCACGGGAAAAAACCCGGACGGACATTTTATTGGAGAGGAGGATAAAAAATATCTGAACAAACAACATTGAAGAACACGTTTACTAGAGTAAAAATGGCCCAATTTTTTGGTTGCGTTCAGTTTTTTTTGTAAATATTCGGATACTAAAAAAAAATATAAATGAGAAAATGTACATCAAACTTTTTCCCTCAGTAAACCGAAAAACTGATTTAGATAAAACGCCATGTAAATTATTTCCCAATTTCCTACCCTTCTTGAATTGGAGTATGAAAATTATAACATTGGTATCCAAAGCGTTAAAACCAAACTAATCGATATATTACTATTAAGCCTACACTATAATTGGTACGCAATGACTTCTTATTATTACATTATATCACATAAAATGATCAATTCACCTTTCTACGAAAACTCACCTAATTCTCTTGTTAATTTAAAGTTTTTCAAAGAAAAAAAATATATATTAGTTAATTTTTTAAAATACTTAATTTCCAGTAGATTTTTATATTTTGTGTCATGCTCTCAAACAATACGTATGATTCCATTCAATATGCGTTATGTGTGATGAATATTATGAGCGTGTGTGGTATACAAAATTCAAATGTGTCTAATTATGTGTGATGATGGCTTAATTATTTTTGAAAATGACATTTTTGTTGTTATATTAATTAAAATTAATTCACTGTGTTTACAAAAAAAAAAAAAACAAAATAAAAATTAACAAGCGTATATAAATTTTGACAACTTTATTAAAATATAAAGTCATAGGCTTGTTGGCTAGTTTTCGCGAAACGAGTAATAATTTTATAGTTAAAAATGCCCTTCTCAAAAATAAACAAAAGTAAAGTAAAATTACTAGAAATAAGAATTATGTAAATCAAAATGCTATAATTATTTAGAATTAAACAGATTTCTGCTAAACAGATAAGTGCGCTTGTTCATACGATAAAATAATAATGATAAAAGGTTTTAGATGAATTCTTGATAAATTGTTATTAAGGGAGAAAATGTTTATATTGATAGTGATATGGCAGGTTCGATGACTAAATAATTTCGATATGTAAACATAATTTGTTTACACAATATTTTAATCTATAAATATATTGTTTTAGTTATAAAAAATAGTTTATATAGTCACACATGAACCAGTATATATTCCCTGGGATAAGAAAAAAACAATAACCTCACATAAACTTTATAATCAAGAATTCATCGTTTAAACTTCCATTGTGGTAAAAGGGTTCACGGTAAAATCCATCAACCTTTTAGAACACATTTATCAAGAAAGTTGATGTTTTGAATTCACCCCAAGTATTAAAAACACAAACTCAAGATTAAAAAAAAAATATTAAATTGACTTACCTCAGCCTGGGATGTTTTTTGTACTGGTATTGCATGACTTAAATGAAATGCAATTGCCAAGGTTACTGTCCAAACAAACGTTGTAATTATTGATTTATCGAAGTATTTATTTTTACTCATATTGTTGTCCTTAAAATATATATTTTTGTTGTCTATATATAAGCAAGTATATATATATATATATATATAATATTATGTACTATTTGTACAAGAAGAGGTAAGTGAAACTGAAAATAGAATAGAAAGAGATAAAAACCATATTAATAAATTATATTTATTTAAGTTTATTTCCTTATTTACATAATTTAAAAATAAGAAAATGTATTTTTTGTCCCAACAAGATTTGTAAATGCGTGCAATCAACCGCGAAAAATGTTCCAAATTACTTAATCGTTACACAAATTTATTTATTTATTATTACTTTTTGTATTCTGTATTGTTACATTACGCTCCATGCTGGATTATTGATTATCAAATAAAATAGAAAGTACATTATACTTTTTCTTTTAATTGCAAAATTAGATCTGCGTGGACCCTAGTCTCGCGGGTATTCTTGTGTACTAACTAATCTTAAGCTTATCAAAGAGAGATATAAAATTATGTAGAGCAATTTCGTATGATTCAATCTTATTATTATTTCATTGAAATGAAAAGATCAATTGTGGTTTTAAAATTGTTTGATTAAAAAATATTTTGGTCAGACGATAAAATGCGATAAAGTTTAAACAAAAGAATTTGCGGAATGATGATGATCAATTTTTATTTGAGGAAGGTTCGGAGAAAAATAACATTTTTAGGTTTGGTTCCGCAAGATAGGAGATAAACAATCGATTTATGATTGTATATGGATACAGTTTATATAGTTAAAGCGGCAAAACTAGCTAAGTAGCTATTTTATAACATTTTATTATTTAAATTAGACGATTTTACATTTGACATTCGCTTTTGTAACATTTAAGAAATAAATGTTAAATCAAAAATAACCTGAATACTGTATATATACTCGTACAAGTTAAAAATATAAAACGGAAATGGTGTTAAAATAGCATAAGGACATAACAAGTATCGAATGACTTTCAGCATTTTGATGTGTGTTAGCCAAATTTCTTTGAGTGGAATTACTATTAGTGTAACATTACGTACTATTAAAAATAATATTTCACGCAAAGGTTGTGGTATAAAGAAGTATTTTATAAACGTTTATTTTTATTTCATCTTCCAATTATTAAAGAACCTTTATGACGGCTCTTTTGGAAGTTTTTCAAAATTTTAAGTTAACGAGTATTTGTACGAAAAATTTATAAATGTAATAGTAATGCTTAATGCACGCACAGAGTCGATTCTAAGTGGAATAGGAACCGGCGAACATGCATTTAATTTTTAAGAATGTATTTATAATTTTAAACCAGGAAATGGATTTATATTACGACGCGACCACTAAAAAGCCGCGTTTGAACGAATGTCTGCCGACCACCACAATTGTATTTTTGTCTAGAATGTTTGTAGTTTGTATTATATAAACGGTACATTCAATAATATGAAAAATTGCAAACAATCTCAGAAAAAATACGAAAAAATATGTGTTCAAATGTGGAAAAGAATAATAATTTTGATTGAATATTTGAGGAAATTAAAACATAAAATTGATAGATTGACATTTAAAGGTTAAGGTATAGGTTATAAAGGATTCTGGGAGATAAAATCGGTATAATTTTTTTGAACACTCGAAACGGTGGAAATAATTTCCGGGACGATACTATTCTAGAAATGTACACACGTCGAAGTTCTAATTTGTCTACTAAAATGTCCTTTAATTCAGAGAGCACGCCTTTTATATAATTTAGTTTGCTCTTTATTGTTCAAAACATGTTTGCGTTTTAAATATCAATTTAATTGATAATTGATTTTTAAACGTCCGAAAAGGTTAATAGAGTTAATAAGTTATTAGGAATCATATAGTAAACTTGAAAATCATTCGGGTATTTTTTGTTGTTATTACGTGAACAAATAATATTTTTAATTTCCTCTAGCTTTCCTTCTTTTGATATTTGTGAAAATAAGTTCAATTCAGGCATGTATTATGATAGTTGTAGGTAATAATTGCTCCTTGAGTAAGTGTCGGAAAGCGGAAATGAATGTTCCCAGTTGAAAACCTCATTAATCTCAAATTATAACTCTTTGTGAAAATTGACTTCCTCAAAATAGAAGATCTATTCGTATAACATCTTAGTTTTCAAACCGCAAAGTTTAAAACAGATTCAGAAATTTGCCAAATTTAGCCAATTTGTCCAATAATTAGCGTTTGCTTTGAGACTTGGCATCAAAGTGATCTTCTAAAATGGATATAATTTTTCTTCAAATTTTAATTTTAGGGACTCAATTACTATTATACCGAGCTATCTCTGCTGTTAGTTAATTCTATTTTATAAACCAAATTTGGCAGATAATGTTTGAGAAAAACCCGTCAGGCGTGACGAGTAATGTTCATTCCAACATTTTACTGAAAACCTAATTAAAAATTCTAATTTCTCAATTTAAGATTGGCGAGATTCCAGAACTTAATTAAAAACGTTTGTTGAAGGTTGCCGTTTATATCGAATTTATGGCCAAGTTTGTATGGCGAAATAATGTCTTGATCTGTTAGTCTAAGTAACATTCCACACTACTTTTCAATTAATTTTTAATTCTCCATTATTCTTTATCCAACGATCTGTTTTCAACGTTTTTCGGTTGATCTTCTCAGTGAATAATAAAAAACAAAAGCGCAAGCATTATTCATTGGCTTTCAGTCGAAATCGTGCAACATGGCTTGGGGCTACTCGGCCAAATCGTATCCGATTATAATGAAATTCGGTATCTGTAATGCCAATATAACCAAAACATGATTTTCGGAACATTTTCTAAAATATGGCTCAATGGGATGGGACTAGGTTTATTAATGCCCATATAGGATGCAGTTCGAGTGTTAGAACAGAGATAAAAAATAAATTAAAAAATGATGTTTGGTCAAGTTCATGAATATGGGCTCGTTATGGCAGAACTAGACCATTCCTTGTTGGATTAACACAAAATTTGGAATTTTCTATAGAAATTCCGATTTTCATATATGATGTTATACGTAAATCGGTTTTTGTTGAAAGTTCTGGAATTTAGCTGCAACTGGCTAACTTAAAAGCTCTCAATCGATTAATTAATTGATTAAATACACGCTTCGTCATTATTCAATGCAAGGTGAATAAACACCACAAAAAATTTACTATTCTCTAATCCAAATCAGCAAAACATTTATTAGTCGATCAGTATTGCGATTGAAAAATAATTACCGAGTGAATTGTCGAACCCTAGTTCCAAGTATACAATACAGTTCTTCAATCGTGGGGTGGCCACCTTTAGATTCGTTTTTTCCATGAACTTATTTAGTTTAGATTAAATCTTTTAGTTTGAACAAGAATTTTGTGGTGTACAGCATGCTGGCACTACCTTTAGTACAAAGCGGCTTAAAATACGTTACAAGCCTGGTGGACAGTGGTTAAAGCTTTGGCGTTTGGATCGGGAGGTACCGGGTTCAAATCCCGATAGGGGCAGGATGCAAAAGGGAATTTCATCAACAGATTACGATTTGTGATGAAATGGAACACATCTATGACCCCCTATTGGAGTGCAAAACTCATGGGCCGACCCATCTTCCATGCCAGTGTAGGCTGGCATAACAGATTGCAGGGATAAAAAAAACAAAAGCCTGTTGGAAAATGTGCATATCATGTACAGGCCGTTTTGTAGTGGCCCTAGAATAAAATAATATATACACCGTAAACCGGCTTACACAATTTTGAAACAACTATTTTTAATTTTAACACTAAAATTTAAAATCGTTTTACGACTTAATAATAGACTTAGACTTTCCAACTCTTCGAATATATACATTTCGTGTTTCTCTGCTTTATATTTGTATTTTTATTTTTTTCGTTTCAATTATAATTTTAATATTGTATTTGGTCAATCTGAAAACCGTGTCATAACCCCATAATTTACTATGAAAATATGTGTAAACATTTACTATTCAGCTTTAGTTCTGTTTATATGTTTTTATGTGCTTGAGCTTCCTGAGAATAAAACAAAATTTACTAAAATACTCACTCATTGCTTGTAAGTGGTTTCGAATGTGATGTAAGAGATAAATGTAGTTTATTGTTTTACACGCTCTTAAATGGAAATCGCCTGCGAAATAAAATACAAACAGCAAAGTTTACGCAAGTAATTTGTATTTTACTTAAGACACTTCTATCATTATGATTGAACCGAATCTGCAAAATAGACTATATTGTTGCCACAGTTATTTATACTTATTTGAAAATAAAAGGCTAGACGTGTTAAATCTAGGAAATAAAGCTAAATGTAGCCAACAGGCCTCTATTGAAGAGAATAAAGTCTCTTTTTAAACAAGATATTTGGAACTCTTCCTTTAATCTTCCTTTAAAATAATTTATTGATTTGTTCTCTTTTATAATTCTTTTATAATAAGCATAAACTACCTTTGCAAGTGCGGGTTGAACAAAATCATCGAATCGATGCTGAAAGATGTAAAGTGTAAATGCATGCGTTTTTGAAACAAATTTGATTCGATTGATAAGTAGACGTAATGACATCAACTGTTATATGGGTCGCCTATATAATTTAAATATGACCGACCAACATGCTGTTATTTAAGGATACATAATTATAATTTGAAAAGTGATTACAGTGTTACTTTATACTTTCCGTCAAAAAAATAACGGGAATTGGTCAATTAAACATAAAATATTTATTATTCATTTAAATTTATTGTACCACCTTTAAAGTAAGGACCTTCCGAAATAAAACACTTACGCGCATTTTCCGGAATCGACTTCAGTTCTCGCCGCGAATGCTCTTTTATATCTTCTATCGACTAAAAACGGATGGCTCGAAGTGGTAATTTGAGGTTTGGGAAGAGAAAAATACACTCATATCAGGTGAATGTTCGATGATATTTGTTTAATTTTTGGCCAGAAATTCGTTCACAATGATAGCCTTGTAAGATGGCGCGTTGTCGTGGTGCAAAATCCATGAGTTTTATTTCCACAAACCTAACCTTGTTCCCCGAATTTGCATAACGCCCAGATAATATTCTTTATTTACCGTCTGACGTTCTGGCAAGAATTCCGAGTGCACAATACCGCAATAATCAAAGAAAACTAGTCAACATTATCTTGACTTTTGATCGACTTTGACGTGGTGTTTCCGGTTTCGGCTCAGTTGGAAGGCGCCATTTCGAACCTACCGTTTGACTGTTTGCATGTCAAACTCGTAAACCTATGTCTTTCACCAGTTATAATGCGTTTTATGAATGTGGGGTCGGAATTGGCCCGTTCTAGTATGTCTTCAGCGACCGTTACGCTGTTCAGTTTTAGAAGAAAATTCAGGTCTTTCGGAACTAGTCCAGCAACAACACACTTCATGCCCAAACAATGGTACGAAATGACGAGAATGAGAAAGTTCAGCGGCTATCTCTTTCAAACCTAAATAACGATTTTCCGTAATCATTTCCTTCACTTTATTGATATTAAGTTCAGTTGAAGACGTTGATGGCCGACCAGAGCGAGGCAAATCTTCCACCACATTTCGACCGCTTTTGAATGCAGTATATCACTCATATGCACGTGTTTTTGATAAAATCGATTCACCGTAACCCTTTTGTAACATTTTCAGAGATTCGGCAGACGAAATTTCATTTGCAATACAAAATTTGAGACAAATTCTTCGTTCGATATTTTTACTCATTATAAAAATCGGGAAACACACTTAAGCTAAACTGACAATATAGATCACTGTAAACAAACTAAATGGCAGATCGCCCTCAACTTAGCGACAAAAATTTTTGGCAATCCTTAGGGATTTTTTAATGATCATTTACCGTCATATATATTTTTGGCTTTTTGGGAACTCTGATTCCACATCTCCTGGTTTTATAAAACCGAAAAACTTTCACTTATCCAAATAACATCAAAACAAAAAATTTTACAAGGTAAATATTTGCAGCAATCGTCATTAAGGTGATGAAACAAATAAGGTGATTAGCTAAAGCAGCCTTGTTTAGTGGCAGATGTCCTGAAATATAACCGGTATTATTATACTATTGTAATATTAATGCATATTTGAATGCGATATAAATTGACGGCTGGTAAAGTAATTTTTGTTCTGATTATAATGAAGAAATTCGTATTCTTCTTAGACCAAAAATGTTTGAAAATCACCCGAAAATGCTTAAAAGTAACCAAACTACCATTTTTATTTAAAGGTCTTTTTAAGGAAATGGTCTAATAAAAAAAATTTAAAATGACAAACCAAATGTCAACATAAAATTTATATAAAAAGTTCATGATAATTTTTCAGAGTAATATCAGCCCGATAATTTGCTGCTAGTAAAATAAAATGTGTAATACACTCACTAACACATTAACAAAATTACTAGCATGATAGTAAACATCAGCAATTTTACATAGTGAAGTCTCTGGGTTATCGATTTTTTCTATCAATAAAATTTCTGCTTAGTTTCTATTCAGAGTCCTCCACAAAACCTAATTTTTAAAATAATTTATAACTTAATAAAGTTTAGTTTACACCAGCAAATTTAGTTCGTGGACTTTCATTATATTTGATCTATACGACGCTTGTTGCTAGTTACCAAGCTACAATCAGGTCACATTTTTCTGTTGGCTGGCCTAGCTTAGGTCAATATGAAACAACACTGGACTAAAACATTTTGAAATTATGGTAGTTAAAGATTAAAATTCGTTAAAATGACGATAGAAGAAATATTTAAAAGCTACATTTTTACATTACGAAGAAATTTTTTTTTTTACGAGAAATAATTCATATACAGGTTTTGCAATATAGCACTTGTACTTGCTAGCGGTTGCTATAGCTGGCGTAAATTAGTTAATAATTTAGGTCAGACCACTACAATATTTTATGTTGTAAACGGCCTCACTGAGCCAAGTCTTGGAGGTCCAAGTGTATACGAGGTCTGATATAGGGCAATTGGTTATAAACCAAATTTCTTTGCGAGGTTAATCTAGTTGTTTTCTAATAGTTTTTATATATTTGTCCCATAAATATATCTTTTATAAACCAATTGCCATATTTATTTTATAGTCCATGGTTCTTGCGAAAACAAATTTACACTGTGTGAGTCTTCTTGTACACAGTATGTACTTATATTTTCCTTTCCTTCAAACACATCAATTTGCCGAAATTTCTGAGTTAAATATTAACAAGATCATAGAGTGTGGATATACTGGGACATTTACAGAAATTATATAATATAATTATGTAATAGTTACATATACGAGTATATATTATAAATAAGTATGTTTATTTTTCAATAACAGTATTTATTATAGAACATTAGAAAACTCTTAGTCTTGCTTGCATTTGACAGTATCAAATTTGCTATTTCTTGCATCTATTTCGTTATAAGCTCTTAAAAGTGGATTTGGATTTGAAAAAAAATTTTGCTTTGAAATTCAGCTATTAAATTAATAAATTATGAATGTTAACAAGTAAATAAGACCGTTAATTGTCAAAGCACAATGAATTATTATTACAATTCCCTAATAATCATTTTAAAGTGTACCTCTTATTCTCCTTTGGCCATTTAAAGCATTTTCATTTCTGTTTGTTCCGAAAGGCACTAATCCTTCTTAAAATTCCCAGTTCTCGTAAATGTTTATGGTTATTCGGTTATAGAACCATACTTTAAAACTGTCCTTATATTTTGTTCAGGAATTAGGTCTTTAAAATTTGGTAAGTAATTGGAGATGTTTGCCAAACAAGGTGCAAACAAGGTCAAATCTATATAAATTTTCATTAAAATTTATATTGGGGATAAGAAACATAAAGCCGTAGTCGTTCATCAAACGCGAGATTGAAGTAGGCATACTTGAGAACTCCTAAACGTAACGTTTTTCTATAGTAAACGTTTGAATAATAAAGTAACTTGAAGACTAACAATTAAAAATAATTAACCTGTAATTGGAGTCAACTTGGTGCCTTATCCATTTATAGTCACTTTACTCGCCTATATTAATTTCACGTGTTGTATGGCACCGATTCATCAACTATGAAAGTGGAACGAATAATACCGAAATTGTATTTCTAATTTTGAGTTCAAATAATAGCAAATAAAAAAAATAGAATTCATAGGTCATATTTTATAAATGCAATTCTGCAAGTCATAATACTTTTTGATTCACTTTGCATTCATACTTCAAAAGTCGAGATGAGTGGAAAGTAAAATGACTCATTATCTAACAGCAGAATCGCGTATGCTGGAAAGTGATTCAGTCAATCTTACTTTATTCATTTTTCTGTAGACTTTGAATTTATTTTATACTTTGGAATACAAATTACCTAGAAGGTTTCAGTGGCTTCCGGTTTTCATGTTCGAAATTATCAATAAATAAATAAAAATTTGCGTTACAAAAATAAAAAAAATATAATATGCGAAAACTTACGAACGTTTATATCATCACGTGCTAATTTTCGGGTTTAGCCTTAATAATCAAATTTGAATCGCAACTTGTATTTTATAGATTATTTTTTTCTAATATCATCTAAAAGAATCTAAACACAAAACGGTTGATTTAACAATTCAATGGCTGCCTAGATTTACTCTCAGATATATAAATGTTTGTGATTATTCAGAGTATTATGAAATCAACGCGATGGAGCATACAAATAAAAGTACAATCACGAATTGGTTTTAAAGATTACAACGCAAACTAAATGGAGTATAGATAGTGTGATATTTTTTGTAATCTTTGATAATTTTTGAGATAATTTGCTATAGTAATCTTTGCAAACAGTTTGCTTTCTCAAAAGTTGTATACTATGTATTTAATGAAAGATGTCGTCAATATAAAATGGTTTTGTGTACTTTACAAATAATTACTGGAAAATTATTGGGTTGAAAACAATCAATAGTAATAGGTTCCCATAAGATTACCAAACTTGGTTCTCCTAAATTTAAGGGAAAACATTTTTTAGATTTTTTCGGATAGCTATAAGTGTTACTGAGTTTTATGACTGTGCGAACTTTCAGGTTTTGTAAGTTTGGAGAAAATCGACTGTGGCAGACATTTAAACAAACATTAAATGGTTCTTTAGAATTCTTTTGAGAAAATAAATACAGTATTTTTAAAATCCATGCGGGACAAACATCAATAGATGTTGATAACCTATATTGAACGGGTAGGTCGCTCAGTTTTTTCATTTTGAAAATTCAAAAAAATTGTTGCTCCGGTGAGTTGTAAAGACCTTTTTAAAAATTTGATGTCTACTAGAAGTTAAAGCCGAAGTAACCATTAAAGTAAGTGTAAATAATAAACATAAAAAAAGATTCGATTCGAATATATTCGAATGCCTTTATTTTCCTTCTAAAGTTGTCTGTAATCTAAAAGGGCTGATGCCCGTGCTCGACACAGCACTGCTTAGTTAATTCCTCCCCTGTATATGTTATAAATAACACCGTCAAAGGAAAATCTTATTGTGTGAAAAAAGGTTTTTCTATAAGTTTTATAATAAGGTACTAAGCAAAAAAAGGACATTGACCTAATGCAAGATTAAATCAAAGGTAATTTGTAAACTTTATTTTTAGATATCATCTATACATTCCGGTGAAACAAAATAGGTTAGACAAAGAATACTTTAAAATATAAATGTTTTGGTTAAATAACATTTCGTAACCTATTCTGACTGCTGTTAGTTTAAAGTAGAAACACATGATTAGAAAAATGTGATTTTTTTACTATTTCTATCAGTTGTAAAAATAATACAATTTTACGAAATTTTCATGTTACTACTTCTTTTTATTGTCCTTCCGCGAGTGCTTTCTTATCTTACTTTTACAATATTTAATAGTGATTAAAAAATGCAGAAAACCAAAATTAAAAAGCTGTATAGCAATTCAGTGAAATTTAGAAAAACTAAATCAGGCTATATTTGTTTTTATTGTTTTACCCCTTCACTGAACAATTTAAAAATTATGCTGACTATGCAAATAAAAAGTGTGGACTGCCAAGAGGAGGGTTGTGAAAAGCCTACTTCAGATTTCTTATTTTAGCAAACATTGTTCATACTAAACATGCAAATAATTGCTTTAAGGTATAAACAGACCCAACAGAAATACAGCGACAAAATACAACGCCTGTCAAATTAAAATACATATAAACCATAGGATGCTAACGCAACCAATGTCGCTGGCGACGACGACATTGTCGCTGAATTATTTTTAGAATCTTCTAATTTTGTCGTCGGCGCTGCAGTACTACCAATATAAGTATCAGATTATTATGTTGGTATCAAAGTTTTTAGAACTGTTTTTAAATTAGTTTCAACTAAATCTGAATGTTGTGCACAATGTATTAATTAAAAAAATTTAAATAGAGTCGATAAAAAAATAAATGAACTATTTTAAGGTTAATTTGCTGACGCGCGTGCGCGTTTTTGTTTACCAAAGCGACATCGACAGCAGACAAATGTATTTTGTCGATGTATCTTGTCGCTGTATCTCACGTTTTGTTTATACCTTTACTGTTTAAAATTTAAAATATTATTTACAAATATAAAACCGAAGGAGGTAATGGAAAAAATTGCTAAATGGGAACGTAAATCTTCTATTTTTTCTTTGTACTATTCTATTGTTTTTAAGGCTACTCATTTCGAATCGAACTTTCATACAAGTACTTCTATGATCGCAGTTTTACGGCAAAGAGCTTCTACATGAGGGATGCTATTGGCAATAAATCAAATGTATTGATTTTTTGAGCCACATACTGAATCTAGCTTTAAATTACAGTTTGCACGTTGATCGACTTGGTAACTAAAGAAGCAACTTTCAAGGCAAATCCAATTCAATCTGATTGGGTTCACACCAAAATAAAATTGTATAAGAGTAAATTTGCAATTTTAACTAATGCATCCTTGCACAGCATATATTAGCCAACTGTTAAATTTTTATTCAAGAAGGTTTGCAAATCTATCATAATTGTGGATAATTTTTATTATGGTTTATTCCAATGTAAAGGTGGATTGAACAAGTTGTTGTACATAAGTGTGATCCATCTAGCTCCCCGTTTTGATTTTAAAATTATAATATTTAACTAGGGATTCGAGAAATTTCGTCTTGAGAATATTTTGTAGCTTTGACAGAAATTTTGTTTTGACGCTAAACCTAAAAACTATGTTTAGAATAATAATAAAAATATTCGGAATATGTTGTTTCTTTCTTGTTATCCCTAAGGATAACTGAAAAAAGTAGGCATTTTTTGATCGTTCTATGTATTCCTGTTGCTTTAGAGGCCAAAATAATTAATCGATTAACAAGACAAGACCAATCAAATGTCACTAAATTTAGTGATCGTTCAGGTTAAGATTAAGAAGGCTGCGCGTTCAATTTTAGAGACTCAGATTTGAATGTAAATATCACCTGAAGGCTAATGGAAAATATGAAGGATTTCTACCATTCTTTATTGTAGGTGCTACCCTAAACGGCAATTGTTGTGAAATGGGATAAATCTAATCGAGACCATTAATTAATAAATTCGATTCACTCGGCAAGTAACCGAGGGTAAATAAACGGACAATTTTGTATATCACATTGTTTCATAAGAAAATATTGCACCCCACTTGGGTTCTTTACAAAATTTTGCATTTAGCTTAAAATATTAACCAACGCTATATGCAAAATCTACAACCTATTGTTATTCTTCCGTAAAAGTTGTCTCATGAACGAAGTATGAGTTATTTTTCTTGAATTTTCTCCAAAAGTACTAAATATTGCTCGAAACTATCAAAGTTTTTCATACAGCCAAAGTATCAAGAAAAGTGTCTTGATAATATTAGCCTTGTCTCCTTGTTTGTACATAGTTTTATTTCAGTTGCGGTGGTAATAACAAATAAAAATTGACAGTGTAAATTGAATTTAATTTTCGGGAATATTAATTTGTTTAAGAAGTAATGTTAAATACATATACTCAACTATGGTGTGATTAACAGAGTTTCTATGTTTACGTTATTACACATAGCACAATTAATATCAGTTCACGTACATTTTAAAACTAACTGATTAGATAAACATAGAAATGTTTTTTGAGTACAGGTTATCAACTTATTGATAGGACTTGTGATGACTTGTCCGGTTATAGCTTTATGATTCAAAAGTAAATTCTATACTATGTTCCTATTTATTTTCAAATACAAAGGGGAAGCTTTCTGGTTTAACCCCCCAAAAAAAAAACAAACCAAAATAATCGATATACAAATTATAACGTATTAAAGTTATATTTTTAGGCTAGTCAAGTCCTTTATGTATATGTATGTATTTAGATATTTGTTTGTGTTATTATAACGACCGCGTTTAATTCTAGCTTCTAGGTTTATTTTAATCCACCAACACACCAACTAATAAATTCATCATACATTTTTTTTAATATTTTGTATTTTATTATCGATAAGCGTGACTGAATACATTATTTAAATGGTAACCTCGTATTTACTACATCATTGACCCTACCATTATTTTATATTTATAATTATTAATTTATTTAATTTTAACTTAACTCATAAATAATTTACTATATAAGAAATAATTTTATATGTGTACGTACGAGTATTATACTCGTACTTCACTAAAAGGAGAATTTATACTCGTATATTATAGAGTTTTTTGGTAGTTAATTTTTAGTTATAGTCTATGGATTTAATTATTTTTTATGTCTATGTATGTATGAATCACAGTACAGCTAAATTAATAGCAGCCAAAACACATTATATAAAAATCAGGTATTATATTGACAAACCTTAAAAAACTATAAAATACGCGAAACTAGTTACGTATACGAATGTCTATTCAATTACAAATATTTTATAAATGATAAATTTTTTATAAAAAACGTCATCGCAGTGAATTTGATCACGGGTACGATGAAGAACCGGTCATTCTTACCTTTGAAAAAAATCAGCTCCAAATTTTATTAAAATTTTAATTTAATATCACATTTACACATTTAATTATGCACTTTATTTTTTTTTGTTGATTAATTTACTTAAAGAAATACACTTTGCGAAAAACTACTTTGCAATATACAATTTCAATATTTTTTCTTTTATGCTATCTTATCATTTTAGATTATGAACTTTATATATTTTATTATTCTAATTACATATTATTATACGATATGTATAAATAATTTTTTTTTTAATTTGGGCAGTGAATTAATTTTTTGTTTATTGAAAATAATAATTCATGTATAAATATAATGATCACAATATTTTTTTTTACATTTAGCCAAATAAAAACGAACAAAAAATAAAAATTATAAAAAAACACAAAAATCGCGGATTTAATTCAATTTAGTCAGTCCAACTTGACTAAACGTAGAACACCAACTGATTCATGAATTGAAAAAAGTTTTATTTTTAATTTTGTTTTGTGGCGATCGCAAAATTATTTTGTTTTTCTTTTTGTAATATAGTGAGCTTTTTCAAGGGGAATTTTCATTTTATTACACATGCGGAGTATTTTTTATATAAAATTTGTGTAGACATATGAGAAAAAAACGCGAGAGCGTAATTTCTTCGCGGTGTATAATTGTTTTTTTTGTTTTACTACCTCTAGTCTTACTATTTTTCAAGTTCTAAAGAAATTTGAATGAATAATCGTAATCGTCTTTATTTATTTATTTTATTTTATACAGTCAAACCGATTTGCATGGGTAGTGTTGTGTATTTGTCGAGTTGTTGGCGTATTATAAAATTTGTAAATTTTTAATTTCTATCGAATTTTACCGAAATTAAGGTGAAATCAGTTATCGATTTGCAGAAATTCTTATGATCAGATGTGTGATGCTGGCTGTTACAGTATAGAGGTCAGGTAAATGATTTCACTACGTATATATAGCTAATCCACTATGGTATAATTCACTTAAAATGAATTAAGTAAGCGTTTTTGCACTTGGATGGTTATAAAGTGATCGTCATTTTAGATATAATGATTAGCGTTATTTGTCGGTTGCCTTGGTTGCTATGTTACTATACTGTCGGTCTCGGTTGAGGTTTAAAATAATTAGAGCATATCTTGTATTGGTCTAGGTTATGTCTATTATTTCAAACTGCAAAGTTGTTAGAGCTACAGACCAAATGTTTAGAATGAACAGCACAGTTATATCTTTAAATAAATAAATTATAGTAAGTAACTTGCGATTTCCTATAAAATTCTTCCAGGTACTTATATAAATATTAATAAGTATGTAGAATTAAGAACATTGGTTTGCATATTAATTGGTAGTCATGTACCTGTGTATCAAATGTCAAGAGTACTACTTTTGTTTTTAGACTTTGGAATCCTCTTTACTTTTATTTATTTTGTGATGAGGAAGGCGTCAGTATCATATGCTGAACATATGGCCGGACAGTCCCGTATCATTAGTTCCTAAAAGCGGAAATAACGGTCTGATTTATTATTAGTTTTTCATTTTTAAATGCTTTAGTGCGGTCAACTTCCCGACACCGAGGTGTATTATCCGCATTACACAAATGAGCATTGCGATATGTAGCCACATTTAAAAGTAAATTGCGGTTAAAGGAAAATTAAGTCATATTGGCTGTGGTGCTACGTATAGTAATTTTATAAAAATTTAATATGTATTATAGGTGCAACTGCGTTGCTAACTAATGAAGTTTTTAATTCGTTTTTAGTTTTTTCAATTTCCTGATTGCGTCATCATCATTCCTGTCTACTGAAAATGCTGCTGATTGGAGTTGGCCAGTAGGCTGATAACGTAAGATGCTTTGAATGGAGTCTTATTTCTTTGCATAATATTAATATTTTAAAGGATTACCTGTTCCTTTTGTTTGAAGTTTGTGTTGCTAAGTCTTTATACACCGATCGTAAAAATTTTCACCCAATCACACTATCGTCAGCCTTTATTGGGTCGGTTTATTAAAGAGTAGTTTCTGCATGTAACATACCCAGAGTATTGTAAAAATTCAGAATAAGCATTTACGCAACTTTATCATAATCTACCTACCATATTTAACTGGATTTAACTAGAACATAAGAGCGAATTGAAAAAGTTCTTTTACTGGCAACCTTCTACTACACCAATAAATAAATACAAAACCAACTATTGGGATAATGAATTTTAAAGTATCTAATTACAAGAGCTCATTACTAGCATTGAAAAATTTGTTAAAACCAAAGATTTTCTCTTTGGCATTATTGGATAACACTTCTGATACGTCATAAATGCCTGTCTCTTCTTCGGTATTATCAACCAGCCCATGAACCTGGCTAGGGTTTAATGGTCAATCACTCATTAATCTGAAATTAAAAATTGATAATGTAACCCCAAAATGAGGCAGTTAAATCCCTCAATGGGATGTAGCGCCAGCAAAATAAAATATATGATGTTCGCAAGGAAAAACCCACATGCAGGAAAAAAATTACTTAGATTGGGTAAAAACACAGTAATGCGTTTGACGGCGTTATGGTTAGTTAGTAAGTCGTCTGTTTGTTCGAACTGGTGTTTGCTTTTGAACAGCCGTATTGATCAATTTTAGTTTTCGAAACATACTGGATTAATCGTTTTGACTATATTTATAAATTGTTCCTGTTTCCTTTTTTTGTAATTTTTTACATAGCCACAATAAGTCAAAACAACTTAAATATAAAACAATATTTTACAAAAGAAAATGGAAATTTCACCGTAGAAATTCATTTTTCGGTACTCAGTTTAGCTAGTGATTTTTTAATATTAGAATATAAATGTCTCTATTTTATTTCTACACTAAGGCAATTACGCAATTTGAATTTTGTGTCTCAATTTACAACAGACATTCAATGGTAACGAGCAAGAACTATGTGATTGCCAACAACTTTCTTGAACCTCCGACCACGAAATTGCTCCTGGATTGCTCCTGCCGAGAATAGCTTTGACATTACATCTATTTCAAACGCAAAAGAATTCGATCTAGAACTTAGAGGTCTGCTATCCGGTTTTGCAAATCGATGTCCTTCTAAGTGGAAATTAGAAAAGCTTCCAATGGCCGATTAAGCAATTTATTGTTAAATTTCTACAGACAATAATTCCTTATACATTTAAAGAACTTCGCATATAGTTCTCCTGCATGATATTGCATACATACCCAAGTGTACCAGCTAGTTGAAAACTCATCACTCAGTACTTATAGTAGTAAAGTAAATGTTACTCAGATGGCCGAAATGTTGTTTATATTGTCTAAAATGTAACGCTTAATTGGGTGGAATATATCCATTAAGATATTTTGTTGAGACACTTCCACCATCTAATATGGATACACATATCTTTTAACCTGCGTTGAACATTTCATGCGGTGGCCAGAAGCCTACTGTAACATAGACATTCGCCGCTAGAATCGTAAAAGTAATTGTCGAAAACTACAATTCTTGGTTAGGCGTACTGGTCCAATATAACGACTAACCATGGCATGCAATTCAAATCCAAGTTATTCACTGAGCTATTTTGAAAACTCTTAAGCACACATCGAATTCGGACTGCAGTTGAGTTCCCAATCGATTTATTGGGAATCCGAGCAACAGTCATTGGCGCATACGGTTACACAATCAAATATCTAGGGGAATTCTTTGTAGAAAAGCCACTTTACATGTTTTTTTAATCCATGCCATATTTTCTGGGGCCGAAGTAGCCCCCTGCTCATTCGCAGTTCATTTTTCCGTCTTACTTTTTACGCAATTACTACCAAAACGAAGGCATACTGCTATAGGACCGATTTAAGTTACCATCTGTGCATTGCATAGCTTCTTGCCAGCCTAAAGTACTGGACTTGGAAGATGGGTCGGCCCATGGTTTTGCACGCCAATAGAAGGTCGTAGTTGTGTTCCTTTTAATCACAGATCGTAATCTGAAATCAGTTCATGCGAAAATTTCCTTTTGCATTCTGCCTCTGTCGGGATTCGAACCCGGTTCCTCCTGATCCAAACGCCAATGTTTTAACCACTGTGCCATTTGGTCGCACATCTTATCTACCACTGAAACGGTCATTGACACACTGCACTCATATCATAAATTTCAGCAATTCGTTGTGTATCATGAACAGAGATAAAAGTGGGCTGATTTTCCCGAGCACGAAAAACAAATGTTGTTTACAAAACTGTTTACGCAAATTTCACAAAATTTTGTAAAATCATTGATGATCATAACATTACCCTGCATCATTTTGCGATAAATGTACTTAGTAGAAATTTGTGATGTTCCCAGATTTCCGGTGACTTTTCCGAGTTTTTCAATTTTCAGACCGAAGCTTTGATTACCTCATGTTGTGATAAGTTTCTTATAAAACTTTGGTTAACGCAACAATAACTGGCAGTTAGCCCCTTGTCTGTTCAACTGGCCATAAAATATATTGGGAGAGTATATTTGGCGTTATTTATGTATGTACTTAGGTTTTCTACCATTCAGGATGCCGAAAGGAGGGCGTAGATCGCGATATTCATCACCGAGGCCTGGACCATCAGGAACGCAGCGGAGTATTATGCCAGCTACCCCAAACGGTGAGCAGAAAGTCCAGCCTTGTGAAGAAAATGTAATAAATTAAATAGACACAGATTAAACAGAAACAGATTTTTCAGTAAACCCGTCTACTCTTGAACTACAGAAACCATCCTTGGACATGGAAGATATGATGAAGACACTGTTGCTTCAACTGAAGGAAGTAGACGCTAAATTCGATGCCAAATTCGATCATCTCCGCACTGAACAAGGCGCTAAATTAGACCAACATGGT
This sequence comes from Nephrotoma guestfalica, assembly GCA_963691935.1. Lineage (NCBI taxonomy): Eukaryota > Metazoa > Arthropoda > Insecta > Diptera > Tipulidae > Nephrotoma > Nephrotoma guestfalica. Next base: position 132,016,716 of record OY829915.1, on the reverse strand, counting down.
GAACATGGTGGTCAGCTTACCGACCTATGTAAACAGCGCAGAACATGCAGAACGAAAAACGACCTAATTTTAGCATGCCCAAGAGCTTCAGATGCAAGAGATTAAACGAGAGATGAAGAGTCTTGAGGGAGAAGTGGACAGTCGTTTAAAGGAAATATGGAAAATATGATTAAGCAAACAGAAGCCCGCTTTGAAACACATTTCTAGCAAACTGTTGGTGATGACCAGCTTAAAAAACGTTTTCAACAGAACCAGTTGCCGGAAGCTCAAGAGAAATTTTCAGAATCATCAGAATTTGAAAGGGCAGTTCCACAGTACAGCACAATTGTTGGGGCGCATTGGAGTAGCTCAACGCAATAATTTTAGATCTCCTTATGTGCGGGTTATGACTGAGTTGGAACTAAGATATGGACAGTCACGCGTAAGAGAATTATGGAAAATTCAACTTCAAAGCAATCGGCAACTAGGTGGGGAGAGCCTGCAGGACCAAGGAAGAGAGGTTATGAAATTGCTGCGTCAAGCTTACGGTAATGCACTTGCAGATATGTTGAAGGGACCAACAGTGAATGCGTAAAACTACTAGAGGTAAAAAATGAACGAATTATTCACGTTAAATTTAGAATGTGATTCAAACAGAGCAAAGTTAGCTAGTGGTACAATAAAGTTGTGTAAGCCTGATTCTGAGGATATCACGCAAATAAAGGCACTAATAAAAGAGGAGTTGAGGCCTAGTCACTGGATTCACAGAGAATTATTATTAATATTTTTAATATTCATTCTCATACAATAACAACGGCGGATTATCCATTGATTTAATGTTCCTTTAAGGATGATCCAAGTTGTTATACATCAATATACAAAAGTTACATAATTTACATAGAAAATATTATAAAAATTAAAGATAACGGAGATTTAGTTCCATAATAATAGAATATTCGATTTAAAATAATTTTTAATATTTTTTTTAAATTGTAAGTAGGTTTCAGATTACTTTATAAATTCAGGTACTTGATTATAAATAAATGGACCCATAAACGTGATCGATTTTCTTTCAAATTCAGTTCTAATATGATGCGAATCAATTCTGTTACAATTTCGAGTTGAATACACATGATGAGCGTAATTAAAGTTTATATTAGACATAAATGAAGATACATTTAAGCTTTTGTACATATAATGGGTTAATTGTAACTTATAGAAGACATTTATGGGAAATATCATAATATCATCTTTGCTATATAATAACCTATTGGAAAATAGAATTGGCAATCTGTGTACTGCTTTTACACTTTTGTTTTGCATAACTTGCAATTTCTTCAGCCTGGTTAAGGTAGCTGTTCCGTATACAATAAGGCCGTAATTAAGTCGCGAATGAATAAACGAAAAATAAATCATAAGCAATACCCTAGTGGGAACAAAGAAAGATAATTTTCTGAGTAACCCAACAAGTGGAGCAATTTTCTTACTTGTGATATTTATGTGATCATCCCAAAACATGTGTTCGTCAAGTGTAACTCCCAAATATTTGAATGAACTGACTCTCTCAATGTTAATGTTACTAACTTCAAATAGAGGTGAACTAGTCATCGATTTATATGGGGAATGAAATACCATATATTTGGTTTTAGATATATTGAGAGCTATTAAATTGGAATTAAAATATTCTAAAAGTTTACTAAGGTCATGTTTCATATCAATCAATATACTGTCAGGATCATGGGTTTCATAAAATAAAGCAGTATCATCTGCAAATATTCTAATATGACTCTTGAGCGGCAAATAGGAAATATCATTAATATAAATGAGAAACAAAAGTGGTCCTAAAACACTACCCTGAGGGACACCACATTTGATATCTAACATTACACTTCCTACTCCATTTAACACCACATACTCGTACTGTTTTAGGTTTGATAAATAACTTTTCAATAAGTTGTAAGGAATTCCACGTACGCCGTAACAGTATACAATTTATTTAGAATTAACTATGATGATCAATACAATCAAATGCTTTCTGTAAATCCAAGAAAAGCGCTCCAACATATCATTTTGAATGAAAAGCAGAATATATCATACTCCCAATTTGTGCCAATGCCAATTCAGTTCCTAAACCTTTTCTAAATCCATATTGGTAGGAATAAAAAAAATTATTATAATTTAAAAACGTTATTAAACGCGAAAATATCAATTTTTTAAGAATTTTATCGAATATTGAAAGAGTAGAAATAGGCCTATAACTATTAAGTAAAGAAGAATCTCCATTCTTTAGAATAGGAATTACTTTAGCGACTTTTAAACATTTGGGATATACATCAGTTATTAAACTTTCATTAAAAGCATCAGACAACATGTTCGAAAAAAACTCAATTCTACATTTCAACACGCAGCTATTAATTTTTTGCGGACCTCCACCTTTACTACTACTAAGCGAACAGATAACATTACAAACTTCAGCAGGTGTGATTGATGATAGATACAGGCCATCTGAAATCCATTTAATAGTTCCAAACTTGTGTATGTCTCTGTCGGAGATAATAGATTCACTAATTAAGTAACCTGCATTAACAAAGAAGCAGTTGAAAAGATTAGCTATCACAAAAGAATCACTTACATATCGGCCATCAAAGAAAATTTTATCAAATTTAAGAGATTCGAGATTTTTATTAAAAAATAAGTTCACGTTCTTCCATAAATCCCTCTAATTTAAATCTGTAAACAGGTTACTAAAGCAACATTTTTTAGCATAATATTTTTTAGAAGCTAACAATTTAGATACACGTACTAATTCGGATTTAAGAGCAACGTTACTAGGATTACGTTTAATTTTTTTTTAAATTTTATTTTTTTTACGAATGTCACGCCAAATGTCAAGTGTGATCCACAGACATAACGTATTTTGCAGCTTAACATCGACACTTACTGTCTTTGAGTATCTATCTATTAATTCATTATGTTTTTCAACAATAATTTCTATAGTATTATTCGGATCTTTCACATTAAATTGTAAGTATCAGTCGCATTGTAAGTAGATAATTATTGAATAATTGATTAACTTTTGCCATGTCTACTATTTTCTTTACAAGAGTTTTCTTAATTTACTTAGAAGTAAAGTAAAAATTTGACGAAAGGAAATTGTGATCGCTAATAGTGGAGTATATCGTAGAATTAACGATTTTAGTTATATTTATGAAGCTAGATACAGAATGATCTAAAATATTGTTACTTGCAGAACGAGTTGCATACGTATTTGTAGTGATCAAACCATGAGTCATCAACAGATTATTATAATCAATGACATTACTATCTGTTTTATTAACGGCAATATTTATATCCCCAAGTAATATGTTGTCAGTACAGCGGTTTCCAGATAGGAGATTATCCAACCAATTGAAAAAACAATCAACATCAGAACCTGGCGGTCAATAGATACCACATATTTTTGTATTATTAAGACGAGGAAGCGGAATTTGAATAAAATTAAATGGGTATAAGCCGTTATCCATGTTCAAGATGCAATACTCAATATCTTTTTTAATGTATAATGCAAGACCACCTCCAGTTCGGTCATCTCTACAAGAAAAGCAACTATTAAAATTGTTGATAGGATAGGCTATCGAATTATGACTCTGAATAAAAGTTTCGGAAATAACTAAAATATCAACATCCGATTGTAGACTATCTATGAACTCTAACATATTATCAAATTTAACAAAATCATTCATGCCACGAATATTTATTTGTAATGTTTTCAATTGTCGAGCATTAGTCACAAAATAACAGGCTGGATTTATTTTACAGTCATCAACATTATCAAAATATTGATTATAACAGCGAGCTTTTAAACCATTTCTTAACTTATTCATTAAACAATAAATGATTGAAATAACAGAATTCAATTATATTCTTAATTGCACAAAAATCAAAAACAAAGGTGCCGTAATATAATCTAAATTTAATGACATTCAAAATCGAATTCAATGAAATTTTTAATGAATATGTAAATGGTATAAAAATTACCATATAGGCAGAAATAGAAAAAATCGACCATTTAGACACAACTTGGACAACCCGAAAATAATAAAGGAAAATAGAAACATCTGACAATGACATTGAAGATGTCAAAATTAAAATCAAAACAAAGTAAAGAAATAGTAATAAATTGTGTAAATGAAATTTAAGTAATTGAAAATTTAAGAAAAATAGAAAATTTAAGAAAATAATATAATTTAAATCTAATAATGATATTTGTTTAATTCTATTGCAACATACCGGAGCTGGCAAGATCCCATTATTAATCATCAATGGCTGCTGTATCACCAACAACAAATTAAATTTTTGTTTAATTTTTTGAGCTTCCGAATATAATCTGGTTTGAAGTGGCGATAGATGCTCCATAATGTGTATATTAAGAGTCTTATGTTGTGGTGAACACTGGACTCCGAGGTCAGATGCATTAATATAGTTCTTGTTTGATGTTTTTTGTCGATATTTTGATAAAATTGTGATGTTTAATTCATACCTGTTTCTCGACCCTCTTTGAACAATTTGTACCAATCAAAAACACTTGCTCGCGACATACAATTATCACCGAAGGCCTTTTGCAACATTCTCAACGTTTCGGCACCACAAAATTGATTCCGCACACAAAATTTAATGGAACTTCTTTGTTGAATAATTTCACTCATTGTAAAAATCGCCGAATGCACTTTTTGTACTTCATAAAGACAAGCGTATACTAAACACTAATGATTATTTTGATGTGACATTTGGCACAGATGTCACTGACAGTCATACCAACATAGAAAAAAAATACTTCGACGAATGGTTTTCCGCGCGAAATTTAAATTAAAAAGTCTTACTATTTTTTTCCCACAGTAGTACTTTAGAGAAGAATTATTGTAAATTTTCAAATCAGCAGTCTCCACAGATTTGAAGAGCAACTTTATTTTAGTGAATAATTTTTTAAATATTCTTAATTAAGTTAACAAATTACATTTGGAAGATTAGTATCGGATCTTCATCCCTCCTCTGTTTCTTCTATACAACTCAATATAAAAAGCCCCTCGTAATATAAAAAGTGACAAAATCTACAGCAACCAAAATAAAATGGATTTACGTCATTTTTGGAATAGGAATTAAGATTTAGCAACTGCTTCGTAAAATTTTATTTTCGACATATGAAATATCGTGAGACGAATAATTATTTCTCGAAAACTTTTAATGAGTACCAAAATCATGCGGAATACATTACTTTCCCACGTAGAATGGTTCAGCGCAGTGATATGAGTATAACATCTGCTGAAGAATACTACAGAATTCTTATATTCATTCATTTTCTGGATGTAGTGTCGATGTAATTTAAAGAAAGAGCAGGCATGTGAAGTTATAGAGGAAATATAATGGTGAATCGGAGAATTTTTCCGCCAAACAAATCGAATCTACTAATAAAGTTTTTCTTAAACCCATCGCCACCTCGAGGAATTTCTGGCTACACCACTGTGTACATTTGTGTCGTAGTATGGCTTGGTGTCCGGACAAGTGGTGCAGTGGTTAAAGCTTCGGCACTTGGACCGGGAGGTGCTGGGTTCGAATCCCATCAGAGGCTAGATGCAAATCGAATTTTCATCATCGATTACGATCGGTGATGCTAATAAATACAACTAAGACCCTCTGATGGAGTGCAGAATTCCGTGTCACGCGCCGACCCACCTTCCATGTCAATGTACAGGTTGACATGGAGCTTGCATTGTGCAGGTGGTATACTGTAGTTGTGTGAGTAGGTGAAGTAGGTGGGTTAATGATGTGGAGTGAATGAGTGGTATCACAATGGGCCTAAAAATTGGCCTAAGTGTGCAGTAAGCAACCACTGAAACCTAAAAAAAAAAACCACCATGGCTTGGTGTTGTTCTTCTGAAAAGACCGTAGCTCGGTCAATCGGTAGGAGTTTTTTGTGCGTTTTTACGTAACATTGAAAATCCTAGTAATTTTTGTGGAATACCAACAATGCATTTTCCGTCACAACATACACACCCACCCCGATTTTGTATTTTAAATGAAATTGAAGTAAATATAATGGATTTTTATTAATTTTTACAATCGTTTAAATAATCTAACTTACACACTGTTCTAGTGTTATGTTATTAAAGCATTGTTGGTAGTTGGAGGTTCAACTTTCATTAATAACAGAACAAAAAATCGCGACATTATCATGATGATCGCGAAATCATCGATTCCTGGGATCCGGAACTATTTATTCATGCCCTCCCTAAATATATTCTTGACGCATTAAAAATATTATTAACTTTGAACTGTCGATTTCAAATTTTATACGTCACTAAAGTTCTGTGAATATCATATTAATTTTTCCCTCGAGATAATTAATTACCATGGTACCTAATTACTGTATTTACAAGTAAATATAGTTTACCAGATACAACTGAATGACTCAACGCGAAATACGCTATAATTATGTACCACAAAATGTTACCCCTGCCCTAAATCATCCATAAACGTACATACATATATCTAATATGAGATTATACGCAATATGACATGTGTACGAATACAAATTTATCGTGTACCACAAACCACTACTTCCGCGAAAGTAAATTATCGTTCTTCCTCGTTTACAACGATTTCATTACGTTTCGGTTACTGTGGACAACTGGAAACACACATTCTGAATTATTATAATCAGAATCCAATGTGTCCCGAATATTTTCGGTAATTTTTTGCATATGTCTCATTATTCTAAATCGCCATGATCAAATATGTGCTCGATTTAATTACAGCGAAATAAGGAAATGAGTAATTCGCCCAAAATTAAAATGATAAGAATATATTTGCATATGTATTGATGAATAAAATAAGATTGGAGTTCCCCTGCAAAGTATTTTCCAAAAAATAAATTTTGCATACGTCATTATTTTTTTGCAACACAGTAAAATGTATTGTACATATCGATGATTTTGCTTTTAATCTAATTTAAGATTAAGATGGCAAATGATCGTAATGCACCATTAACTTATAGAAGGAGATTCCAATTGCGTGCGCAATTCAATTTCTGAATTGTCTTGTTGTTATTCAATGGAAAATTTAAGTTTTATTTCCATTTTCTTATTTTTATTGCGACTCATGATCGTTAAGTAATTAAGATTAATCCATTTGTGTTGAATGAGGGTTTTTAATGGTTCTTAGTATTTTGATCGTATGGAAAATTATATTTTTGTATTGGGAGACTTTAGATCTTGCAATGGTTGGTACAAAGTTAGGGCCACATCCGATTTTATACTCGTATGTATTACAGTTTTTGGTGCAACGTGAATATAAATTATGCAGTATTACATCACGTAGCAACAGTCGATGAAAAATTACTTTCAGATATACATCAAACGCAAGTTTGTGTTCACTATTCAACTTACGATAATATAGGTGATTCAAGGTTAAACAATTTTTGATTTATGATGTTTAGGGTTTTCTTGCAATCTTATTATTTTGCTGGTACTAATTTATATAACACCTTTGACGTTTTATGATAAATGACGCATTAACAAAAGTTAATAACAACGTTTAGTAATAAGGAATAGAAGTGATGTATCAACGTGCAAATCAATATTTATTGAAAAATGACAAATTTCTGAAATGGGTCTTATTTCAAACCTTTCGGTTTTCTACAAACTTCGGATGGTATATCTATGTACTATCCGGACCTCATCCGTATAGCATGTAATGTTAGGCTCAACTTTAATCACCCATATAATAATGAACCCTCAGCGAATTTCTAATTGATTTTAAAAAACAGTCGAAATGTGGATATTTAAGATGAAAAGATAAAGGTATACTCGTATGTGGAAGTTATCAACAAGTAGGAAGAAAATCTGTTTGTGTCTGGTAGTGATATTGGATGTGTGCATTTGCGGTATTTAATCATCAGTAATCATGGAGATATCAATTTATATCTGCGAGGGCCATCAGTATGAGACCCTGAAGTCTCAATTTTAACAACCATAATTTTTCGCGTGTATTCCTCTTTAAATTTTATTCGATAATGTCAGTTTGCTTTTAAAAAGTTTAGTATTTCACTAAACATATCTGGTAGCAGTAACTTTGTAATTTAAAATTCAATGCCTTATCATTAAACTCCGGCAAAAGGCTTGTCTTACAATGCATCGATAATCTTGCATATAATTTTAGATTGTATTTTCTAACACCTAAGTTTTTGCTATTTGTTATATTTTATAATCGAAACGCTTGGTACTTTTTAAATATGTAGCTTATCAAAGTATTTCTCACCCGCCTAATAATACCTTTCAGTCTTTCAATTGAAAATTTAAATTTTATATGGGAAACAACAACAATTCTACCGGTTTTGCTCCTTTGTTTTACAAAAATATGCAATTAGCAATTCGTTTATCAGCATTATAGCAATCGAAAGAATTGTAAGGTTTTTGAAATAACAGAATAAAACCGGTACAACTGTTGCGGCTTTTGCCATAAACAAGATCCCGCCCCAGTTTTTGATTCGCGCATGTCCGTTGTTTGAAACATGGAAGAGAACGAGTACGGTTCAACTAAGTAGCCTAATATTTAAGTTTTTTGAGTGGTTTTGTGTGTATGTTTCGATATCATTTCGTTTTATTTGTGTTGCTCGTTTTAAAAATTGTGGGACTTTACGGCAACCATTAAATAATATGATTGTCATTGAGGAAATTGGAAGAGTTCCGAAAATTTAACAAACATTCACCACAATAAGCAGACAAACTGTCGGTTTACGTATATTCAATCATCTTTCGTAGGCTTCGCGAGGATTATCCTTAGCCTAATCTAAATAATGAATTTAATAATATTAGTTTTACTATATCGACGGAAGGTGTTCATGACGTCTTAAGTTTGGTTGACGGTCTTAAGTTTGGTTTCGAACTAATGAAACATTGAATTCTTAAAATTAAAAATTCTCGATCGATCGTCTCATTAAACTGAACTAACCAACTAAACAATGTACAAAGTATATTCTGAACACCTTAGCGAATTATTATGTTTCGCAACGCATTTATTATCCCCTTCTTAATCTCGAATTGCAGCCTTTTATTGCATTTGACGCATACATGCGATTTCTATATGAAATTAGAATTTATTAATATTACTAATTGGCTTATAATTTAACTTACGATTTTAATCTTGCTTTTTAGCCACCCACCACCACAAGCCACTATGGAGACATTGTAAAAATATTCATCAGCGTTTGCAATCAATACAATCATTGAGCTATTTATCAACATTTAATTTTTACATTCAGCCCATAAGACGACTATCCTTTATTGCATAAATGATTAGTACCGTGAAATTTCCCAACGGATTTCCCATCCATATTTATCACCTCGTTACACTTTACAAATTGTATCCAATTTGGATTAGCAGAGATAAAAATTTCAGGGACTCCAAACACTAGGAAAATATTATCCTCCTCTGGCACTATTCTGGTAATTCCCCGGGAATAGGGAACTGGGGAAAGATTTTATTTGTAATTTATGTTCAAATATTTTTTTTCTGGCATGCTAAGGTAAAAAGTTAGTGTTAATTTTTTTGAAAACAAAATTAAATGGGGAATAATTTTCCCTGCCAATTTAGATATGGAAAACTTATTCCCAATTTATAAATATTTACATCAAACTTTTCATCTCAGTAGGCCGGAAACAATATATTTGAACAGAAATTACATATAAATTCTTTCTCCAGTTCCATATTCCCGGAGAACTACCAGAATAGTGCCACAGGTAGCTTGTGAGTGATACCGTCTCTGCTCTACACATCGGTTTAAGCATAGTGAATTTAGAGAAAATATCCATGTCCCGTCACGTAATGCATCGCGATGCTCTGCCAAGGTCTAGTCCCTGCATTTGATGAGTTGACAGTTGTTAAACGTCTCAACGTATATCCATACGTTATATACCATTCTGAACATCCAGTAATTCTCTATGGCTTGTTATGCAATATTTTGTAACCCCATATGTACGGCAAGCGGCTAAACCTACAAACAAACACCACACATGGTCATAAATCCCGAATCCAGTTTTAATCTGCAGATATTTATTGAGATTATCACTTCAGCAGGTCGATTTTGGCTTTCATATAGCAAAAAGGAATTAGGAAAAATATTTCCATAGCGTTTTTGTCAAAAATATCATTTTCTAGCCTACCGTTAAGTTTTTGTTTTCGAAACAACCAAAAATTACTACGCTTGACATATATCAGTGTTGTTTTCGAAAAAATTGGTATGCAACTTGGATTTTTTGTCCACAATAGGGATAAGTTTTTGTTAACTGGAGCGTTTATTTACTAAATATCGCGAACACAAACAATAACAAAAGCAGAATATGGAAACAACTTTCTTAAATGTAGGCTTAGTCTTCTCTATTCACGATTTAAAATTTATGGTGGCCACTTACGGTTAAATTCGACAATTACAATATGTAGTTATATAGTATAAATAGTTCTTGTAAAAATTTACAAAATTTTAAATTTACTTGGTAATCTAACATTTTTCGGTACATTCAATAAAAATCGCATATTATTCACAATCGCCCATTTTAACCGTAGAGTAGGGTTTTTGGTATATTTCGGGTTTATCTTGTTTCCTTAACCCGATTGTATTCATCGCGTGTTGTAAATTTAATAATCCTGTTTTGACGAAATTGACTACAAATATCATAAATATCGTGCAAGAACTCTCAGTGACAGACACATGCATAAACATAACTACCGAAGATTGGGTTGGGTACACTAACAATCCAATGTAAATTGCATTTTTTTTCATTTTGTTTGTTTCTGCACCAACACATCTATACTTCGTTATTTAAAAAAATTGACTATAGAAAGAAAATTACCAATACATCTTTAGTTAGTTATTGTTTATTTCATATGGGTGGAGTTAACAGGACTTATATTTAAGTAGATTTTGACGTTAACCTAAATCAGTGCCTATGGATATGTATACGGCCGTCTTGCAATATATGAACTTTGTATTTATTTGCAGGCGAAGAAAACGTAAACACGAAAAAACACTTTCATACAAATGCTATGGAAATTATTTTTTTTTGATTTTATTTATTTATATCTCGTAAATGCGCCAGAAAAATAAATTTTCATTCTCCTGAGCATGCATTTTGTTTATTTATCATTAATTTTGGTATTTTTTTTTATTTTTAAGGCACTTTTCAGTTGGAATTTTACTTCTTGCCGCGATGATGTCTTTAATTTGATGATCGTCATATAAAATATATAGAGCATAGTTTGTGTGTATGCATGAAGAGTAGTTATTTCTTTCGTTTCTCTATGTCATCCACCCTTCTGTCTTCATGCATACTCACTTACAAACTTTGGTCGATATAAAGGGTGACCCAATAAGAGCTTCCGGAAGTTTTTTTTTTGAAATAAAACGCATTAAAATCAATTTAATAATCAAAAATTGTATTTGTGACGTAGGTTCGGTTTATGACATTTAATGTTTGAAAATAATTTCTTTTAAATGTTGTCCGCGACTGACTCTTAGATGATCCATTCAATGGGTCCAATTTTCGAGCACTCATTCGAGCATTTCGGCCGATGTTTCGTTAATTACGCGTTTTATGTTCGCTTCTAATGCAGGAATCGATTGTGGTTTATCGATATAAACAAATGATCTCAGAATTTTGCTTTTCAACGCTTCGTCTGGGATGTGGGATAAAGATAGTGTCCTTCCGAAGGTTGACTGTCCTTCCGAAGGTTAGTTCCATTTGGTAATTTTTTGTATTTATGCTATGCTTACGCTATACACACACATCGGCAAATTGCTCACTCTCTCGAAAATTGACCCTAGTAGACGAAATATGATACTAGTTTTACACTTAATTTATTTATTATAAAAAATTGATAAATTTAGAACGGTTAAACTTATATATAAAACAATAAAACTAATTAATTATTCAATGTAACATGGTGAGGATACCATTCATTACAGACTCTGGTTGTACACACATCAAAAGTGTAAATGGAACACATGATTTTTAGGTTGCCTTTACCTTGAGTTTGGTTTGATTTTTGTTTTGTTTTTTGTTTCGAGAAGACCCATCGATTGATTGTACATACAATATTAAACAAATTTCAGGGATAACGGTAAAAATGGTGTTTGTATTATTGAAAAAATTATTTTTAACCTAGTTGATTTGTTGTCTCAGACTTTATTCAGTTTTAGCTCCTAAAAGGGTGATTTTAAAATTGTGAAATTTAAAATTTATTGTAGAAGTATGAAATACAGCAATACACATCGTAATCTAACTCATAATGAGATGGACGAAGCAGTAGAAATGCCTCGAAGTGAAAGAAGCCAAGCAGATGTTGCACGTCATTTTAATGTGTCCCGTAGCGTTATATGCAGGTTACGGCAACGCCAATGTATGCCTGGGAGTCCGAACATGCAGCATCCAGGTCGAGTAAATTAACAACTTCAGTGCAGGACCTGTAGCGCCCACGTAAGTCGATCGCTACAAGTTGATGGCTAGACAATTAATATATATTTATGAGGTGGTAATAACGATTAACGTATTATGCAATATGGAGCAAATTCGCTTTAGTTTTTTTTGTATTCGTTGACGAAAGAAAAAAAATCGGAAAAAACCTGAAAAAACATAAAATTTCGGTCGGATGAATTAATTAAGTTTGAGTCTTGTTGGTGAAGAGATCATCCAATGGATCTCCTTTGGTATTAAATAATTCTTGCAAAAATAACAAAATATACATTTATTGTAATTAAGTTATAATTAAATTATCAACAATAAATTATGTATAGACATGAGTGAACATTCAATGTAATATTATTAAATATACATCTTTATAAATTATAAAACAATAATAATTTACAGTGAGTTAAAATAAAAGTGACACAAATACGGAAACAAACAAAAACGAAGTTAATCTTGTTTTAATACCGTAGAAACGGAATTTTAAAAATAAAAGCTAAATGGTGTTACTTGATAGAGCTACTGTACATCGTCAGAGTATGGAAAATGTGATAACTCTATTTTAAAGATATACAACTGCTCACCGAACTTATAGAGAATTGTGAAAACGTGTGTTCCATAATAAAATTCCATAATAATTGCTAAAATTAACAATAATTTAACACGAATAATAAGTTATAATATGGTTGAACGTTTCTAGTAGTAATAATATACTAAGTTTTATAAATAATATTAATCGCCGTAATAATAACTAAGCGTATGATAATATACGCTCTAAAAATACTTCTACGTACATGTGCTCACAACAAAGACCGCTAAGCGGAATTAAATCGAGAATATCGTTGATCAACTGTACTACGTACTACGTCATCAGATATTGTAATATACGTCGGCTGCGTAAGAATTTTCATTATAAATTTAGTTTGTAGTTAATTTTTTTTTCCTATTTACTTTGGTGGTGGGTAATACCTAGATTAGTTTGTAGTTTAAATAATTTTTTTTCTTTCCTGAATAATGTAATTTTAAGAAAATTTCATTCGGATGTAAATATATGTATAAAATGATATTTTTGCAAATTTTTCTTTATCGTTTGTTACTTTTGTTTTTCAACTTGATATTTCAATTGGGTTTTTTTTTGCATATTCGTATTTCGTTTATTTCAGATTTTTTTTTTCTTGTGGTAAAATAATGTAGAGAAACGATGCGGAAGATGAGGTGAGTGGTTTAATGGATTGGTGTTGATGGTGAATACCAGGTGCTTGCAATATAATAATGATAATTCTTTTAAATCGGTCTTTCAAGACTTAGTTATGTTCCAATAAACCCCACGCCGACCCTGAGTTTTAGCTGGCTAAACATGACCGATTTGGAACCTCTGACTTAGTGATTCTGCAACGAAAAGATCAACAATATGGAGATTGTTTCGTTACAGACCGTTATATTCAATTGCAAGGCCGCCGAGAGCCAACTTTAACTGCCCGACCATTACAGTCACGCTTATATGGATAACTGAAAACATTTATATTAGTGACCAAACCATCAGGAATAGACTACACGAAACCTATACCTACGCTCACCGCCCGTGGAGATGTCCACCGATACGACATGGAAATCGAGAGCTTAGAAATTATTGGTGTGAAAATCATAGAAATTGGACAGAAGGGCAATGGTCGCACTCGAATTCGAATTTCACCCAGATACTAGGAGAACAAGAATATGGAGACAACCTTAAAATGCCGAAAGGCTAAGAGTTGTGCAAGAAGTGCACAGGTACAGTTGCGGCACTGTTATGGTATGGGCTGAAATTATAAGTGTTTCTATTATTAACACAGGTGGGAACACAGGCAATCCATGTGTTACCATGTCCAGCACAATCCCGGATCTGAATGTGAGTGAACTCGCATGGAATCAAGCTCAACGAAGCATTCTGCCACATTTGGCGTTAATAACAACGCGAGTGCAACTTTGCAATCTCCTTCAAGATCACTGGGGACAAATCCCACGATTCGTTGATTAGCTCCATGCCCAGAAGGTGCTGTCATAAATGCAAGAGGAGCCATACCAATCTGTCATAAATGCAATAACATCACTTATTAGGAAACAAGAACAACTGTACTAATTAAATAAATTAAAAACAAATTAAAAAAATTTTGGATTGGTCAAATTTCGTAAATTTGTGATTTTCTTCCATTATAATAATACAATAACCGATTTTACCGTTACCCTGAAATTTTTTTGACGTTGTATGTACAATCGATTTATTTTCGAGAAACAAAAACAAAACAAAAATCAAACCAAATTGAAAGCAATGGCAACCTAAAAACCATTGTATCGATTTTGTCCCAAAATGTGTGAAATGAAATGAGTGTAACCGGAAAGATATAGTAGTAGTAATAATGTTTATGTTAGTTAGTGACGCGCGTATAATTGGTTTGTTGCAACCACGTGTCATTGTTTTTTGTTTATTCTATTAACCTTTGATGATTCTTTTGATTCCTATATTGAGGAGTGCGATTGCGCTCGTTGGCGCTCAAAGGGTTAACCATTGTAAACGCCATATTTTTGAAAAAATGAAGAAAAATTCATCATTTTGGAACAATATGATTGGTCGAAAAAATTCTTTAAACGAATGAAAAGACAAATTAACGCAACACTGAATCCGCCTTTACAAGATAGTGTTACTTTTTAAATATTTATGTATTTTCGATTTTTTTTTAATAATTAATATTTTATTTTTAAAATTTATTAAATTTAAATTAAATTCGTTTATACAATTTTAACATATAACATATAAACATATAAAATTAATTTATTATAAAAAACTCTTAAATATAAAATACATTAGCATGTTAAATAATGACACTCCACAGCTCGTGAGCAGACGTAATGTGTTGAGAAAAGGAAATAAGCACCATAACAATTAAACCGATTCACCCGGATCGCGTTATTTTGGTACTGTCCATCATAAAAATGACACAAATACGAACAAAAGAAAAATACAAATACAAAGACATAATTGTGTATTATACAGTGTATACGTATTCGATATTTTTTGCTTCACTCATTTTAAATGAGTAACTCACGGGACAAATTCGATATACATGTGTTGCATTCACACTTTTGATGTGTGTATTAAACTTGCGCTTGATGTGAGCACAAAAAAAACAAAACCAAACGAGAAATGTTATCTATAATTCGAGAAGTTTGTTTCCCGGCGCTTAACGTGAACTTACCCTTGCGCGTACGCTTAATTCCGGCTGATAGATGCCTTTTTTATTATAGATTTCTGTCTCCCTTCGATATTAATCTCGCCTGATATACCAGCTTAAACGCTTGAAAGATTTCTTCGTCAATACGTGTATTTTCTCCCGTTGCGAGCAATAACCGCCACTGCTGGATTATAACCGCCTTCGATGGTTCGACCAACAATCTGTTGTCAATATTAATCATTCCTACTATACCAACTGTAATCCACGAGGGGTTTATTCGAATCCGCTGCGATCGATAAACGCCCCTAGAAATATAACCGCCTTCGTGTTATGACGCTTTTGGTTGTCTTATACTTTGATGGTGTGACCAGAAATCTGTGGTCAAGATTAACTACACTTGCTAGACCAGCTGTAACCCCGCGATGAATTTCTTTGGCTATACGTGTACTTTATTCCGCTGTTCGTGTTATGACGGATTTGGTTGTCTAATTATACTTGGATGGTACGACCAACAATCTGCGCGGTTTCTTTGTACCGACATACACTTGTTTTGGATTCCTTTCGTTGTTTTTTATATGAACTGTGCGTATTCCCCCGGTGTTGTATTTATCTTTCAACATATGATCAAATCGTTGTTTATTTGTTTTTTCTGCCTTATTTTATTTTTTAGACTGTCGGACCGCTCCTTCAGCTAGCGAAAACAAAAATAACTTTTCTCTTTTTTTCATTTGACAGGCTTACAAAAAATTATATTTTTATATGCCGACAAGCTTTCAACTGACATGGACCATTCGATATAAGTGTTTTAGCGTAGTAGATAATTAAAATAAATTAGTTTGGTAATAGGTAATTAAAATTTTGACCTTATTTTACAATATTTAATTACTAATCGTCGTTCTCCCTTCCTGTTACTAAATTACATTGTTAAAAATTAAATGCACACTCGTGTATATTCCAAATTAACACATTGTGCTAAAAATTGTACCATAGTCGATGTTCAGTTCGACCAAAATGAATAAAATTATCATGATATTTTTTGTGACCCTAACTTGACGCCTCATAAATTTATGTCAAACCCGAGTGAACAACCAAATAGAAAAAATAATTACAAACTGATTCTATAAGTCAAAACATTGCTGACGCTGTCATAACAAAAATTTAATATTTATTAACTCTTAAGAGTATTTCATTAATAATTGGCGATCGACTTAGAATTGTAAATATTGTAATTCTGAAGTACGTTTCGTTTTTCAAATATGCTTTTGATATTGGACTACGGTTACTCCAGGAATATACATACCTATAGGATCGCCATGATGGCTGGCCTCTACGTCTCTTATCATAACATATCATATTAACTCTTAAGAGTTTTTCGCAATAGTTAGCAATTTACGTATTTTCGAATAATTATAACCAAGTAATTGTAAGTTGAGTAAATTGTCCAATTAAAGTTCAACACAAATCCATCAAATAAAACGTAAACAAATTTTGACAGCCAGAATCAAAAATATTTTTGTTTTTTTTGTGATAAATGAGTGCGTTTTATGGCGAAAGCTGATAAAAAATATCGTGATATTTTCATCATTTTTGACCGACTGAACAGTAAGAGTAAATATAAGATAATTGAAAAAAGAGCTCGAAAAATTTTTTTGTAGTTAAATACTATCTCTTAAGAGATTTAATTGTTTGAGATTGCAAGTTTTTAATCACCTCATTAATTAATACCTTCGACAGTTAAAACATACAATTTTAAAAATTCGATCGGAGTTTGTCAAGTACACTGCGCCCGGCTGCACACAGATCTAAACTCACGCCATATTCTACAACAGCACCTCATTAATTTAATAAGCCATCCTCCGCGAAATCCAGATTTAAACCCTACAGAGCAGGTCTGGGATATGTTATTGCAACTCCATGTAAGAAAATGGATAAGGCAATCAACAGATTTGCAAGAACTCCGAGATGCTTTACAAGAAGAACGGCAGCAAATAAATCATCATGCAACAAATACACAATGTGTTAAATAAGCCACGGCGTATTTATGAAGTAATGCCGACTTGAGTAACGTATAAAAGGTTTTTTATTGCAATATACCTTTGAAATAAACCAAATTTTTACTGTAAAAGCTTATTGATCTTGAACCACCTGGTTACGTTTCTCGCTAAAACTTCAATAAATCGACAAGGAGTCGTCGTACAGAAATTTCCACAGCAATATTTTCAAGGATTCTAAATTCTCTATAAAATGGCTAATTTGAATTTGAGAATGAAATATCGAGCAACTTCGTTTACAGTCTCAAACAGCAGCATACTTTTTTTCTTTTAGACAATTTTTCTTTTACTCAAAAAAGTCATAAAAACCAAAATAAAATAATGGTGCGTACATACTTGCAGAAATAAAATTTGACGCACTCGCATTTGACTACTAGTTCCACACTCGAGTTGAAATATTTTTAACTTTGTTGTTGTTTTAATACGTTAAGTACGATTCTGCAGAATTGTTGCCTCAATCGCTTCCGCAAGTATAAACGCACAGTAAAACGGGTTCCAGTATCGAAAAGAAGACACAATTTGTTTCAATTAGAAGCAAAATTATTTTTTGCAAAATGTTATTTCACAAGATACAAGCGTTCAAATGTGGGTATTTTTCGAAAAAATGGTCGGTGCCTTTTTTTTGGCGCAGTGTATATTGAAAGATTCTCCCATATGCGCGTGAAGTACTTCCTAACTCTATCCTAAGTAAAAAAAAAAATTAGAAATGGTTTAGGAAAAATTTCATGTTCCTGCGCACAAGCATGAAATAGTTCCTAAAAAATTCCTATTTTAAAATTTTAATTTTAAGTTTAATTGTTAATAAAAATTCTTCAAACCAGAAAGTAAAATTATTTGTTTAGTTATGCAATACTTATTTTTATCAATTCAATCAACATGGCCCAGAAACATATAACTACTGCCTTAAGAGTTTTCCGACTTCAACGGAATACTAGTTGAGATTTTGCGAGGTGATCATCGATCTCACTATGTTTTTATGTTAGATCTATCAAATATCCATATCCTTGACGATTTTCAGAATTTTGTTATAGTTGTGGAATGGCCCAACATGACCCAGTAGCAAACCATAATTGAATAAAGAGTTTTTTCGAATTCAACGGAATACTAGTCGAGATCGATCTCACTATGTTTTTTGTTAGATCTATCAAACGCCCAGATCCATTACGATTTTCAGAATTTTGTCATAGTTGTGGAATGGTCAACATGACCCAGAAGCATATAACTACTGCTGTAAAAGTTTTTCGACCTCAACGGAATACTAGCCGAGATATTGCAAGGTGATAATCGATCTCATATGATTTTATGTTATAGATCTATCAAATGCCCATATCCATGAATGGAATGGAATTCTTTTCGAATATACTAGAATATACTAGTCGGATATGGGCATTTGATAGATCTATAACATAAAATCATATGAGATCGATTATCACCTTGCAATATCTCGACTAGTATTCCGTTGAAGTAAACAAAAACTGTTACAGCAGTAGATGTATGCTTCTGGGCCATGTTTGGCCATTCCACAACTATGACAAAATTCTGAAAATCGTCATGGATATGGATATTTGATAGATCTAACATAAAAACATACTGAGACTGATGATCACGTCGAAAATCTCGACTAGTATTCCGTTGAATTCGGAAAACGCTTAAAGCAGTAGTTATATGTTTCTGGGCCATGTTTGACCATTCCACAACTATGACAAAATTCTTAAAATCATCATCGAGATCGATGATCACCTTGCCAATAATTGTAGTAGTAGTAGTAGGAGTATTCCAATGAATTCGCAAAAACTCTAACCATATTTTTATTTTAAGTTTAATTTTATCACGTACATTAAGTTTACTTTATATTATCAATTTTAAAATAAACTTTAAATCATGTTCGTTAATTAATTATTGATTAATAATTTATAACAAAAGGTTTTAATTATTTTACATTTTAAATGTAGTTTCGCCTAAATGTTTTTAGTGTATATTACAAATACAAACACTTAGGCTTTTTTTAGGAAATATTTCACTCCGGTTCTCTAATTTCATAAACTTACTCTATATGTGAAACTTTACACACTATTGTAGATAGTGTATATTTGACCCACTGGGCCCAATTGATGAAGCCGGTTGACGGAGCTAATTCAGGAGATTGATAAATCTCAGACTACTGGGTTTGGCCGGTTGCACAGAAAAATGACTAACGGCCGCTTAGTCGTGCGCCAGTTAAATGTTTTATATGAAATCTGTTTTCGCAATCAGAATAAAATCAACTCAAACTTGATTAAATATATTTTATATATTTTATACCGTCGAAAGCTTGCGTATGGCCAATTTTGATTGAATAACTTTTTAACTAATCGTTAAATATTTCCTTGGAATAAAATATTTAATCAAGTTTGCGTTGAGTTTTTTTCTGATTGCGAAAACAGATTTCATATAAAACATTTAACTGGCGCACGACTAAGCGGCTGTTAGTCATTTTTCTGTGCCACCGTCCATCAATAATATATACGTATATTGAAAAGGATAAAAAACACAAGGAATAGTCAGTTAACCAAAACCAGCAAATACGAAATGTTTTGTTACTATAACGAATTTTATTAAATATTTTGTAAATTACAGTTTTACTAAATTTCAAACAATTAAATTGAAAGATATACAATACCTAGTTTCAACCTTGAATAGCGCCTCGTACATTAATTCTATTTGCCCAGCATCGAATTTGTTGTGAGTATGACTTACATGAAAAATATGGATCCATTTTTTTAAACTCGTATTTGTTTCGACGAATTGATATTATTAATTTATTTATTTAATGATAATTTAAAAAACAATTTTGTGAATAATCAATCAGGGGATGTCTGTTTTTCTAAATAAACGTTACTATGCTAAATTATTGATTGTACCACTTTAAGTACCGGCACCGGGTAATCGTCTTTAGAGTTAATGACAGTTCCTCAGTTTATTGTTTTAAAAGTGATGCACATTCAAAAGGATGCTCGCCATGCCTTTTGGTTTTAGACAGATATTAGTTAAGTATTAATCGGTGTATCTCCCTATTGCGTATATTTGCTTATACAGTTTCTTAATTATATTATGCCATTCAAATACTTAACTATATTGATATTTAAAATTATTTAAACACAAAAGAGTTTATTTACTAAAGATTTTGTTTCTATTTTCTAGGTTACTAATCGCAATTTTAAGATCGTTGAAAATATTATACAGATCACTAAACCACGCATATTCATATACGTGATTGTTAACGTTAATTCCGTAAAGTTAATTTATCGTTAATTGGCGTGCGCTTATTCATATCGATTAGTTTACAAAAAAAAAAGAAATTAAATTGGCATAATATGTTATAATAATCAAGTATATATGATGCGTAATTATTTACAATTATTCATCGCCTTCATTCCATTTAATGTTAGAATTCCGTGCTGGAACGTATCAAATACATTTGCCATATTTAATTTCAGTATCATAATTTTCTCGGCGGCTAACGGATGCCATGACCCAAATGTACACCCTGGATTCAATTCGTCATCGTAATAATGACATTTTTCATTGAATCGTGTCGACGGTATATAATCGAATATATTTAACGTTTCGCATACAGGTAGTAATAGGGCGATTCCTATAAATCCTGACGATGGTGGATTTTTTCGTATCGTATTATTGCTGTAATCGCTTAGTACTTCCCATAATTTCCATATTGTACGCGGATCAATTAAATAAATATTTGATTTTGGATTTTTCATTAAATATTTTTTATAATTATCGAATAAATTGAAATCGGGATGCGAGATCCAATCGGTTAGTGTTGAATTATATCGTCCGGGGTCCCAAGCCGCAATTGTTATATTTTTAAATAACGGTGAATCAAGAAATTTGTATTGCTTTTTACTAACCACCTACAAAGAACAATCAGCATTTTAAGGATCAATTATTCGTTTGGCGTGAAATTTATCCTCACCTGTGAATTAACAATTCGTAAAGTTGTCTTACTACCGACATCCTCTTCATATCCTTTTGTTGGTGCATGATTAAATCGCAAGACGATGTTGTGTTCATCTGGAAATACAAATAAATAAAAATTAAATCTTAATAAGAAAGAAATGTGCGTTGATTCATAAATTAATTCGCGCTAAAATTAGATTTGGTAAAGATTAGTGGTGGCGTAACATATTTATTAACATAAATTAGATATTTCAATGTCTAGTATCATGAATGTAGAGTTTATATTAAGAAATTCTACGTTTGCGACTAAAAGTCGCATTGTAAGTGGTTTTTATATAAATCTACTACTGTACTATGCCACTGAAAAATAAATATTTCTACGATGACGATCGTAATTTCTTATTTCCTCTCCAGACATGTCAGATTTTCATATAATTAATTTCATTTTCATTAGAATATAGTGTCATGTGCGGTTACTCGGTTGAGCCATACATGTGTACGTCGTGTATTAACGTTAGTATAGTAAGGCGATCGCGTTTAATGTTTAATTTGTAATAAACGCGTGGCAACTTAATTAATGTATGATTTTTATATATTTACATACTAGCATACTCGTCGTATATGATTATCGTATGTACACAAGTACATGAACATGAGTAAGTAGATCCAATATGATTTGTGTTTTGAAAATTAAAAGTACATATTTTTTATCGTTTTGTCGAACCCGTCCCTTAAATACACAGCCGTTATGAGTCAATTTTTGGTTTGATAATAAGTTTACGTAGTTTTGCTAGGGACATTCGCTTACAAATATATTAAGTCACGTATGTATATCTAGATCATCCAAATCGGTTATTCGAATACTCGATTATTCATTTGTTATTACTTAATACTTGTAATATTTTCACTGGATTACATTTACATATCGATGTAATGTCTGTGAAGCTGGTCCGAAAAGTTAGCACGTAAAACACTATGGCAACACTTATGGTTTGGGTCTAGAATAATGTAATTTTAGTACAAGTTAGCACGAAAAAATTAATTTCTCGCATGTTATTTAAAAAGTTAGCACGGACGTTTTATTTATTTTAACTGAATATTAAACCCGAAAAATATACATTTATACTATTCTTATACCACATTAACATCGCATCGCCGATAGAATAATACTAAAATAGTATTAAACTATTATATGTAATATATTGTCGATACAATAGTAGCAAAATATATAATAGTATTTATATAGTAATACTCGTATCAATTACGGAATTATTCAGAAAGTTTCAGAATTTTCTTATGATTTATTTGTGAGCAATATCGGTTCGGGCTGTGCATTTTCAAAATTTTGTCATAGATGAAATTGATTGAGTGATATCGAGTCCAGCTGGGCTTTTCCAAAAATTTGTCGGACATGAAACTAGATTTATATTAAAGTAGGACCAATTACGAAATGATTCAGAAAGTTTCAGAATTTTCTTATGATGATTCGTGCTGGACCACGATTTAGTATAAAACTTTATTCATGCCCGACAAATGTTAAAAAGGGCTCAGCACGAACCGTTAGTACTTCCGTTCAAATCATAGAATTGTTTTGTAATTCTGAGAATAATTTCGTAAAGGATCACGGTTTAATATAAATTTCAATTCATGTCCGACAAATGCTAGAAAGGGCTCAGCACGAACTGTTAGTACTTCCGTTCAAATCATAGAATTGGTTTGTAATTCTGAGAATAATTTTGTAAAGGGTTATGGTTTAAAACAAAACTCAATTCATGTCCGACAAATGCTAGAACGGGCTCAGCACGAACTGTTAGTACTTCCGTTCAAATCATAGAATTGGTTTGTAATTTTGAGAATAATTTCGTAAAGGGTTCTGGTTTTAAATCAAACTCAATTCATGTCCGACAAATGTTAGAAAGGGCTCAGCACGAACCGTTAGTACTCCCGTTCAAATCATAGAATTGTTTTGTAATTCTGAGAATAATTTCGTAAAGGATCACGGTTTAATATAAAACTCAATTCATGTTCGACAAATGCTAGAAAGGGCTCAGCACGAACTGTTAGTACTTCCGTTCAAATCATAGAATTGGTTTGTAATTCTGAGAATAATTTCGTAAAGGGTTATGGTTTAAAATGAAACTCAATTCATGCCCGACAAATGTTAGAAAGGGTTCAGTACGAACCGTTAGTACTCCCGTTCAAATCATAGAATTGGTTTGTAATTCTGAGAATAATTTCGTAAAGGATCACGGTTTAATATAAAACTCAATTCATGTCCGACAAATGCTAGAAAGGGCTCAGCACGAACTGTTAGTACTTCCGTTCAAATCATAGAATTGGTTGGTAATTTTGAGAATGATTTCGTAAAGGGTTATGGTTTAAAATAAAACTCAATTCATGTCCGACAAATGCTAGAAAGGGCTCAGCACGAACTGTTAGTACTTCCATTCAAATCATAGAATTGGTTGGTAATTTTGAGAATGATTTCGTAAAGGATCGCGGTTTAATATAAAACTCAATTCAAGTCCGACAAATGTTAGAAAGGGCTCAGCACGAACCGTTAGTACTTCCGTTCAAATCATAGAATTGGTTTGTAATTTTGAGAATGATTTCGTAAAGGGTTATGGTTTAATATAAAACTCAATTCATGTCCAACAAATGCTAGAAAGGGCTCAGCACGAACCGTTAGTACTCCCGTTCAAATCATAGAATTGTTTTGTAATTCTGAGAATAATTTCTTAAAGGGTTATGGTTTAAAATGAAACTCAATTCATGCCCGACAAATGTTAGAAAGGGTTCAGTACGAACCGTTAGTACTCCCGTTCAAATCATAGAATTGGTTTGTAATTCTGAGAATAATTTCGTAAAGGATCACGGTTTAATATAAAACTCAATTCATGTCCGACAAATGCTAGAAAGGGCTCAGCACGAACTGTTAGTACTTCCGTTCAAATCATAGAATTGGTTGGTAATTTTGAGAATGATTTCGTAAAGGGTTATGGTTTAAAATAAAACTCAATTCATGCCCGACAAATGTTAGAAAGGGCTCAGTACGAACCGTTAGTACTCCCGCTCAAATCATAGAATTGGTTTGTAATTTTGCGAATAATTTCGTAAAGGATCGCGGTTTAATATAAAACTCAATTCATGTCCGACAAATGCTAGAAAGGGCTCAGCACGAACTGTTAGTACTTCCGTTCAAATCATAGAATTGGTTGGTAATTTTGAGAATGATTTCGTAAAGGATCGCGGTTTAATATAAAACTCAATTCAAGTCCGACAAATGTTAGAAAGGGCTCAGCACGAACCGTTAGTACTTCCGTTCAAATCATAGAATTGGTTTGTAATTTTGAGAATGATTTCGTAAAGGGTTATGGTTTAAAATAAAACTCAATTCATGCCCGACAAATGTTAGAAAGGGCTCAGTACGAACCGTTAGTACTCCCGCTCAAATCATAGAATTGGTTTGTAATTTTGCGAATAATTTCGTAAAGGCTCGCGGTTTAATATAAAACTCAATTCATGTCCGACAAATGCTAGAAAGGGCTCAGCACGAACTGTTAGTACTTCCGTTCAAATCATAGAATTGGTTTGTAATTTTGAGAATAATTTCGTAAAGGATCGCGGTTTAATATAAAACTCACTTCAAGTCCGACAAATGTTAGAAAGGGCTCAGCACGAACCGTTAGTACTTCCGTTCAAATCATAGAATTGGTTTGTAATTTTGAGAATAATTTCGTAAAGGGTTCTGGTTTTAAATCAAACTCAATTCATGTCCGTTGGTTTATAATTTTGAGAATAATTTCGTAAAGGATCGCGGTTTAATATAAAACTCAATTCATGTCCGACAAATGTTAGAAAGGGCTCAGCACGAACCGTTAGTACTCCCGTTCAAATCATAGAATTGTTTTGTAATTCTGAGAATAATTTCGTAAAGGATCACGGTTTAATATAAAACTCAATTCATGTTCGACAAATGCTAGAAAGGGCTCAGCACGAACTGTTAGTACTTCCGTTCAAATCATAGAATTGGTTGGTAATTTTGAGAATGATTTCGTAAAGGGTTATGGTTTAAAATAAAACTCAATTCATGTCCAACAAATGCTAGAAAGGGCTCAGCACGAACCGTTAGTACTCCCGTTCAAATCATAGAATTGTTTTGTAATTCTGAGAATAATTTCTTAAAGGGTTATGGTTTAAAATGAAACTCAATTCATGCCCGACAAATGTTAGAAAGGGTTCAGTACGAACCGTTAGTACTCCCGTTCAAATCATAGAATTGGTTTGTAATTCTGAGAATAATTTCGTAAAGGATCACGGTTTAATATAAAACTCAATTCATGTCCGACAAATGCTAGAAAGGGCTCAGCACGAACTGTTAGTACTTCCGTTCAAATCATAGAATTGGTTGGTAATTTTGAGAATGATTTCGTAAAGGGTTATGGTTTAAAATAAAACTCAATTCATGCCCGACAAATGTTAGAAAGGGCTCAGTACGAACCGTTAGTACTCCCGCTCAAATCATAGAATTGGTTTGTAATTTTGCGAATAATTTCGTAAAGGATCGCGGTTTAATATAAAACTCAATTCATGTTCGACAAATGCTAGAAAGGGCTCAGCACGAACTGTTAGTACTTCCGTTCAAATCATAGAATTGGTTGGTAATTTTGAGAATGATTTCGTAAAGGATCGCGGTTTAATATAAAACTCACTTCAAGTCCGACAAATGTTAGAAAGGGCTCAGCACGAACCGTTAGTACTTCCGTTCAAATCATAGAATTGGTTTGTAATTTTGAGAATGATTTCGTAAAGGGTTATGGTTTAAAATAAAACTCAATTCATGCCCGACAAATGTTAGAAAGGGCTCAGTACGAACCGTTAGTACTCCCGCTCAAATCATAGAATTGGTTTGTAATTTTGCGAATAATTTCGTAAAGGCTCGCGGTTTAATATAAAACTCAATTCATGTCCGACAAATGCTAGAAAGGGCTCAGCACGAACTGTTAGTACTTCCGTTCAAATCATAGAATTGGTTTGTAATTTTGAGAATAATTTCGTAAAGGATCGCGGTTTAATATAAAACTCACTTCAAGTCCGACAAATGTTAGAAAGGGCTCAGCACGAACCGTTAGTACTTCCGTTCAAATCATAGAATTGGTTTGTAATTTTGAGAATAATTTCGTAAAGGGTTCTGGTTTTAAATCAAACTCAATTCATGTCCGTTGGTTTATAATTTTGAGAATAATTTCGTAAAGGATCGCGGTTTAATATAAAACTCAATTCATGTCCGACAAATGTTAGAAAGGGCTCAGCACGAACCGTTAGTACTCCCGTTCAAATCATAGAATTGTTTTGTAATTCTGAGAATAATTTCGTAAAGGATCACGGTTTAATATAAAACTCAATTCATGTTCGACAAATGCTAGAAAGGGCTCAGCACGAACTGTTAGTACTTCCGTTCAAATCATAGAATTAGTTTGTAATTCTGAGAATAATTTCGTAAAGGGTTATGGTTTAAAATGAAACTCAATTCATGCCCGACAAATGTTAGAAAGGGTTCAGTACGAACCGTTAGTACTCCCGTTCAAATCATAGAATTGGTTTGTAATTCTGAGAATAATTTCGTAAAGGATCACGGTTTAATATAAAACTCAATTCATGTCCGACAAATGCTAGAAAGGGCTCAGCACGAACTGTTAGTACTTCCGTTCAAATCATAGAATTGGTTGGTAATTTTGAGAATGATTTCGTAAAGGGTTATGGTTTAAAATAAAACTCAATTCATGTCCGTTGGTTTATAATTTTGCGAATAATTTCGTAAAGGCTCGCGGTTTAATATAAAACTCAATTCATGTCCGACAAATGTTAGAAAGGGCTCAGCACGAACCGTTAGTACTCCCGTTCAAATCATAGAATTGTTTTGTAATTCTGAGAATAATTTCGTAAAGGATCACGGTTTAATATAAAACTCAATTCATGTTCGACAAATGCTAGAAAGGGCTCAGCACGAACTGTTAGTACTTCCGTTCAAATCATAGAATTGGTTTGTAATTCTGAGAATAATTTCGTAAAGGGTTATGGTTTAAAATGAAACTCAATTCATGCCCGACAAATGTTAGAAAGGGTTCAGTACGAACCGTTAGTACTCCCGTTCAAATCATAGAATTGGTTTGTAATTCTGAGAATAATTTCGTAAAGGATCACGGTTTAATATAAAACTCAATTCATGTCCGACAAATGCTAGAAAGGGCTCAGCACGAACTGTTAGTACTTCCGTTCAAATCATAGAATTGGTTGGTAATTTTGAGAATGATTTCGTAAAGGATCGCGGTTTAATATAAAACTCACTTCAAGTCCGACAAATGTTAGAAAGGGCTCAGCACGAACCGTTAGTACTTCCGTTCAAATCATAGAATTGGTTTGTAATTTTGAGAATGATTTCGTAAAGGGTTATGGTTTAAAATAAAACTCAATTCATGCCCGACAAATGTTAGAAAGGGCTCAGTACGAACCGTTAGTACTCCCGCTCAAATCATAGAATTGGTTTGTAATTTTGCGAATAATTTCGTAAAGGCTCGCGGTTTAATATAAAACTCAATTCATGTCCGACAAATGCTAGAAAGGGCTCAGCACGAACTGTTAGTACTTCCGTTCAAATCATAGAATTGGTTTGTAATTTTGAGAATAATTTCGTAAAGGATCGCGGTTTAATATAAAACTCACTTCAAGTCCGACAAATGTTAGAAAGGGCTCAGCACGAACCGTTAGTACTTCCGTTCAAATCATAGAATTGGTTTGTAATTTTGAGAATAATTTCGTAAAGGGTTCTGGTTTTAAATCAAACTCAATTCATGTCCGTTGGTTTATAATTTTGAGAATAATTTCGTAAAGGATCGCGGTTTAATATAAAACTCAATTCATGTCCGACAAATGTTAGACA
This sequence comes from Nephrotoma guestfalica, assembly GCA_963691935.1. Taxonomy (NCBI): domain Eukaryota; kingdom Metazoa; phylum Arthropoda; class Insecta; order Diptera; family Tipulidae; genus Nephrotoma; species Nephrotoma guestfalica. The sequence continues at coordinate 131,988,065 of OY829915.1, read as the reverse complement.
AGGCTCAGCACGAACCGTTAGTACTCCCGTTCAAATCATAGAATTGTTTTGTAATTCTGAGAATAATTTCGTAAAGGATCACGGTTTAATATAAAACTCAATTCATGTTCGACAAATGCTAGAAAGGGCTCAGCACGAACTGTTAGTACTTCCGTTCAAATCATAGAATTGGTTTGTAATTCTGAGAATAATTTCGTAAAGGGTTATGGTTTAAAATGAAACTCAATTCATGCCCGACAAATGTTAGAAAGGGTTCAGTACGAACCGTTAGTACTCCCGTTCAAATCATAGAATTGGTTTGTAATTCTGAGAATAATTTCGTAAAGGATCACGGTTTAATATAAAACTCAATTCATGTCCGACAAATGCTAGAAAGGGCTCAGCACGAACTGTTAGTACTTCCGTTCAAATCATAGAATTGGTTGGTAATTTTGAGAATGATTTCGTAAAGGGTTATGGTTTAAAATAAAACTCAATTCATGCCCGACAAATGTTAGAAAGGGCTCAGTACGAACCGTTAGTACTCCCGCTCAAATCATAGAATTGGTTTGTAATTTTGCGAATAATTTCGTAAAGGATCGCGGTTTAATATAAAACTCAATTCATGTCCGACAAATGCTAGAAAGGGCTCAGCACGAACTGTTAGTACTTCCGTTCAAATCATAGAATTGGTTGGTAATTTTGAGAATGATTTCGTAAAGGATCGCGGTTTAATATAAAACTCACTTCAAGTCCGACAAATGTTAGAAAGGGCTCAGCACGAACCGTTAGTACTTCCGTTCAAATCATAGAATTGGTTTGTAATTTTGAGAATGATTTCGTAAAGGGTTATGGTTTAAAATAAAACTCAATTCATGCCCGACAAATGTTAGAAAGGGCTCAGTACGAACCGTTAGTACTCCCGCTCAAATCATAGAATTGGTTTGTAATTTTGCGAATAATTTCGTAAAGGCTCGCGGTTTAATATAAAACTCAATTCATGTCCGACAAATGCTAGAAAGGGCTCAGCACGAACTGTTAGTACTTCCGTTCAAATCATAGAATTGGTTTGTAATTTTGAGAATAATTTCGTAAAGGATCGCGGTTTAATATAAAACTCACTTCAAGTCCGACAAATGTTAGAAAGGGCTCAGCACGAACCGTTAGTACTTCCGTTCAAATCATAGAATTGGTTTGTAATTTTGAGAATAATTTCGTAAAGGGTTCTGGTTTTAAATCAAACTCAATTCATGTCCGTTGGTTTATAATTTTGAGAATAATTTCGTAAAGGATCGCGGTTTAATATAAAACTCAATTCATGTCCGACAAATGTTAGAAAGGGCTCAGCACGAACCGTTAGTACTCCCGTTCAAATCATAGAATTGTTTTGTAATTCTGAGAATAATTTCGTAAAGGATCACGGTTTAATATAAAACTCAATTCATGTTCGACAAATGCTAGAAAGGGCTCAGCACGAACTGTTAGTACTTCCGTTCAAATCATAGAATTGGTTTGTAATTCTGAGAATAATTTCGTAAAGGGTTATGGTTTAAAATGAAACTCAATTCATGCCCGACAAATGTTAGAAAGGGTTCAGTACGAACCGTTAGTACTCCCGTTCAAATCATAGAATTGGTTTGTAATTCTGAGAATAATTTCGTAAAGGATCACGGTTTAATATAAAACTCAATTCATGTTCGACAAATGCTAGAAAGGGCTCAGCACGAACTGTTAGTACTTCCGTTCAAATCATAGAATTGGTTGGTAATTTTGAGAATGATTTCGTAAAGGGTTATGGTTTAAAATAAAACTCAATTCATGCCCGACAAATGTTAGAAAGGGCTCAGTACGAACCGTTAGTACTCCCGCTCAAATCATAGAATTGGTTTGTAATTTTGCGAATAATTTCGTAAAGGCTCGCGGTTTAATAAAACTCAATTCATGTCCGACAAATGCTAGAAAGGGCTCAGCACGAACTGTTAGTACTTCCGTTCAAATCATAGAATTGGTTTGTAATTTTGAGAATAATTTCGTAAAGGATCGCGGTTTAATATAAAACTCACTTCAAGTCCGACAAATGTTAGAAAGGGCTCAGCACGAACCGTTAGTACTTCCGTTCAAATCATAGAATTGGTTTGTAATTTTGAGAATAATTTCGTAAAGGGTTCTGGTTTTAAATCAAACTCAATTCATGTCCGTTGGTTTATAATTTTGAGAATAATTTCGTAAAGGATCGCGGTTTAATATAAAACTCAATTCATGTCCGACAAATGTTAGAAAGGGCTCAGCACGAACCGTTAGTACTCCCGTTCAAATCATAGAATTGTTTTGTAATTCTGAGAATAATTTCGTAAAGGATCACGGTTTAATATAAAACTCAATTCATGTTCGACAAATGCTAGAAAGGGCTCAGCACGAACTGTTAGTACTTCCGTTCAAATCATAGAATTGGTTTGTAATTCTGAGAATAATTTCGTAAAGGGTTATGGTTTAAAATGAAACTCAATTCATGCCCGACAAATGTTAGAAAGGGTTCAGTACGAACCGTTAGTACTCCCGTTCAAATCATAGAATTGGTTTGTAATTCTGAGAATAATTTCGTAAAGGATCACGGTTTAATATAAAACTCAATTCATGTTCGACAAATGCTAGAAAGGGCTCAGCACGAACTGTTAGTACTTCCGTTCAAATCATAGAATTGGTTGGTAATTTTGAGAATGATTTCGTAAAGGGTTATGGTTTAAAATAAAACTCAATTCATGCCCGACAAATGTTAGAAAGGGCTCAGTACGAACCGTTAGTACTCCCGCTCAAATCATAGAATTGGTTTGTAATTTTGCGAATAATTTCGTAAAGGATCGCGGTTTAATATAAAACTCAATTCATGTCCGACAAATGCTAGAAAGGGCTCAGCACGAACTGTTAGTACTTCCGTTCAAATCATAGAATTGGTTGGTAATTTTGAGAATGATTTCGTAAAGGATCGCGGTTTAATATAAAACTCAATTCATCAATAGAAAACAAATTGGTTTAGATATTTGATAAAAGTATTACCACATGTACATTTTTTTAAAAATATGTGCTAACTTTTCGTGCTAGCTTCACATCGGTATCGATGTATGTGTATACGATGTATGTATGGGTACACTATAAGTATCATATTTTACTGTATTTTGGCTTCTCAATATTAGGGACATAATGAACCGCCTTGTAGTTTAGTAGAGTTTTTTGGGAGGAGCATATTTTAACAATGTTCCATAAGAATGAAATAGTGTAAAAATGGTACGTTTTGGTTGAAAAATTATCATTCAGAATTGCATTAAGTTCACGGCTTTCATAGGTGGTTTCAATAACTATAGAAGCATCATATATTTTCAGGGAAGCCGGATAACACTATATTTTCTATTTTCGAAATTGATTAAAACCAAATGATTTGTTACATCATGGATTGTATAAAATGGGAAGCTGTTCGTATGGGTATCCCAAATGCCTTGGATTCTTTAGGAAACTGCGGACTTACTATAAGACTAATGGTCATTTAAACTTGTCATACATTGAAAAAACGGTGGCTATCCCAACTATATTTATACCTAGCTTAACTAAAACACTAATTCTAGGGATAGATTTCTGGAAATGTTTTCACATTTCCCCTGTCGTACACATCTGCTATTCTGTGATTATAAGTAAACTGGAGGAGCGTCAACATGCGATTTCAACAGACCCCTCTATATAAAGAATTAGAATCGGATCTAAAATTATTTCTAATTTTGAATGGTGCAACAATCGATAGAATAAAAGTGTTGTCTCATTTTATTGGGGGACTTGACCATATAATCAGGGCCCTCACTATTGTTTTCGTCTTTCGCCTTATCGTTTTCGATTTTTATCGCTTAGCTCTGAACGATTGAGAAAAAAATTCGTACTTTTGCTTTCGATCAGTAGCAATATTTTAGTACAGATTATTTAAAGTATTTCCAGCACAAAATTTATGTTTTAGTACAGTTTTTACATCATTTTTACATTTTTATATTAGAATTTTTTTGTCTGTTTGACCTACAGGTTAAAAAAAATATTTTAACATAACCTCACATATTAAAATTTTACATATTTACTAATTAAATATATTTTCTAATTAAATAAATATTTTTTTTTTAAATTGGAATGTATATTTAATTGAAAAAATATGTTTAGTTAAATAAACTATAAACTTATATAGGTATACTTACATTTTAGTTTTTATTTTTAAAATTATTGAACTGTAAAGCATAAGATGACAATCGAAAATGAACAACGATGAAATTTGCGTTGTAAATTTTCGCCTACAGTCGTTCATTTTCGACTCTATCGAAAATAATAGTACAAACATAGAAAAACGAACGCAAAATTAAGGCGATCGAAAACAATAGTAGGGGCCCAGGCTTGGTGTAGTCGAAAAATCTAGTAGTCCATGGAGTAACCTTATAATTTGTGTCAATAAACTTTCCTACTTGGATGACTAATGATATCAACTGAAATAATAGAACAACATTTGGAGCTTTTAAAAATTGGGCTGGATGTCTAAGTAAGTTAATAAGGTTTAACAATCAATCTGGAGAACTCAAAATTTCTTCAAAAAAGTATGATATCATATCCGAGAAGGAATTGCGAACGGATCCAGATAAGGTTCAAGGAATACTTGATTACCCAATACCTAAGAATATTAAAGGTGTGTCCGTAGACTTTTGGGAATGGCGGGATGATATTGTAGATTCATTCCGAACTTTGCTACTCTTACTGCCCCTTATCTCGGATATTCTACAAAAATTAAAGATTATTTTGAACTGAAGCGGCTAACTCTGCTTTCTAAGAACTCAATCCGTTCAAGCCCAGATTTTGTTCAGCCCTTTGTAATTCAAACGGAAACCTCAGATGAACGTATAATCCTATTCTTTTCATAAAAATTAACAGACCAACAACAAAAATACCATACACCCGAGAAAGAATGCCTTGTCTTTATCTCAGCCATTGAAAAATTTCGGCCATACATTAAGGGTACTAAGTTGCGTCGTTAATTTGGCTAGATAATGTTCGTGACCCTACTGTTTGGGTAGATGGTCGCTGCATATCAGTTCGAAATAAAATATCGGAGAGGAAAATTTCATGTGGTTCCAGATGCCTTTTCATCAAACATGACAATCGAAGAAGTAACACCAGCATCAAATTTATGGTATACTAATCTTAAATGGGGATTGCTAAATTCTCCCGATAATTGAAGGGCAATTAAACCAAACTTAAACTTTACATCCATAAAACGTTTAAACTTTACATCCATAAAATATACAAAATTTATCGAAATAATATGGAAAAATTGGCTTTGGGTTTGTACGATCGAATTAAAGTCCTGGAGTTGTATCATGATAGTCCACTTGCTGTTCATTCTGGAGTTAAGAAAACAATATCGAAAATCAAAGAGAAATATTATTGGCCAATGTGGAGTACTACAGTTAAATTACCAATTTTATTCCCGATTTCCATTTCGAATCATTGTCTGTTCGAACCCATACGTCATCTCCTCAAAGATCGTCTTTGGATGGTATGGTGATGACGCAATGTCATTAATTGCCATCGTTTCACAGAATGTTTGGAAATCCTGCGATGTGAACGATGTTCCATTGTCACTAGCGAATACTTGTGGCACTCAGTAACGGTAACGTTTAATACACTGAAAAGTGCTTTCTGAAACATGTTTGTTGTGATATTTGTCATCGTGTAGACTTCTACCCATTTTGAAAGCGCATCTATGATAACTATAAACTGTTCGCTATTACATGGTTCCGTGAAATCGACCGAACTCGGCCTGGAATATTCCATGAGCATTATGACGCTTTTTGTTGACGGTTTCGATTTTTCCGACCACTTTGATATTGTTTGACGAATTCCTCGATTTCCGCATCAAGATTTTATGTATAGCATGTGTATGTATAGCAACAATACTCGGATCACCGGAGTGTAACCGTTGTAGTGCGGCTATGCGGTTCATTCTTACCGTAATCAGTTCTATGATGGTCGATTCGAAAAATAGGTATCGTTCTTAAACCTCGTCAATTTAGATTGATCTTTTCAAATATAACGGGAGAATCGATACCGCCTGTATGATGAATGAAAACCCCCTCTGCAACAACTCGGCGCCTACTAAGTGGTTGTAAATCGATTAGTTTGAGACGATCTTGGTATGGAGGCAGGTTGAACATGTTAATCCACGGTAGCCCGCGTAAAGTAAAGCGAATAAATTTACGTTGAACTGCTTCAATCCTTCTTATGTGAACCTCATGATAGGTGACCACACCTGGCTAGTATAATCGAGCAGAGGACGAACGAATGTTGAATAAAGAGCTTTCGTAACATAAGGATCATCGAATTTTTTCGACCAACGCTTAATGAAACCGAGCATGGTGTTTGCTTGATTGATAATACAATCGATGTGATGTCTGAAATATAATTCGCTGTCACAAATGACACCCAAATCTCGAACAGAACTGGTTCTGGTAACAGTATCGTTGTTAATATAATAGTTACGAGAAATGGACTGTGCATGTTTTCAACTCAAGGTTGTTCTTTACACATCATGCGGATAAGTTATTGAGGCCGGGTTGTAATTGGCTCTTGTCGGTCGTGTTTGAAATCTGTTTGAAAATCTTCATGTCATCGGCGAATATAGGTATCGGTGAATTTTTAATTAAACATTCAACGTGGTTGATAGATAGAATGAAGAAAATCGGCCAGATGTTGCTGAGAATGAGCTGATACTGATGACCTGAACAGCACATGATATATACGGTCTTTAAGATAAGAGCCCACCCAACGGAGAATTTGGCGCAAAAGCCAAGAGCCCTAAGCTTAAACAAAATAACTCCATGAGAAATCCTGTCAAAAGCCTTGTTAAAATCGGTGAAGATAACATCAACCTCATTCCCTGCCTCCATCATATTCAATGTTTGTGATTGTGTTTGTGGTTGTGGACCGTGAGAAAACTATGATGATTGTCAGAAAACAACGGTTTACAATAAAAGTGCTATAATTAAAAAAGCGCCAGAAATTCTTAGGATCAGCGATTAGATTGGATTGCATTAGTCTGACTGATATAATTCTCATAAAGTTCGTCCGATAAACTAGTGAAATCATTATAACTATTTAAATAGTTAGAGTAATCAGAGTCCGATTCCGTTTTTAGAAATCTTTGCGAACGTTACGTATCGTAATTCACTATTATACCAAGCAAGTGATGACGATGCAGTTTTTGGCGAGTATACGGAATGGATTGTTCAAAACATTCGAAAACTGCAGAGTAAAAATTAACAGTTTGTGTTTCTATGTCATTATTATCATTTAAAATGCTATCAAAGTCGATGTTTGCCAATAAATTACTAAGCCTCACAAAGTCGGCCTTACGAAAATTGAATCGTGGTGGAGTTTCAGAGCCGACATTAAGACTACTTTGTTCCAGACAAAATTTGATTAAAATAGAGGGATGGTAAACATCTATGGCACATAGAACTCGATTAGTTTCAGAAGTGACACTATTGTTGTTAATAGAGAAAAAAATCAAATCCGGCTGCCTGTTCAGACTGTTATTAACTTTGCTGATCTGTGAAATCACCCACAACAAAGATGTCATCTTGAGTATCCGTCAGGTTAAAGACGAAATCCCACAGCAAAATCCATAGCTGGAGAGCGTACTGTTCCAAGCGGTAAACTATTATACTTGTAGTAGCTCATGTGCGTGTTGCATTTCTGAGCAAGTGTTGCGATTCTAGATGAATTTCAAATCGCAGGATACATTTTCCACAAGCTAATGTGCACCATAAATTACCAATAAATGGTATTGTGACGGTGAAATTACCATAAATTCGCATGTTCTAGATGCGCTTAGGTACGTTTACAGTAGGTGTGGCCCACTCGACAGGTGTTTCGTTTGGATCAACTGATGTTAAAAGGCTCTCACTAACTATTCTGTTGATTTAATTTTCGACATTACTTTGTATCCCGAATTTAATATATCGAGGATCGAAACGTTTCGGTTGCGCATCATGTTTCAAATGTATTTTGACTATGTATCTCTGAAGTATCCCGTGGTATCACCGAATAACTAGTTGAAATTCACAAACATATTTGACAGCTCTAAATGCGTCTGTGATCAAGATGAGGCTTGTTTCGCCGTATTTGGTTCGGATTTTGTAACCGAATAAACAGGTGCAGGGATCAGGATGGTATTTTAAAAGCTTCACTGGTAATTTGAGTGTGTCATTGTTGTAGCTTGTAGAATACATTTACATGTATGTCTCCTTGGTTAACGTTGGTAACTTTTGACTGCCGAATGCCATAAGATTAGAGCTGGTTTACCGATTTGTTTCCATAGTTGTTCATCAATTATGGAATGAGACACACCAGAATCATAATCAAATGTAGTTTTGATTCCATTGGCGTGTATGTCAAAGCGCTTGCTTGCTCATTTTATGTGAATTATCTTTGGTGTGTGTTGTGGTGGTTGCACTATTTCGTTGTTTCCAAATTTGTGCTATGTTAGTTTTAATACAACATGAGGCATAGTGTCCAATTCGCTTGCGTCAATTGCATGGTACATTAGTTGCCGGGCATGAAGTGTCGTTGGTGTGTTTCTCCTATTAGCCTGCATATAACTTTTGTGGTTGTAGAGTGTGTGCGTTTCTCCGTTTCGATGTTTTTTTTTCTGTTTATTTGTTGACATTTAGTTGTTCACTGATTGTAGGATAGTTTTTAATATATCGCTTCCTTTGAAAGTCACTTCGCTCATTCATGGTCTCTGTTTCCTCCTCAGCAGCGTTTCTGATGAGATGTGTTGTTTTCAGATCTTCCGATCTTTATTTTGAAAATCACAGTTACGACTAATTTCTGGTAACACATTCGCGTACTGTTCAAAAGATTGTGTTTCCTTCCGTGTACAGTTACAAAATTGTGATAGTGCCTTAAATCGAGTCATTTTGTTACGGTCCGTAATCGGTAAATGTCCGAAATTTTAATTTTTAAATTCGTTTAGCCGATTAAAAACGGGTTGTCCAGAGGTTCGATGTTGACCTTCTTCCTAGATCTCCGTAGTTTCATGTAATTCCATCAGAGGGCTAAGCTTCGTGAGGGATATAATTAGCTCCCGTCGCTACTATTCAAGTTCCAGTTCCAGCACTAATACCATAAAAAATACTCCGTAGGTGAACCATTTTGAGAATGTTTGACTCCCATTTCATAGATTTCGAAGCAATAAAGCAGTTTTTTCCAATTTTTATTCGGACATTTACCGATTTCGGACTTTTACTGGAATGGCGTGGGGCATCCGTAAAACAGTTTAGTTCATGATGCGTATTCGGTAACTAACAACAAAGAAATAAACCTCGGTTTGCATTTACGTATAGTTTGCGTTGTTACCATTGGCTCCCTCATGCGACACTGAGCTTCAAAAGCATCGACAGACATTTTCAGCGATAATGTTGGAGATGCGATGTTTTGTTCGCACTTGAAGTTTTAAATAATTTCAAGTACATACTTCCTTCCCAACAGAATTCTGCGGTATTTGTTGTCGGGTTTCTGAATCTCAATTTTGTGATCTCAACGTTTGTCCAATTGTATTCATGAGTGCGATGTTTTTCTGGTTTATCAAATCCTCAAATTGCTTTTGATCCATTTAATTTTTTTAAAATAAATGTTATGTTTGACAGATGATGATAGCGGAAATAAAACCCGATGCTATCGAATATGGCGTATTTAATTTGAATATGACGCCTAAATGCGTGTTGCATGATTGACAGGGCAGATACAACGTATTTAATGATAACATGTCTTATATAAAGAGTGCGCTCAATGCTAGTAATGTTAGTTTACACTATAACATGCATTTTGAAGTTCCTCTACCATTAGAGTCTACAGCTCATCAAATTGGCTTCCAAATCAACCAAGCGAAAACCAAATAAATGGTTATCGCGGAAGGAATATATACGTGAAATTTATTTCGGGTGAGACGCGATTTCGGGAGTACGAAACAGTGAAAAAGTTTAAATATTTGGGGTCGGTAAAGCAGAGTACAAATCAGTTTTAAAAATCAATCGCAACATTTCGCGTCAAACGAAAGCTAGCATCTATAAGGCGCTGATAAGACCAATGGTTACCTTTGGTTGTGAGTTTGTGAGTCATGTACACTAGCCAGCAAGAGATATGGAGAAGCTTGATGTATAACAATGTAAAATAGTTCGAATGATGATCGGACAAAAAGATATATTGCAAGACCACCTATGCGATGGATGGACGACTTGAAAAGGGATCTGCACACGCAAGGTCATCGTGTCCCCTTGTTGCAAGCCGCACAATATCTTAAGAAATATCGTTGAGGCGGCCAAATACTTGCATGGGATGTAATGTACTAATGAGAAGGCCTTACAACTTTTTGTGTTCACACAAAATAAATGTGAATATGTGGCAACAAAATACATCATTTTATTCGGTTCTGCAATCACATATAAATATCCGTTAATTATAGAACTATGATTAATTAACAGATTTTTTAAATAGTTTTTAATTTAAAAAAGAAACGGATAATTTAAGATGTCTCGCTATTGGTTCTTAAATATCGAATCATTTATTAATATTTAATGTTTAGCGCTATGTCGGCATATTTATTACATTATTTACATTAGTCACATTATTTGACTATCTTTGACTATAATTTATGATTATTATGTAAAAAAACATTAATCAATTATATTTTACGCTAATTTGCACAATACGAGTAAGAGCGGTGAATTCAGGACGTGATGGACCTCAAACTGAGCCTAATCGTGTTTTCAGAAACATTAACTCATTATGGAAAATTCAGTTACTTATATATTTCTTAGGCAAACATGAATTCGGTAAAGATGATCTAGTTATTGAATATGATTATGATAATTTCCATAACAGACACAACACACGCGTGGCCACCAGAAATGAGTAACTTTCTGGTTTTCAAGAATTACAGTATTTCAAAATTTGTCATTCGCCCTCACTCTTTGTGACAATTTCTTTTTGTTTTTATGTTTATTACTTTTCTACTTTTGTGTCTGTTAACAAAAATTGTATCACATCGCATCACAATATACAAAATGAAATTGCAAGTAGATTTCGCGTTCGTTGTTTTTCCGAGTACAATAGAAGGTGTACAATAAAATAAAAGTCAGCGGAATGACAAAAAGTATTGCGGTTTTTTAAGTAAAACCGAAATGCCATATAAAAAACTACCTATGTCTTTTTAGTTTTTTACTCATCACTTTTCGCTGAAGGTGTTCCCAACTTGATCAATATTGTTATGAATGATTCACACGCAATGCAAATAAATATAAAATATAAATATTTTGAGTTTTAAGGATAACTATTGTTGTAGATCGGTATAAAATGATCGACATTTGGTTTTTATTACGAAAAAATAAAAAATTTATAGTAAATCGTAATATTTATGGGATGTTAAAGGTGTTTAATTTGTGATACGACAAAGACGACAAAGAAAAATTCAATTGATATTCTAAGACACAAATGGAATAAATTTATTTAGCTGCAAAGAAAATTTGTACTTTGTTCTTATTTACGTTTTACGGGATTGACGGTTACTCTTTGTTTAAAATCTCTTTTTATTTTGTTGTTAATAAAGTGCGATGCCATGAAGCGCAGCCGTAAATCATTTTGAGTATTTTCGTATTTTGCTCTATTGTATGAGCACATATATGTGGTTTACTTATGTCGTCGTTATTATCTAAAATTCTTGAAAAATGATAATGATATATGTTTACTTTAAGCGGGGTAGGTAATTTTTTAAAATATATTCCTACACGTGGTGTGGTTTAAATGAGTTGTTAGTAATATAACCGAACTCGTTTTATTTATTTGGTGCGGAATTTTTTTCTTTCGATCAATGAGATCAAACCAATTTTTAAGAAGTAATAATAGTGAAGTACAATTACAGCATAATACGTGCTTGCGAATAGAACGATGCAAACTGGTTATTAGCCGCATCTGCACATTTAAAATTAAATTTACCAAAGAAGAACCACGACTACCCCAAGATAAATTTATTCGATTATAGTAGCGGATGAATAGAAAGAAGAGAAGAAAATGCTTTAAATTTTCCAGCATGGTTGCAAGATCGTCTATAAAACCCGAACGAATAATTTCAACTTCAATGTTGAATATGAAGCTAGAAGTGGTTGATGACCCGATGAGTATACTACTCGACAAGCACAGTAGCGACAGAAGCCTTAAACTGAGCACTAAACGCAATTGTCATATGACATAAATTGGCATCGATCGCTATATCACTGAAAAACGGAAAAGGGATAGCGAAAAAAAAGAACTACTGACGAGTAAGAAATTGAACGTTGAAAAATTCAAAATACCGCCAAAGAACCGATTCGAAACGTTCACCGAAACGAAAAAGATGCGGAAGAGAATAAAACTGTAAATGCAAATATTCAAGAACAGGCTAATCGAAAATACAAGCCACATTCAATCTATTTGCGTGAAACCAATACACACAAGGTGGTACAAGAACTCAATTCAAGCGTGCTAACAAATGGAAAAACGTTTTACGTAACAAATTTACTACGTGGCACACTGAGTAACAATACAAACACATGAGGTCAACGACTATAGAGAAGTCATTAAATATTATTATGCTCACAACAGAAGCTATTATACATACCGATTGAAATCTTAAAGGATCTTTCCGTTGTTATTAAAGGTCTCGTTTTCCATGTTAAAACAACCGAAATCCAGGCTGCGCTTGTTGAAGATGGTTTTAAGATACAGAATGTATATATAGGATCAGAACCGCTTGAAGCAACTACAGCCAATGGTCAAAGTTGAACTGGAACCATCCGAAAGCATTCTGAAAAAGTGAAAAGTTCTTCCAATATATAAACTAAAGTACCTCATAAATAGGCGCGTAACTGTTGAAACACTAAAGAAAAGGTTCGGGCCAATACAGTGTTTAAACTGCCTAGAATATGATCACTCAAGGACTTATTGCAAGTTGATATCAGTGTGTATCGTATGCGAGGAACTGCACCAAACTAAAAGTTGCACAAAACCGAAGAACTCCTCAACAGAAAAGAACCACACTGCAAACTACCGAGAATGCTCAGTCTACAGAAATTTTATTCAATTGGCACGTCCCAGGCGGCTATTTTAAACTACACCAGATGTGCAGAATAATGTACCTTCGCATATGCCAAAGGACTCTCTTTCGCCCAGAACATCAACCAGTAAACCAACATACGCCAGCGTTCTCCAAAGTGAATCCTCAAATGGTGATCCTACATTGAATAATTGAATGCAACTGATGATGCAGTTAATGACAACAATGCAAAATATGCTACAAGCAATGCTACTAAGTCAAACCACAATCATCCCGCACCTAGAATGTCTCCAATAAACTATCTGGAGATATACCACTGGAACTCAAATGGTATAAACCAACACAAACTCGAATTATAACATTTCTCAGTAAAACACGAAATTGACCTTCTGCTAGTTTCTGAAACCCACTTAACCGATAAACACAATTTCAGAATAAATGGTTACAAAGTTTATGACACAAAACATCCCTTGGGCAGAAGACGAGGAGGAACTACTATTATTATAAAAAGGCGGATTTGTCGTTATGTTCTAAATGAATACCGCACTGAGGAAATTCAAGCAACCTCAGTATGTGGTGACCTCGATAAAGAAAGCTTAGTCATCGTTCAAATATATTGCCCTCCAAATATCAGGTGCGTAATTAAATTTCCCGGTTTCACACATAGATGGTGCTAGCGACACGTCTAGTTGTCATTTATGTTGTGTTTTGTTGATATAGCGTGGACAGTTGTTAATGATAACCAGTTGTAAAACCAACACGATATGTAACGTTAAAATATTTTTTCTAAGAACGAAAATTTCTAGTTTTGTGCAAAACAATATGCAGCATTTGCGGGAAGCTTTGCGTTTCTGCTTCAACTTCAAGCTTCTGCTTCAACTTCAAAAAATGCAGCTGAAACACGTCATTTTCTTGAGGAGGCCTACGGCGAACATGCACCATCGAAACCTGCCTGTGAAGATTGGTTTAAACGCTTCAGAAGTATCGATTTCAACATCGGGGACAAGAAGCTCTCCGGAAGACAAAAACCATTTGAAGTCATCGAGCTACAAGCGTTATTGAATGAAGATGATACGTAAACTCAAGATCAACTTGCGGAGGCATTAAATATCACTCGCTAAGGTATTTCCAAACGTTTACATGCTATGTAAAAAATTCAAAAGGCGGGTAAATAGACAGATGGAAAATCGCAGAGCCACTTGCGAAAACACTTGCATCGAATTGTTACGGAAGATGAGATGTGGATCTTTTTTAAGAAACCCAAACACAAAAACTTGTGGCGCTCACCTGGCGGAGAACCAACATCGACGGCATGGCCAAATCGCTTCGAAAAGAAGACAATGCTCTACGTTTGGTTGGACCAGAAAGGAACCGTGTACTATGAGCTGCTGAAAGAGGGCCGAAATTGTCAATGGGCCACACTACCGATGAATCTGAACCATGCACGACAACGCTCCGTGTCATCGCACTCCCATCGTCCCGGACACCATAAAAACACTGAGATGGGATCTGCTGCTGCCCGCCTTATTCTCCAAACCTGGCTCCCTCTGATTATCATTTGTTGAGATCGAAATCCAAGTTTCTATCGCGAAGGCATCCATCGTTTACCTGATATATGGCGAAAGACCACAAATAGTAATGGCGAATATTTTGATATTTAATCTTTGTAAAAATTATATTTTCAATAAAGTTGAATTTGGCCAAAAAAGCCGAGTTTCTACTCGCTTACATATAGTAATAACGTTTCGACATATTATATAGGGTTTTCCAATAAGAGTCCAATAAGAGATCCAATTGTTTCTCGCAATAATCCAATTGTTGCACCTGCTGTGTGGCAGGTAGCCCCGTCTTGTTGGAACGAAATGTTTTCAAGATCAACTTCTTCTAATTTCGGCCATAAAAAGTTGGTTATCATCGATCTATACCGATCTCTATTGACAGTAACTGTGTTACCAGCTTCATTTCGAAAAAAATACGGACCGATGATTCCACCAGACCAAAAACCACACCAAACTGTCAATTTAGGTGAATGTAATGGTTTTTCATGAATGATTTGTGGAATTTCTTCGCACCAGAATCGACAGTTTTGTTTATTTACCGCACCACTCAGATGAAAGTGAGCCTCATCGGAGAAGATGATTTTCTTAAAAAAAACGTTATCGTTTGTAATTGCAATTTGTAAACGTTGTTCTTGCGTATATCTCACTATATGATGAAATTGTAAACATTACTGAATACAATGAAACAAAAAATGGCAGATCATGACATATTACAAATGGCCGAAACGTCACTTAAAACTCATATCATTCCTATTGGAAAACCCGATATAGTTATATGTAAAAGGGCAAATCAATTTTTTGCAACCCTGGGCCAACGTTTTATGGTCGCCGGCGACTTTAATGCCAATCATACCTACTGGAATTCAAGATTGACTGCTCCAAGAGGACGTCAATTAAACCAAATCGTCAACGAAACCAAAGAGCAAACATACAAGACCCACCATAACATCCGTTGGAATAGAAAATATGTTAACAGAGAAATCCCGCTTAACGAGGCGAAAAGAAAACTGCAAAGCCTTTTACAAAAACACAAGATGATCATCAAATATCATCCCTATAATCATCAAATTGGTTCCAGACCCGAGCACGGAACCATTGAGCATACTAAGACAAAAACTATTACTCCGCCGTCTGCTTGGACGGTGCCCAAGCAATGATAAAGATTGGCACGAGGGTCTGCTTACTGCTTCATAAAATAATCTTAAATTACCAGAAATTCTTCATCTTATGAAGTAGTATTTGTCTAATGGCAGATATATTTATTTATTTATTTATTTACCAACAGTATTAATTTACATCTGGTATTTTTAAAATTAGGTTTATTTATATAAATCAAATTTGAATAAATAAAGTTTTTAGAATTCTTTTAAATTCATCTCTGGACAAATTAAAATCGAACACGGTAGATACATTATTAAATACACGGCTAGAATTACAAACCGGGTCCGACATACCAAAATTAGACCCATGGAAGTGCAAATTAATCACTAAGCCTCGGTGTCTGAGTGATCTCACTGGGGCACGTATTGAAAACAAGGATAGTAGTTGTGAACAATCTATTCGGCCCATTATAACGTCGCGCACAAACATTGCGGAAGAAATTTGTCTTCGAACGAACAATGGTTCAATATTCAATATCAAACAACGGCCTAGATACGGCGGAAGCACATACTTAGGAGCGTTTATCTCTCGAGGAAGTCGCCTTAAGGCAAACAGCATAAATCGCTTCTGGATTGATTCTATACGGTTAGAGGAATTGATTCTCAAAATTTCCTGTCTAAGGAATTTTATCTAATTTTTAAATCCTATATAGCAGATCGACACTTTAGAGTCAAATTTGAAAACAAGTACTCTGAACTAAAATGAATGTCAGCAGGTATACCACAAAGTAGCGTACTTTATACGAGAGACTGATCGAATATTCAAGGTGCTACAGTAGCAACATTTGAAAAATAAATTTCAAGCAACAAACAAACTTCAAAATGCAGTTAACACTGTGAGCAACTGAACTATAAAATGTGGTCCTCAAACCAAATTCCATATGCAAGTACAGCTAAATATACTTTGGTATGACCCTCGATGCTAAGCAAAGATGGAAAGAACTCATCGCAAGAAGAAAGGAAAAGTTAAACATCAAATATAGGAGTACTGGCCCATGGGTAGAAATTCTGAGTTCTCCATACACACAAATTGCTTCTGTATACTGTTAAATGCTAAAACCAGTATAAGCCTATGCTATCCAACTTTGGGGTTGTGCCAAGAAAACCAATGTACAAATGATACAACGCTTCCAAAATAAAGTACTGCTAGGGGTTGTGAATGTCCCATGGAACATTAGGAAAACCTTCATAGGGACTTGAAGATGGAATACGGAAAGCCATCTTTACTACTGGCCTATTAGCTAAATCAATGACGTAACGCTGTCGACGGTTGTCAGTCTATTTTAATTGATCGAAGTAGGGCTGTCCATTTTCATTGTAATTTGCTCTACATACAAGTGGATTTTACTTTTCTCTTCTGTTTTATGCGCTCAATTTTTAACAAATAAAATCGAGTAGTTATTTGTGTTGTTGTATTAAAAACAATAATAAAGAGAAGTCGTCGATATAACGTGACGTCATTAGCAAAAAGAGAATGCCCGTATGGAATTGCCGGCCAGTAGTAAAGGTGGCTTAGGAATACGTCATCGATGAAATAAAGAAACAAGCAAGGAAACACGTTGATTAAAAAAACAAAAAAGACTGTATTTCAATTTAAGTTGTTCTGAAACGGCGAAATCTACAGAAACACCAATTGGGATTGTTCAAAATATCTGAATAATATCGAAAGAATCACATATTGAACTGCGGATGATAATCAAGAAGTTATTAACGACCATTTCGGAGATCGAACGCGTTACTAATTTGCAAGGTGGTCTTCCAAAGTTCCAGCATCTTGTATATTTCAAAGTTGATTACAGAATGTTTCAATGAAATTGAGTGGTTAGTTGCAAGAATATTTTATGAGGGCAAAGTAACTCAAAGTCTCTGCTATTCAGACACTTACAAGAAAATGTCACAACGTGTGAAAAATAAACAGGGTTTCGACGGTGCCAATTATTACAATTCTTACAATTATTACATCAAAATCGACGAATGTTAATTGGCTATCGAACCAACAACTATAATTAGCTGCTCATTTTATATGCGGAATATCGTGTGAATTAAGTATGCGAGCCTAATAAATCGAAATTACTGCAAAATTATATCATAACTTCAAAGTATATTCCTGTATTTCATCATCCAGAACAGCATTAATCTCGAAAGAGCGAACAACGGTGAATGCTATTTTTTTAGCCGAGTCCAAGATGAGTTTGGCTGGGAATAACAAATACACAAAATAATTGACAAGTACAACCACCAACCAAAGAAGTGTTCAACACGAAATGAAAGTGTTGCTGAACTCTAAAAAGGCGACTTCAACACATAATGTTCATTTCGAAAACTATAATTACAAAATAGTTCATCTGGATGGTAAGAAAATGCAACTCGGGGATACGTTAAATTGCACGTCATAAGTATTTTCGTTAGCCGAATGCACTATTCTCAACTGCTCGTGCCGTATCGATTGATGTATACGATTGGCCAAATAGATTCTACAAACTTCGACACAATTTTATCTATCGGAAATACAACGATAAAATCATATGGAGGACGTAGTTAAAAATAAGAAAATTGAAATTATACTAAGTTCTAATTGGTTTCCTAGCATATCCGATAAATTCAACTAATACATAAAAAGTTGGATAAAGTGTCTCCTGCGTATAGCAGCCAAAGTCTCGAAAAGCTAATGCACATGGTCCAGTTGGTCCTTTAAAGTCAATTAAACGAAGTAAGCATAAGCATTGCATGGGTGATTTCCCAAAGTATATGTAATTAAACAATGGAGGCGACTAAAATGAGAGAAGTATTTTCGAAATTATAACCTACTTCGAAACATTCAGAGAGTCGAGAACATTAATTACGATGCCATATCCATACGGAAGCAACAAAAATGGTGAACGTTATGTAAGTTAGGACATTCAAGGGGTAAAAGCTGTCCTACAAATCAATGGCGAGTGTCTTTGCATTTTAATATCAAGAAACGCGTAACATAATTTTTTAAATTAACTTACAACAAAAAATTAATGAAAAATTGGGGAAAATTTAAATGTTTTTGGTATTTGTACGCAGCGGTTGTCGCATATTTTAATTTGAGAATTTAGATAAATTTGCATGTGCTAATTAGGGTGAGGTTAACTAAGGTTTCCCGTCCTGTGATGATAATTAAATAATTTTCACACTGTTAGCCGTCTTACAATGGACCGTCGATTGTTTACAGGTATCTTTGTGAATTTTGGTTAAAATTATATCCCTGTAAATGGATTCGTTATTAGCATACGCTATCTACAACATTGAATATAATATCACGCCAGTTTTATGGTTAAATGCGATACAACTTTCCAAAATTCAATTCCGAGATACAGTTTACCGATTTAATGAACTATTCGTTCGCTGGACTAGTAATTACATAAACGCCAATGGTGACTATAATATGTAATTTCGCCAAAATAAAATTAAACAAAATTCGACTATAAATCTTGGAAAAAGTTGAATTCGTTATATGCAAAAACGCTTGAAGAATTTTTAGTTGTCTTCTCACATTCAAACTTTATTTAATTAATAAACGTTGTTGAGAATATAATAAGCAGAACAATCGGTCGGTAATATTTCCGGACACCCGACACCAGTGCAGAAAACATTAATTTTAAACATTTTTTCTATTTCTTGTAAAATGTTTAGAATGCAAATTTTTTTTTGTTTAAATAAGACCTTTTAAGAAAAAATAAAGCAGAATAAATTAAAATTCCAACATAATTGCTTGTTCTCATTAATGGACCCCACCCGTGGTAATTTATTAATAAACAAAAATATTAAAATCTCTAGATCCTGCTTCAGTGAATACAAACGCACGCTGTCTAATCAAACAGTGTTCTTTCGAGATAAATAAGTACCTGATATGACCAAATATGCAAGGACACGCTATAAAACCAAGAAGATGCCGTAGCAGAGGAAATACAGCAACTCCATATCAATTACGCAGTATATAAAACAGCGTAATTTTGCCAGCGGAAAATATGAGGTTACACTACTCGCAAGTGGCAGTACTATCACAAAAAGGAATTTCTGTTGTTATTTTATAACCACCGCCATTTTTTGATTAAATTTTCACAACATAAATCATTCCAGCGGAATAAAATCTTAAACGTGTTTCTTAAAATAACAAATTGATTGACATCCGAAGTAAAAAAAACTGGTATATAAAATTTTAAAATTGTGCAATGTTCCATGTATCTGCGCCATTTCTTGACGAATTATGATGTAATTTGGTTAGTAGTATGGGTTAGGGATTCTAAAATGAGTTTTTAGCGAAATTTTAGGATCTCTACATGCTGGACTAAACTTGGCCATTTCATAACCAATCATTATGAAATTTGGTTTCTAGATTGATTTTGGATTGAAACATCAACTATAGATGGAGTTCTGGTATCTGTCCATTCTACACTGATTGCTTACTAAGCAATTTATGGTAAATCACTTCAAATATCACAAAATTAATTAATCAACGGTTCAAGGGCGTTATGCCGTTTCTTCTATCGTTTTTATTGCACTAACAGTTTAGGTTAAACAAATTTACATAAAAAATAAGATTGTTTTCACTCCCATAAACCAAGTAGAAGAATAAGCGACCCACCAAGCGATGGCCCGACTCGGCTGAGGTATTACAACTACAGCATATACAAACGTATGCACAATACGGGCAATTCCAACGGCACGGAATAAATTAATGGCAACAAATTTAGAGGGCGATGTTAACAAGTAGAAATATCCAATTATGATGAATGGCAAAATATTTTCCAGGTCGTTACGATGAGCTCTGTAAAAATTTATATATTAAAACATAAATTGATAAGATTTTATTTTACATGTGAAATGATTTTTATATGACACGTAGTATATTTAATTACCGTCGTACACGTTCGACATCAGGATCATCGAGCACAAGTTTAGAATGTTTCCGAAGTATTAGATCCTCTGGATTTGCGAAAACCTGCGGTGAATTACTAATAGAATGCGACCAAGTACAAAAATAGATTATCTTACAGAAAACTTACTTTTTTAAATAGCCGAAATCGGCCAGTTAATGCTGACATAACCAACATTTTCACCACGAGAGTAGCAGACCAAAATGCATAGCAACGGAATGCTTCATTTTCAAGTGAAAAAATATTTTCAAAACCCACCATATTCGATCTTATAGTAACTCAAAACTGCATTAACTGCATTACTCAAATATGTAATGAAAACAACTGAAAACGCAGAATAAACGAGATTGTGTTTTGAACTTAGTTTAGTATTTGATTAAAACCGAATAGATTAAAATTTATTTACAGGGTGTTCCAATATTTTAGCCTTTCTAAGGTCGTTCGAATGGTCGGCGAAATATTGATTTTGGTCACAATTTTGGTTTATTTCTCTTTTTGTCTCGCGAATTGTTTTATTTTTCCTTAGTTAGGTTTTGAAAATTTATTTAACATGGACAAGTCGACGAATGAACGCATACTCAGCTGTCCGTCCTCCCGGAATTTTAAATTACGTAAAGTTCGTTTTTGAATATTTCAATTTTTAAACCGTCATATTTAAATAAGGTTTTCTTTAAATTATAGGTGATCGCAATCGACAACATTGGACACACAAGAGGTAATTAATCATTTTCATATATAAATTTCAGTTGTTGTACAATTTATGGCTGTAAAACCAATACACGTAAAAGTGTGATTTAGTTACGGGAGAGGATTTGAAATTTTTCTCTTATTATAGACGCGAATCCCGGCCTACCCCGAAATTTATGTGATGCTTTTTTTTGCGAGTACATAAAAAAAGCCAAATTTAAGTAAATTTTTCGGTAAATTCAAATATTGTCTAAAAACTCTGTACTAAAATGGGTTTTTACTGTAGTAAACGATTTACCCGACTATTGGTACGCAGCCTATGAGCACAGAATAAATACAGAAGCGACATAATTCGATTTTTGTATGAATTTCTTTCGACTTGAATATTTGACATTCTACATCAAAATAGGAGTGGAGTGGTAATAATAGTTTAGATTGGTAGATAATAGATAGCGCTAGTAGTTTTCAAAAAATTAAAATCGTTTATGAAATCTTCGCAGTGTACAACTAAAATTTCCTTTCAATTGGCTCTCACAATTTCATATGGCACTTTGACTTTAGCTACATCAAACGTATTGCTGTTATTGGTAAAGCTAAGACATTACTATAGATTTAAATCTGATGAGGCTATGAGTGATACGCAATCAATATTTACTAACAATACAATACAGGGTTATAGTAAGGGCAATCCGTCGAACGGATTATAATAAGTGGTGATACATCTTAATCACTTCTAATCAACCTGTATGCTTCATTTTAATAGATAGTGTAGATATTTTGTACCGTATGTTCATTACGGTCTTCATCACGATAGTATGTTAACGGATGAATACATACCGGGCAGCGATCCTCATTAATACCGGAGTATTTACAAATAAAATATTTTAGATCTAGGATGTGGCACCTCCGTTCTCTCAACGTTCTCGTCAAAGGCTAGCGCTGAAATCGTAATTGGCGCTGATAACTCTGATATAATTTATCAGGCCATGAATATGTGTAGTATCGGAGTGGATGGGATATTTTTTACTGTTCGAAGAGATGTTCGACAGCGTAATTTATGCATGAAAACGGCATTTAAAAGACGGTGGAATCCTGAGATACGATGATACAAATCGATACAAAGTTTGTATCGATTATTGGCACAATGTTTACCCCTTTAATATGTCGTGCATGAAAAACGAAGTACTAAAGACGACCATAGAAATCTGTAAACCAAACAACAAACAAACTGCCCTAATTTCATATACGATTTTAAATTAAATGTTACAAAGGGTGGAACATTAGCCGAAATCATTGGATATTTTGATTCATTTTTGAGTTACCGAATCCGATCAGCTCTTCGGTCATCGCCGAAGTTCCGATCAGCTCGATTCCACATCGCCCGCATGTAAACCAACCCATTGGAAACAAATCGTATTCTATATGAAGGTAGTGATTGATGTGAACGAAGGTGATTCGACCACTGAGAAATGTACATGCCAGCGAAACATTAAGGATGGTCACTTGCAATTACTATTGAAATGTGGGGCACGTTTTAAAATATAGTTTAAATTAAAAATTTATTTGTTTGGTGCATTAAAAGCACTTCTTTATTTTTTATATAAAATAAATAGAAATATTTATATTTTTTATTTAATAGTCGTAACGTAATTATAGTTTTGTATTTATTTACATTTCTAAAATTGTAAATATTTCTAGATTTGGAGTATATGGGAATCCCAGATTTGGTAGAATTCGTTATCATGTAGGATGAGGTGGTGGTAAGATAGGTGGCGTATATTATTCCCCATTAGATTTGCAGGTTGGGGACTCCCGATTGGAGTAGGAGTTGTCGAACTAGATAAGAGTTGGGATCTTGGTGAATGTATATCATTCACATGATTTACTGGTATTGGTGAGTTCATTTGATGCTGCTGTTCTTGCATTAAGTTTGGTGAAGTTGACCAGGTATATTGTTGGATGGCGATGCCTCGCTAGACTCAGATAAATTTGTTATATTTGGTATGCAACCTCTTGATTGGTTTTATAACGGAGTTTGTAGTCGATGCCGTCGATTTACTTGATTTGCGTTTGTGTACCTATTAGGATTATTTACATTGGCAAATCGCACTGGTTGGTTCTTCATAATTGCCGTGCACTGCAATGCGTTTGTAGTGCGGTACCATGAATAAACCGATCCCCACATATTCCACAAACGTATGGTTTTTTTCCAGTATACCGGCGAATAGTTAAATCATTTGATTCATTTGATTTCAAGTGGTCTAATTTGGGTAAAAGTTTTGTAAAGTTTTGTAGTAAATTTTGCATAATGCATATTTTTCCGAAGAGATAGAATTTAATTTTACACTTCTAAAAAAATTTAATGTTTACAAAGTGTTTTTTTTTCAAAATTGGAGTCATCTATTGGCGTTCGTAGGTATTGTTTTAGGGGTATTGTCAAAATAAATATGGTTTCTAACTGTCGTTTCTGTAGTACGAGGGCGGGATGAGAAGTCTGGTAAAAATGAAACAAGGAATAATATTTTCGGCCAAAAAAATTATTTTTCGTTTATTTTAAATTTATTTATTTTATTTATTTAGTCCAACGTTTTCTTCAAGTTCGGAAACAGGAAGTAGTCGCAGGGGACTAAGTCTGGAAAATATGGCAGATGTGGAAGCAATTCGAAGCGTAATTCATGGATTTTGGCCATGGAAACTACACACGTGTGCACCAGTGCATTGTCGTGATGGAAGATAACTTTTTCTTCGCCAAATGCGGTCGTTCTTCTTTCAAAACGTCGTTGAAACGGTCCAATAAGTTGCAGTAATATTCGCCGTTGACTGTTCTCCTCTTTTGAAGGAAATCGATGTGGATTATGCCGCGTGCATCTCAAAAAACTATGGCCATGACCTTGTTGGCCGATAAAACCGCCTTAGTCTTCTTCGGCGCAGATTCGCCAGTAGAAATCCACTGTTTAGACTGTTCTTTGGTCTCTGGTGTATAGTGATGGATCATCTACAATTATGAAACGACGCAAAACTCTTTTTTATTTCGCTTTAACATCGCCAAACCTGCCTCCGAAGTTTTCACACGTGTGCGTTTTTGGTCGATTGTAAACAAACGCGGCGTTCGTATAATATATTGCGCACACGTTCATCTGAGATGCCTATTATCTCAGCTATCTCGCGCACTTTCACTCTACGGTCTTGCAATACCGTATCATAGTTTTTGTCAACCATTTTTGGTGTGGTAACTTCATTTGGGCGTCCTGAACGTTCGGCAACAGTTGTGCTTGTACGACCACAACGAAAATCAGTAAATCACTTGTGAATCATTTTGATCGATGGTGAAGCGTCCCCATAACATTTATCAAGCTTTGTTTTGGTTTGCAAAATGGTTTTTCAACGCAAAAAATAATGTTTAATTAACACACGAAATTCACTTTTTTCATGTTTGCAAAAAAACAATGGGTTGTCTGTTTTCAATGGCTGAACTAAATGACAGATCTGTCTGAAAATTTTAATTTGGTCTAGTGACAGATGGTATTGACACATGACATCTGGGATTTGCGATTGCAGCGCCCTCTATTGCAATTTTACCAGACTTCTCACACAAGCCCTCGTATATTCTGTGCTATAAGTATAAATTGCGAAATTAGCTTTCTATACAATTAAATCTTGATAAAATCGTTGACATATTACCCACTATGTGTCGCTAGTGCGGAATGCAAAAATGTGTTTAATTTCTTTTCTATGGAGTTATGCCGAAAACAGCTCCAATAGCCAATGGTATGATATAGCGCAAGAATATCTTATATATATTATCGTATATTGGCGATGGTGTATTGTATTTTCTTTTATTCAGGTGTGTGCCAAACTTAAGTTAAATCGTTTACTACGGTAAACATAAGCTTTAGAACAGATTTTTTTATCAGTTTGCCATAGAGTTTTTGAAAAAAAAAAAATGATTTTACTGAAAAATTTATTTAAAATTGACGATGTAAATACAAGTTTTGAAACGGAATTTTATAATGATGAAAATTACCTTTAGTTTGTCAGTGTTATACGAGTATATATTATTATTATTATTATTATTTTGTAATGTAGCGAAAGTATTCAGATCCCATCAAGTTTAATTTACTCAACATTTTGCCAACAGTTGTGGATCTGAAAGCTTCCAGCCATGTAAATAATTTTTTTTTAATTTACATCAGTTTTTTTGCCAAAACAACTCCACTTTAATTAGATTAAAACCGATATAAATCCTAGAAAATTACGTTATTGAGATAATTTACACCGTAAATATTTAGTCCACGTACTATACACTATATGTGACATAAACTGGGTAGGTAACATGACGTAAACGCTAGTTACCTAAATTAGGTTGGGAAACTTTGTTGTTTGGACTAATCCAACATAGGCCGATCAAAAGGAGGATGTAAACGACATCAAGCTAACGCGTTTTAGCATTTTGAAATAGATGTAGGTAATGATATTGATGTTAACAACACTTATCAGCATACAATTTAGTTTTACTTAATAAATGTAAAGCTACTAGAATTATTTATGAGGAAAATATAATCTGCGATGCAAACAAAAGCAATAGTTTTAGTATGGTTCAATAGATGGTGCACATAAGCCAAGATATGTGACAAAGTACACTACATGTTTTGAGATAAACTACCTCATTATTTTGATAGCAGGTGCATATTATTATTATTCCCTGTGTGGGGAACTTGCAACCCTCATTGGACGCTTCTCTATGCGGCGGATCGGAGAGTGAGAGTACTCGCCGGCTAGCATCGAAGGGTAGGAGGAAAATAAAACACCTCTCGCCGACCAACAAGTCAACATGCAAAATTGAACTCAACTGAAAGAAGAAATAGAAAGGTGGTACTCCAGTGAGCACACTGGTTGGTAAGGTTTGATATAAGTCACTATTAAATTTTAACAGATTGGCACACAACACCTACAAAAACGAACTAACCGAGCAGCAACATAAAGGTATATCAGCGTCACCAAAAACACTCACGCTTAAGAGAGATGAAATAAAACTGACAAAGGACAGACGCTATACCATGAATGGCAGAAACCCATCAACGAGGACTAAACTAACCTGTTATTATTATCAATTTACAACGACATTGACGTATTAAAAAACGAACTATCGTTTATGAAGCAGCCCGAAATTTCCAAGGACGAAACGAATACCAAAGCATAATGTGAGTATCACACTGATGAGGAAGATTAGGCAAAACAGACAGAGTGAATTCGTGCTAAATGACAAAAAACTAAAAAAAAAATTATGTTATATTCCTTCTCCAGATAATCAACAAAACAAACAAATAATTTAACCTAAACCACAACAAAGTGTTAAAAAATACCGCCGCCAATACGTATTGCGTCGACGGTGTCAAAAACTAACATGACTTCTATAATCAAGCAGAGTATATTAGAAGCATCATTTACTACAAAATTAATAAATGACGATAAAATTAAGGTAAACGTAAAACGCGGAGATGTCCATAGAAGCCTGCCGAAATGTTTAAGTGGAGGTTCTTTAGTCTTTCACAAGTATGAGAATACACAAGAAAAACCTATTAGAGTCCTGCCACGAAATCTGCATCGTACAAGTATGGTGAAGACAGAAAGAATTAAGGATAAGTTATTATCAAAAACTGCAAGCAGTCCTCGATTAATTAGCAGTCCGACATTAAATTTAAAGGCTATCGTATTTATGATATTATCCACTCACGGAATTCTGCCAGAGGAGGAAGTGCTGTTATTATAAAAGAAAATATGCAACATTTTGAAAACAAAAATTGGCTGAAAGCAGAAATTCAAGCTACAATTGTAAATATAAATACTAAAAATGATGCTATTGTATGGGCCGGTTTATACTATCTATTAAGACATTCCATTAAAAACAACAATACTCTGAGTTCTTTAAATGCTTGGCGGCTTCAATGCAAGGAATACTCATTGGGGATCAGGTTAACCACAACAAAAGGAAAATAATTACTGAATGCTATTAAAGAAAACAACCGTGAATCTCTTTCAACAGGTAAGCCAACGTACTGGACACTGACCAAGGAAAAATGCATGTTCTAATCGATTTCGTTGCCATCAAAATATTTATAATATTATTCCCGTTTGGAAAAGTTTTATAATATACCTTGAAAAAATAATAAACCTGACAGTACCATTGTTAAATAATGATCAACTGGACATGAAAGTAGAGAAACTTGTCACTGGCACAGAACAATCAGGTTCGGAAAGTTCACCAGAAAAAAGGAGGCTAAAAGGAAATAACCACCAAACAGAAATGCTCCGGTTTGATGCTCTCGATTGGAAAGCAACAAAATATCGACATTGCAGCTTCATCCTGTAGTGGATGGGAGTTGGCCAAGGAATAACAAAGAAAAACAGAAAGAATTGCTGAGTACCTTGAAAATGTATTTCAACCACATGAACATCCAACTAAACTTGAAGATTTTACACCTACAACTCCAACTGAAATAGTAAGTAAACAATATAAAATCGAATAAGCCAGGATGTTTCGATTTATAACCGGAAAAATTCTGAAGAAACATCCAAAAAGGATTTAGTAAAAATAGTTCTTACCGCTAAAGCAATTATGATTCCCAAACCAAGAAAACCTCCTCCCTAAAAAGTTATTATTAAATAGATTTAAACCGATACTCGTTAGAAATAACAGTATTCCGAACCATCAGTTTGGCTTACGAAATGAGCTCTGGACTGTTGATCAGGTACATAAAATAAGCAATGTTGCAATGTTGGTACATAGAATAAGCAATGTTATTGAAAAGGCATTAGAAGAGAAAAGGGTCTGCTACGTATTATTCTTAGATGTAGCGCAAGTCTTTGACAAAGTCTGGCATGAACGTCTGACCTATAAACTAATACTAATTCTTCCCGATCAGTATAGTCAAATACTGGAATCTTACTTAAAATAAACATACTTCAGGATTAAGCAAGATAACGAATACTTTGAAGTTAAAAAGATCAAAGCATGATTTTTACAATGAAGTGTTCTCGGCCCGTTCCCTACTTATTTTATATCTGTGATCTTCCAATACCTAAAAACAGCACTATAGCTACCTTCGCCGATGACACAGGCAGTAGGTAACAGCAACCAAATAACGACTGAGAAGAAACAAACAGCCTTTGAAGAAATACAAAACTGGAGCAGTTTATGGCGCAAAAAACCCTAATAAAACTAAATCAGTAAATGTTGATCATGCAAACAAAAGATCATCATATAAGCTTTTCGTTAGCACGTGGTATTTCTTGGTTGTCCATATACACCATATGGACAATCAAGAAATACCACATGCTAAGGGAAAGCTCTCATCAAAAGTAAAGGGAAGAATTGGAATTAAAATATAGGAAAATGTATTGGTTACTGGGGAGGTATTCTCATTTATCTATACAAAATAAACTTCTGCTTTAAAGCAAATATGGAAACCAGGTTGGGCGTATGCCATTCAGTTGTGGAAATGTACAAAGCAGAGTAATATAGAAACAATATTCAATGATTTCAAAATAAAGTACTGAGAAATATTGTCAACGCTTAAAGCATAAACAAACAACAGTGCCAAAAATATGAAAAACGTCAATGGATGAACCCCTAAATTAAAAGAACAATTGTAATTTAAGTTTAAATTTGCTGTTTAGTTCTGAATAAACTCTTTATAAACGGGGCCACAGTCGATTTAATTTTATATTTTCCGAATAAAAGTGACATAATATTTGTTTAGTAGGCATGTAGTGACAGATTTGTTTTCAAACCAAATTGACAATATTTTGTTTTTGAAATGTTTTTTTTTGTATTTTCAGAGCTTTTAAGGTATGTATTACGATAAGCGATTCACAAATTGTTTGTAAAATATACTCATAAACAACTAAATACAGGGTGCTTTTTATGTTCCAGTGGCCCTATTCTTGTAATTGTTCGGTCACATGGAACTGGGGAATGAATTTACATATAATTTTTGTTTAATTATTTTTTGCAAGGTAAAATGTCAGTGGTAATTTTTTGAAAACAAACTAAAATTGCGAATATTTTTCCCTGCCAGTTTCCGTATGGAAATATTATTCATAATTTGTCAAAATTTGTTTGAAAATTTTTCCTAAGTAGGCCAGATAAAACAGATTTATAGATAAAAAAAAAGCATGTAAATTCTTTCTCCAATTCCCTTTTCCCAAGGAATTTTACCCGAATAGGGGGTCACAGGTCGATATAGTTTTTAATAACTTTTAAATGAAATAGCATTTTATATTTTATTGATTGATTATGTGGTTTTTTACTTTTGTTTTCTATTGTAATGGGTTTTATTGTGATTGTTCCGTACATTGGTCTATCTTCAGTACTCTCGATAAATACACAACCAAAGGAAATTATTTCATTTTAGCGTCAATCTAGTGACAAACGATTATGATAATCGACACCTACTTATACACAATCAACTTCCCAACCACCCCATACTTTTTCGTCCGTTATCGCTGGACCGCGGATAAATTTAAATTTTTGACGCATAGATGATCGTCGCGACCTGATGAGAAGACTGATTTTTTCAAATCAATAATCTCAACCGTTCGAAACTGATTGTTGGGATTCTTATAAATTTTCCATCTATGCGTCAAAAATTTAGATTATATGGTCTTTAACATTATATATATAAACATTATATATATATACAATGTCCGCCAAGTGGCTGCCTGAGGTAGTAGTTTTTGGTGTATTAATTGAGGGTTGTCAGTACCCCAATAGCAGCTATTCTGTTGTGCTTTGTCATTCATATCAATTTTTTGCCAAAAATGGTGACCGTACAATTCAAACACTTCGAGTATTTAAATTTTGTATTCTTGGTTCACATTTTATTTTTCGGTATTATCGTGAACAGATTATGGCCGACAGACTAGTAATTTGATCATTTTGAGTGAAATAGTAATGCGTACTAGATACACAGTCAACGGAGCTCAAGAAGTGATATATCTGAAAGATTTTGAGTTTTAGCTAAAATGATCAATTTAAGAGTGAGATTGTTGGAAAAAATCCGTCCGATACTGAAAGGACCTGCCTAGACAAAGCCCGTATACGATATGTAAGTATGTAAGATGTTGGTAAAATTGTTGTCTTGGCAATTGTTGATAAATTGCATAAGCTTAATGATCAAAGTGCACTCACAAAGCCCGACCAAAATTATAAAGAATTAAGTGTTGAAATAAGCTCAGCGTCAACAACATATTTTCCATATACATCTCTTCAAAATTTTATATCTTATCTTATTATTTCTAAGAACTATGTTATATTACATTTTTATTATGAATAGATTATTATATTTGTATATATGAATACATATCATAAGCGAATTGTTAATGAATAAATTTGTATATAAACTAGAATTTTATTAAGAATCAGAATTAAAAATAATTTACAACCGTATAGTTCTCACTCTGATGATTTAAACCCAACCAGTGGTAATTTAAATAATCAGTATTAAATAAAATCAGAGCAGGGAGTTGATTTTTCATTGGTCCTTCGATCCGGATCCACCCGGCTTACCCATACGAGGGTGGATTGATAAATGTTTAGAATAACGCCATAACGCGTCACTAGTAACATATTCTTTTGTTTGTCGTGAACTGTATCAGTAAACGAAAGCTGTCAAATTTTTATGACATTTGATTGAACAGTTTCTTAGCTAGAGTCGTTTTTGTAACGCCACTTTAGATTTTGTTAAAATATGAAAAAAAAACGAATGACGTGAAGTGATTAAGTACTTTCATTTAAAAGGTATAAAACGAAAAGAAATCATCGATGACATAAAATCAGTGTTAGATGAACCCTCAAGCACAAGTGATGGTGAGCGTTCAGGAAGGCCAAAAGAGGTAACAACACCAGAAATGGTAGCACAAAACTGTGAAATCATTATGAATGACCGTCGTATAAAGTTGCGCGAGGTTGCTGATATTGTAAACATCTCATACGATCGTATTCACAAAATCACACACGAAGAACTACGGTTGAAAAGCTGACAGCAAGATGGGCGCCGCGTTTGTTGACGAATGTTCAAAAAATGAATCGAAATACCATTTCTAAGCAATGTTTGGCGATATTTCAGCGACTCATAACGGTTAATGAAACATGGTTCTATTGTTACACGTCTGTATCAAAACGACAGTCAAAACAATAGGTAGATGGTTCAAGTGCTCCAAAGAAAGCAAAAGTTGTTGCATCAGCTGTTATGGTTATTGCGATGGTCTTTTGGGATGCACAAGATATACTATTCATCGACTATCTTGAGAAGGGTGAAACCATCACAGGTGAATATTATGTATCATTGTTAAGCATTTTTAATGAAAAAATTAAAGTAAAATGGCCATATTTGAAGAAGAAAAGTGCTCTTCCATCATGATAATGCACCATCACACTCAATATGGAAAAGATAGCAAAAGTTATCACTTTTTCCTATTTCCAAACATGAAGAAATGGCATACATGGCAAACATGCAGACATATCTCAATACGAGAAGACAAATAGATGAGATCTTCGATCTTAATTATTTGTCTTCTCGTACTGAGACATGTTTCTACAGCTAAATAAAGAACCGCCCTCATTGCGACGTTATCAACCAATCACCAATCTGGCTACCGCTTTCTCTGAGGAGTACGAGAATTGGAGCTCATTCAACTAAACATTTACCGAGCTCATTTACCGGAACAATAACATTTCCGATACAGTTAAAAATATCGTATCTTAAGTCGCACTTACAGAAAAGTGCAGCTCAGCTGATCAGCCACCTTTCAACAACCGAGGATAATTACGAAATGGCTTGGAGATTACTACAGTCAAGACACAACACACCACGGCTTCTATCAATACCAGCAGTACAAGTTGCAACTGCGACGACGTTAAGAAATCTGCACGACACCGTGAAAGTAATGTTACATAACATAAGGCGGCTGCATATAAGCCCCGTGCGAGTCATTTGTAATGTTCATTCTAATCAAAAAATGGATTCAGAATCAGCTAGGCTTTATGAAACAATGTTATCCAATCCAAGCGAAATACCAAAAATGGAGTATTTAGGTTTCATTTTGCATTGTGACATAATAATTATTATTAAAATAAAAATTTAAATTATAATTGTTGCGACAGTGTATTTTATTAGGTTCCCGGAGCTGAGGTTGAAATGTATTCATTTAGAATTAAACGAGCGCATACATTTATATTGTCAAATTTGTACTTTTTTCTCTTCGTACGACAATTGTTGAATTAACCTCGTGTACAAATATTTTGATGTAAATATTGGGAAAAAATAACAGTTTATAAAATATAAAATAAAAATTTAATTAATTTATATTCTTTTAAATCGTTTCACACCAAATACTTACAAACTTAATGAATAAATTCTCTCAAACAAGGTCATCTTTATTTTTAAGAGTATGAGTACTTTTTATTGAGAAATTGTAGAAGTTATCGAGTTCTTGAAGTTTGGACGATTATTGTACTGAAATTTTATTTAATCATTGTGCTCACGATAGTCATTGCATTTGACATACGTGACTATAAAAACTGTCACCCATTTCCAGTGATGTAAATTTGGAATACATACGGATGAGCTCCGTATATATTCAAAATTTACAGTTGGTTATCCTTGATTCGGAAGATATGTTCACAACCGACCATTCGTCGTACGTGGTCAATTTTCTGCTCATGCTCATTGTCTATTCACATTGATGTGAATTACACGAACTTTGGAGATTAGAAGGAAATGTTTCACCATTTGGACAGTTGTGATCTCAAAGAGCGGACAATGGCTAACCGCAGAAGATCCTAGATAAGACGTTAGACGTATATCCACACGAAAATTGGCATGGTTTGTGTAGATGGTAAATTGGTACCCTTCTATATACGAGCAATAGTTTTATAAGCTCAGTACAGTGGCATAGCATTCGAGTTCAATTACACTAAACTGGCGTAGCACTGTATATAAAAGGGATGGCTGTAATTAGGATTTGCTAGCAGTGGACAAACTTTGTTTTAGATAGTTAAATAACTTTCCTGCAGTAACAGATCATTTTCACGTAAACTATTTACCACTAAAGTCAAGAAGCGGACTTATCAAAGAAGCGAAGCTGTTTATAAAGTGACCGTACCAACCGCACATCGCCAAAAAGCGCCGAATCTGTTTGGTGGTTTCCGGGATGGGACAATCTATGAGGGCTTTATACTTATGTTTTCACATTGTATCCATGGTAATTAACCTTCCTCAACATAAACTGACTCTTACTGATATTGATCGTAAGACCGGCTTTGGACAATAGTTGAGCGGTTTTATCGATTTAGAAAAAGTGTTCTTCCAACGAGACGGAAGTGAGCACAAAGACGTCCAGATACACAAACTCTTTATCGTAAACTTGATATGGAATTACTCGTACAGTTTGAATGGCATGATCTTGAAGTGATAGAAGAAGCTGTCAACGTAGCGAAATTTTGTATGACGTGACGGTCCCAACCAGATATCGTTGTCTTAGGTATTGTTGTCCTACACGTTGTTTTATCGCGGGATTATGGGTCACACTGGATCTGCTAAAATACATCTTCCAAAGTAAACAGAGCCGTGCTTTGCAGTTTGACTTATGTGCCATAGTGATTGGGGACCAACAC
Organism: Nephrotoma guestfalica; assembly: GCA_963691935.1. Taxonomy (NCBI): domain Eukaryota; kingdom Metazoa; phylum Arthropoda; class Insecta; order Diptera; family Tipulidae; genus Nephrotoma; species Nephrotoma guestfalica. Next base: position 131,953,935 of record OY829915.1, on the reverse strand, counting down.
GAGCTCTGACTCTCCTCGATAACGCCTAAAGTCGGCATCCTATTTAATTCTTTAGACATCACATATTACTACGCTGGTAATACCGCATATACCATTGCTTTGCAGGTTTTGTTTTACCAAGTGGTTCTGCGAGTGGTCTAACCCCTCTATAAACCTGTGTAGGTCTCTAAATACTTTGTTTTCTGTTAGAGGTGTTTCTCTTTGGCATTCCATTCCATTAGATATTAAGAGATTGGCGTCGGTTAGATCTTTTAAAACGTGTTATTTAGTGTGGCGCTTGAATGACATTACATGTTTAGTACTATTTTTATATTTATTTATATTGGTTATGTACGTAGTTTGTAAGTATTCACTTCTTGCAGTATCTTCCGTAACAAATGAGCTTGAGCTCAACATGGAGGGTATTAGCATGGAGTGGATTTGTTTTTTGAAAAGATCTGAGGTTTTTATGCCTAATGGAAGTATTTTGTTGTTGTTGATGTTCATTTATAATGCTTCTTCTCATATATATATATATATGTGTTTTTCCTCTACTAAGATTGTTATGTCAATCTATCAATCAATAAATCAATCAATCAATAAATCAATAACTTAATACTCAGCATTCCTAATTACACAGACAAAAAGTACTTCGTCGTGTAGGGCTATATCGCGAATCACAATATGGCAATGGTCTTAAAAATTGTATCACAAACGCTGCATGCCAAGACAAATCAAGAAGTCGGGATATTATATCAGACACTCTGAAGCTACGTATAATCTTATAACATTTCAGCAAATGACGGAAACAAATATTAATTGTTTATTTATAATAATTTTAATTTTTATTTGAACTTACCTACATCTTCGCGATTAAATGTAAAATGTTTCGTACGTTGTATAATAAAAAATATTATTTTTAGCAGAGTTGTGAATTAACCTGAAGCATGCTAATGGCAGAAGCCGTACATTAAAAAATTCGTATTTTTAAAATTAGTGGACAAGAGATATTGAAATTACTGAAATCCCGCTCTTATTTTAAAATCTATGTATAATTCGGGCATCCTGTAATTGTTAATTCTGTTCAGCGTCACACATAACTGAATGTAATGTAAAGTCTTCAGATCTATGGAAAGAGAGCAGCGTCATTGAGACACAGGGTTTAGATAGCGGGAAAATATATCGACTAGTTTTATATTTAACGGAAATTTGGTTTGAGTTGATTGCGGAATAAAGATTATCGTGTTTTATTATAATGAGCCGATTTTACATTTATGTTGATTAATTAATTAATATTATTGACTTTGTTTAATATTAACTAATATCTTTTGTAAGAAGCACAGTAGACGAGACATTCTAATTCGTCTTTACAAGTAAGATTATATATTATTATAAAATGCTTTGGCTAATATAACCATACACTTACCAATAAATGATCCTAATTTTGAATTCAAAATCGAACCGGCACTCGATATAATTGCACAACTTTTATATTTAACATTTTTATTAAACATTCGTTTCGATAATATAAAATCACTTAGAACATTATCTTTTAAATCTTTTTTCCTTATTTCTTTGACGCCCGCACCCAAAATTGCACAAACTGGCGTCTTAGAATTTAAAACACTCCCAGCACCGCCATCATATGTCACATTATAAAAGTTTATTTCACCTTCATTATTAATATTACTAATATTCGCGGTATAATTTGTATTAATATTATGCAATTGATTCACAATTATATCCCGATATTCATATGTTTTATTTTGACATTCTGCACTCAGCCAATTATAGCATTGATAATTTCTCGCTACAAATGACATTTTTATTTTGGGTTGTGACCATCGTAAATGTGGTCGCGGTAATTGATTCAACACTGTACTTTGATTTTTTGCCGGTCGTTCATCGCTGTTAACGGAAAAATTTCTATCGGTTGGATACTGTTTCGAATAGAATGCGTTACGTTTCAATAAAATCCGATAGGTTGAATGATTTTTATTATTATAGTTGTATTGATATTTTTTTAAATAGATGTCATGGTCGTCGATGGTGGCACTACTACTATTATTTCTATTTTTAGTACACGCACAATAATAATTAATAAAAATTAAAAATATTATGAATTTTATCATTACTATTTAATTATTTATTATCGATATTAATGTATTGCAATCAATTATTATAATGTTAATACGACACTATAATACGAAATTATGAAAATGTGGTGTGTGTATTTGTAAATATGGTCGGTTTGGAAAAAATGCAGAATACCGCATGCGTACTAAAAAAAAATTTATGTAACGATATTTGTTTCTTTTTTTGGAAGGGTTATCATGTACATATAAACTGAACGAACTTGCCAATTTTTTTTGTGGTCGTGTGTGTGTCTGTACAAAGTTGTATTAGTGAATGATGATGATTTTCTTGAATGAATTTTTTCTTGTTCTTTTTATATTTTGTCCTCGATTGATGTTATTCCTGGAGTAGATTTATATACAAAAAAAATGTTTTCGTTTGTGGTGGTTTTTGGGGTGAGGCCGTATTATTTTTTGTGTGTTTAAGATACATAGGGACGAATAGGATGAGTAAGAGGAATGGTTTATAAGAGGATACAATACCGTACACAATTTACCTTGGGCAATTTTTTGTTTAAATTATGTTCTAAACTACTTTGTAAAAGTGTGATGGAATTATGTTTCTTGAAAAGTTTGATAGATATATCTAAAATTGTTATGTCAAATATTACTTACGCCTTGAACACTTACGATTAGCCGCAAAATGCCCAACTCAAGGTTTCAAAGACTTAAACACCAAACATTTTTTTAAATTTTTTTTCTAACATTTTAATGCTCTGGAATCGAACCAACACGTACATATTTTTTTGTCTTACGGTATAGTTTAGTATCATTTCTAAAATATACCATACTGTTTTTATGTTAAATTTATTTTTATTAATTAAATTAATTCTTATAATTAAATTTTTTCCTTTTATAATTTATGTTATTTTTTGTTTTCTTTTATTTTAAATCGTTCACACACTAAATAAGTCTTCCTATAATTTTTTTTTTGATTTATAATTAATAATTATAATTAATTAAAATAATAAATAAACTAAAATTAAAATTATATTAATAATAATAATGATAATAATAATAAGAAGAAATAATAATATTAATTAGCGAGTTTATTATCCGTTGCTAGGCGTTTCAAAGTTTTCTTAAGCCAAAAATTGAGAACACAGAATGGAAAGAGCTTTGTCTCTCGAAAATTATAACAGGTATAAGAAACAAATGCTTGAAAAACATTTAATAGAACAGGTTTAGAATTGTCAGACAGATAGAAAATAAGGCGGCACACATAAGCTGGACCAAAAAATTACATCAAAATTAATTAATACTTACCACTAAGTGGTTGGGGAGATAAGGATAAATTATTTAATCTGTAAAATCGGGGGTTCTCCCAGTCATCAGACTAACGAAACTCGCAGAATGGCTAAAATAAATAAAACTGAAAAATTATAAAGTATTAAAAATAACAAATATAATAATAATAATAACGATGATAATGATGATGATGATAATAAGAATAAGTAATAATAATAATAGTAATAATAAATATATATTTTTTATATACAATAATTAATTATCATATTATAATCATTTTCTTCATTGTTTTAATTTTATTACTACTATTATTATATTGTATTATTTATTTATTTAATTTTATTTATTAGTGTTTTTTTTGTTTATTTTAAATTATTTTAATTTCTAATTGTTTTTCCTTTGAATTGTGTATTTTTATTATTATTATTATTTGTAAATTATTTAAAATGTAAAACTGTAGCTCCAAAACCAAAATTTAAAAATAAAAATTAAATAAAATAATTTTTTATGTAAATATATATAATATATATTTTTAGGCCGGTTAATTATAATAGAATGAAAATCAAAATTTTTTGTGTCTATTATATTGTTTCTTTTTCCTTTTCCTTTTTATTTTAAATATTAAAATTGTATTTATTTAATTTTTTTTTATTAATTTTTAAAGTTAGATTAATTCTATAAATCTACAACTGTGCGTTAGATGCTGACTATTTTGAATAGAATGTTTGGTTTTATTTTCGTTACGTTAAAATAATATATATTTAAATAAAATTACAAACGAATTAATTTAAAAAAATATGTTAAAATAAAAGATAGCGTTATATTTGGTGTTTATTATTTTATAATATTTAGTTTTATTTTAATATTTTGTTTTTTGGTGTCTTTATTAAAATATAATCAAATAATTATTATTTTTTATTTATTTTTATAATTTTATTTTGTGATTTTATTAATTTCTTTATATCTTTATTGTCTATTTTAATGTTTTGATTAATATTTTTATATCAAATTTGATTATATTTTAATTTATTATGTGATATTAAAATAAATAAATTTTAAAATTATAATTGTTGCCCTAATTATATATAATAATATATAAATTAACTATTAAAATAAATTATGTTATGAGGCAACCATTAATGTTAACTATTAAAATATTTTTACGTTAATTAATAATAAATTAATTTTCATTTTTTTGTTTTGTTTAAATATTGCATTATAAGGCCTAATAAATATATTTTGAAGTCAACGTCAGCTTTTTTAAAAAACCACATGAAAATTAAAAAATTAACGCCATCTTCTATGTAATTAAATAAAAATAAATGTAAAAAAAATTATTTATAAATTTTAATAGTCAGCTTTATTTATTTATATTATATATATACGTATATATATATATATATTTTGTCTTTTTATCATAAATAAAAATAAATAAATAAATAATAATATAGATTTTATATAGTTTTTTTATATTTTTAATATTTACTATACACTCGCTCAGAATTTTTTTTTAAATCGTGTTATTTTATCGTCTGCTCTTTACTAAATAGGTTAACTTTTTTTCTATACTTAATTTTTTATTTAGATTTAATTTTATTTATATTATTTAAAAACTTATTTCTTATGTTAAAAATATCTGTTTTAATTATATATATATATATATATATATATATATATATATATATATATATATATATATATATATATATATATATATATATATATATATATATATATATATATATATAAATATCTTTAAATTTTATGTTTATTCCCCTGTCGGTCCAAAACATTTTTAATTTTTATTTCATAACGTTTATATAATTTTTTTAATTTTTTGTTTTGTTTTTTTTTTTAATAAAATATTATTGTTACAGAAGTGGGTTTTACATTTAACAGTAATTTGTTTTTTCTAGTTTTTTTTTAAATTTTAAAAATTTAATTTTTAAATTTGTTTTTAGCACAAAAAATAATTACTTTATTTTATTAAAAAAATTTAAATAAAAATAAATTTACTGGTTTACTGGTAGTTTTTTTTAAATATTTTGTGCTTTTTAAATTTTATTTTTTACATTTTTTTTATTAAATTTATTTTTAACATTAATAAACTAAAAAATATATAATATTTAATTAATTTTAATTTTTAAAGTATTTTTGTATGTTTTTTTGGTTTAATTTTTGCTTGGTGGTTGGGAAAATTGTTCAATAAATTTGAAAAAATATTTAGAAAAGTGATTTTAAATTTTATTTATTTATTTTTTTTACATAACAAAACTGCCAGCAGTTTTGATTTATTTTCGCGTTAAAAATTAATTATCAGTCACTATTATTTAATTTTTTGTTTAAAGTACTTAGTAGAAAGGAAAATTTATGTGAAAGAGTGTGTGATAGATATATAGTGAAGTATTTTTAGTATTTTTTTTTATATTTTGGTTGGCAGTTTATTATTTATGTAAGACATTATCGTTACAAATTACAAAAAATTATAAATAATATCGAAAACGGAGAATTTTTTTTTTAATTTTGATATGTCGTACACACACATTTTATGTAAAAAAAATCTCGAAACTAATATTTAATACATTTATATTTTACGTTCATATTTAATTTAGTAACCAATTAAAGTAATTTGATAATACTGGGAAAAAAGACGGCGGTGCTTTAATCATATGGGCAGTGAAGCGGTCCGTCCTCCGCGGTAAACGTAATTGTGGTCCAACAACAGAAGTAGGTTACTCAGGTCGTCCCTGAATAACGATCCCAGCTATATCTGTTACATTTGTTGTACTTCGTTCGTAATTGAAATATTTAGTCTATATTGAAGGAGAGAGGTTTCTAAAAAAAATTAATTTATATAAATATATATAAGTTTTTGTGCGAGCTGTTTTATAATAATATACAATACACATAATTAAGGCAAAATGAAATTATAAACAAAATTAAAACAAAAAAATTTGTTTAGTTTAAATTTACTTTCATTATTATTATTTTTATTAGTTTAACTACCAAACCCTAGATTATATTTATTTTTAATTTATTTATAATAATTAAAATATATATTTGTTTAAAATTATTCTCAATTTTGACATTATATGTTGCTTGTTTTCAATATTAAATCCTAGTTCGAACATTAATTATAAAATTAAAAAAATAATATTTAATTATTATAAATAAACTAAAAAATTAAATATTTAAAATTTTTAAAAATTTTTTGAACAATTTTATTTTTTATAATTTTTATTATAACAATTTTTTTTACCTAGAAAATTTTTAATAAATTTGTTTTATTTCATAAAAGTGAACATACACTATTTTAAATTTTTTTTAAATTTATTTCATTTTTTTGTTTCTAGAATTAATTAATTTATTTTTATTTTCGAAAGTATTATTATTTTTTTGTTATAATATTTACTATTTATGATAAACTTCTAGTTAAATTTTACATTATTTATTTATAAATAATTTTTTTTAAAGATATTTCGTTTTTTCCAACGGTCACATCTAAGATTAATTAAACAAAATGAACGTGTAAAAAATAGGAAAATAATTGAGTGTGACCCCCCGCGCGTAAACTAAAATTTATAACTGATATTTTTTGTGAAGACATAAATAAAAACAAAATATAAAATAAATTAAAATTAATCCTAAAATTTCCTAATTCCCAATAGTGCATGTTTTATTTATTTTTTGGTTTTAAATTTTGTTTTATTTTTATTTATATATATAAATATATATAAATACGGTTTTATTATATATTTTATTATAATCTCGATTTTTTATGTATTTATATATCTATATATATAATTAACAGCAATTGTAAAAATTGACGGACTAATTATAATATAAAATTTTTAATAGTAATAATAAATCTTGTAAAAATATTACAAGTGTTTTTTTATAAACATAATTACATAAAACAACAATTTATTTTTATATTATTATTATTTTTTTTTTTGTTAATAAATTAAAAATAAAAATACATAAATTTCTAATTTAATCTTTTTTTTTTGTAATTCGATTAATTTTTTAAAACAGTTTTTCATATTTTAAAACACAAAGTCACTTATTTGATTCACTTAAATGTTTGTCACTTAAAGTTTTTTTTTAAATGTTTTTTTCGGGGTAGATTTATATTCTTTATATTGTTAATTGTAATTAATAACTATGACCCGGCAAGTTTAAATTTTTTCTTAGTCCATGCGGCGACACAATTAAAATATATTATATTCCGATATAATATATATGTAATCAATGTCTTTAAATAATAATAACATTGATAATAATAATTATAATATAGTAATAATAATAAAATTTTTAAATTATATATTGCCACAGACGATGATCTTCTTTTTAATATTGATGATGATGATGATGATGATATTGATGCTGCAAAATATGGTATTATGCACGGATTTTGTGATACTGTTGTATTCGGTGATGGATTTTGACATTGTATTTCAACTAATTCATCATTATCAGATAGAAATATGTCACTAGTATTTGTATTATTATTATTGTAGTATGTTAAGTTTATATTACATATTGCACAAATACCATTATATAATTCACAATATTTATAGCAACATTCATCAGGACCATGGTTTGATCGTCTAATTTGTTCCTCGGTTTCTTCAATATTTGAATCTATACAATAATACATAAAATATAAAGGATGTTAGTTGTAATAAGTATGTATGTAGATTATAAATAGATAGGGTACCTAGGCAAAGAAATGTAGGTTCCCCTGCATATTGTGTAGGTAATGCAGGTGCGCGATCAGCCGGTAAAAAATATGGACATTTTTGTTCCACCTTTTGGCATATATTAAGACACGGCCGTATTCTTCTCCGTTTTTCATCCGATGATGCTCTCGTTTGTGTAGTCGATGATGCCGTACGTTGTGATTTTCTACGAGTTCTACAAAATGATTTATAAAATCACATTATATATTTTTTTTATAAAATGATTATAATAAATAAATATCTTACCTTTTTAATATATTCGTAAATAGTGTACCAGAATCGAAACCATTTAACTTAGAACTAGAACTTAAATTATTATAATTATTTAAATTACTTAAATATGTGAAATTACTATAACTTGAATTTGTTATGTTCTTCTTATTTGTTGATTTTTTTGTTCTATTTAAATTATTTGATTCGATATCCTCTGGTCTATATAAATCTTTTGGTACAATATAGTATGGTATTAATGTACTACATACCCATCGTCGATATGCAACCTAAAAATAAAATGTACATGTCATACAATTATTAATTTTCTTTGTTCATACACATTCAATCCAAAAAATAATTATTAATTAATTCGCCTGAATATATGTTATTTATAGCACATGGTAGATCATACTATTGACATCTAGTGTAAATTAAAATAGCGCCTAAAAAGTTGCTATAAATGATCATGTGTCATCATTGCATACTCGCGTTACTATGCGAAAAAATACTTTGTACAATATTGAATTTCACATGTCAATATCTAATTCCAAAAAAGATCATAATTTTATGGGATGGTTCATAAACAAAATAAAATAATAATCTAAAGTAAATAAAACGAATGGAAAGTCGTAAAAACTGAAATTAAATTTTCCGAGGTAAAATTTTCCAATCGATATTTTATTTCTATTTATTTTTATTTCTTTTTTAATAAATTTTTAAAGCAATATTTTACTTCAAAAATAAATGTATAGCAAAAAATATCGAATCAAGGATTTTCAATCATATTATACATATTATGTTTATGTGAGAAATAGACTGGTGTGATTTTTATGCTTCTACTCCTACTATCGTCTTTGGACCTTATTGTACATATAGCATAGACATTAATAATGAGATGTCATAAAACTACATAAAACTATAATAATCACTATTGTGCTTATTTTATATATATATATATATATATATATATATATATATATATATATATATATATATATATATATATATATATATATATATATATATATATATATATATATATATATATATATATATATATATAAACTATAATATTTTGTTTTTATAGCAGGCCACTTTATAATATTGGATTCATTTGTTTGTTTTTGTTTTGTTTTCGTGTCGTTCGAACGTTTCGTATTATGTTACACGTGATAATGAACAACTGAAAATGGTTCACGTTTTTCAATTATCTTTTGTTCTTTTTTATTTAGATAATAAAAATGTATAAAATATTGTAAAATAGAATATGCTTCGGCCATTTTGAAATTGAAATAAATGTCAATTTGTGATTAACCCAATAATAATAATAATATCTTGTCTCCGTAGTTTATACTTACTTTGCAATCCTCACAATGATGTATTAATGAATATGGCTGCCTACAATCATAACGTACTAAAATTTCGGTAAATTTACATGCTACATGTTCTGATAATGTATCAACTTCAAGTAAATAATTTAATGTTTCTATACATTTAGCACCGCCGCTCAACACATTTTGATATGTTGTCTGGTCAAGTGCATGTTTAACATTATGCTCGCAACAATGTTTTAAATTTAAATTTGTTAATTTTAATTCAATGTCAGCACGTTTTGTACTGTTACATATATATGTAGGACTTGTATGTTCATTTTCGCCCAAGTAGTAAAGGCACTGTTGTTGATGTTGTTTTTCATTATCATTATTTATTTTATTAGTATTATTATTATTATTATTAAAATTATTATTATTATTTTCCTGTTGCTCTTTTGAATACTCCATATCGTTTGTTATTTTATTATTTTTTATATTTATTTCACGAATTTTTTTATTATTATTATTATTAGAATGCATCTTGCATGACTCTGGACACCGTGGGGGTCCAGGACCTTCATCTACCCAGGCCACGGGCAATGCACTTGCTGAACATTGACCCTAAAATTAATTACAAAATAAATAATAACAAAAGAACTTAAAACTCAAAAACAAAACTCAAACATAAAACGGACTAAAGGAGTTCATAATAAACTAGGTACTAAGAATAATAATAAATCATATAAATAAATAAATCATACAAGGTAAGATGATGAATGAAAAAAAGAAACATGGCTGAAATCCAAGGATCTCAATTTCGTTATATATATGTATGTACATAAAATAGCTGTAAATTAGTATCTGTTTAATAATGTATATAGGCATAAATTTTGCATGCACATAATGCCTCCACGATTTTATTTATACAGAACGACAGATTTATACAGAAAACAATATTCCTCACATTATACATTAAAAAATAAAATTAGGTCTTTTGACATTAGATTTTCCTTTTTTTATAATGGAATCATGTCAACATAATAATTATATTATTATTAGGAAATATGTGCACGGTATGAGCATGCTATTTTCCAAATAAACCAGAAGATGAAAACAACAACAAATAAAAATTCGAAAAAGGATGTGTTTCCTTTTTATTCATTGAAAAAAAAAACAAAATAAAAAAATAAACAGAATTATATGGGTGGTGGCGTTTTGATTTGAAAAAAAAAAATTAAAAAAATCGATTATCCTTTCGATTAAAAATATATAACTTTTTAAATATATTTTTATTAATTAATTAAAATTGGTAGCCAATAACCTTTTTTGGCATGTAATAAAAACCATTTATAATTTAAATTTTTATTATTAATTTTTAATGCAATGGAAAATATATTTTTATGGATAATTATTTTTGTTAATATATATTTCGGGAAGTATACATAAAGGTAGTAAAACCAAAATACAATCAAACTTATGTATTATATAAAATTACAGTAAAACAAATTATAAAAAAAGGAATATGGCGACTGTGCAGTTTATAGAGCTGCGAATTTTATGTCAAAATTTGCAATGGACTAATAAAATAACAATAATAATATTTATTAGTACCTGGAGATCCGGTGCGTTTTTAGGTTCCTCCAGATCGCAGGCTGATAACCAAGGGTTAATATACGAAAGGACCCCTGGATAATAGTCGCCACTACTTTGACCCAACTTGCCCCCTTGTATGGAAGTTGATGATACTTGTGTGGTGGTGCCTCGCCGAGCCCCCGAAATAAACGCAAGCGCCATCACGACCAGCCCGGGTCCTGGCCGCATATTGACCTCGGGTTCGGCGGCGCTAGCATGGTGCAGGCCCGCTTGAGACGCACTTGCGACTCCTGATGAAATTGGGGCGCGGGCTCATGGCCCCATCATCTTCCGTTATAACTGACTTGCGTTCTCTTTTTAGTGTCGCAGACACAATAATCCATTTAAATTCCAAACAAATAAAGCACTTTTTCTTAAATAAGACCGTGCGGCCATTTTGTGCGCTCACAAAATTGATTACACTTTCGCGGCACTTTTTTCTAATTTTTTTTTAAATATGTGATTTTTTTACTTAATTTTTTTTTATTTTAATGGCCTTTAAAAGGCCCACAATTTTTTTCTTTTTTTTTCTTAACCAATTGAAATTATAAATATATATTATATAAAAAAATGGATACACCAAAAAAAATTATTGAAAAAAATTTAAAAACATAAAACTTTTTAAAAAAATTCTATTTTATGATTAATGGGGGACGGCTATACGCGACGGTCCGTCAAATTTTTCGCGTTTTTTTTTCAAATCTAGACACGGTACGCGATGCAGGATGCCGATCCCTGCTTTTCGGTGGCCCCAAACGGCACTAAAGATAGATGGCGTTTTTATGAGAATTGCGTGCGCATTTAATCGATATGATACGCTTCTGCGTTTAATAGTATATTAAAGATGAAACGCCATCACATGTGTATTCCATTCACTAATCATGTTTCTTTTTCTTTTTTCATTTAGGTATTTTTGTTTTTTCCTATTTTCTATAATTTTCCATTTTTAATTTTGTTAACTATTTTATTATTACACTATCCTATAAAAAATAATAATTAAATTAAATATTATTTATTTAATTTAATACACATTCTGATAATATTAAAATTAATAATAACTTTAATACTAATTTTGCGTTACAAACGGATAACACTAAAACTATACTGATATAAAATATACAGTTTTACTGTTCACTTGGAGAAACAGATAAAATGAAATTTGAAAAAATAAAATAAAATAAAATACCCAGAACATATGATTAAATATTGACATCCTATTCTAACACAATTGTATTTTATTGTTATCACATAATCAACTATGAGGGGGAGTTATTATGTAAAAAAAAATTTTTTTTCCATTTTCCATAATTTTCCATCACACCCTAAAAACCAATTTATATAAAAAGCTGCTATAAAATGTTTCTTGTATTATAGCACACCTGTTTTTGTCATACTGTGTATAGATGTCAGTATAACAAAAATGTAATCAATAATATTTAACCACAAACAACTTGCTGTATCAGCTAAGAACATTGTAAGTACAATTTGGGTTCAGTTCAATGTTTGGTCTAAAAATGGTCTAAATATTTTAAGTATACATTGAACACAAGTGTTTATGAAGGAAATACCAAACTGATTGCCTTCGAACCTGTAAATGTAAAACGAAAACAATTACACATTACGTATAATGGTAAATCGCTCTCAACAAATTAAATTAACTTGGGGAAAACTGCACAATATTACCAAAACATTTAATTAATTTAACGGTAATTTTATTCTAGGCCAAGACACCGATATGCTTAAATGATACGAGTATATATATATATATATATATATATATATATATATATATATATATATATATACATACATATATATATATGTATATAGTTGGAATTCCAAGTTAAAAAAAACAACTTTATTTCTTTTTTTTTTTTTTTTTTTTTTTTTTTTTTTTTATTGGTAACTATGCGATCTGTTTTGGGGCTCAAGGCTCACCCTGCTCTTCCGCGGTTATGCTTTTAACGTCCTTACTTTACGCCTTGCGGCCAACTCGAGGACGTACGGCTATAGGACCGATTTTAAGACCATCTGCACATTGCAAGCTCCATGCCAGCCTATACCAGCATGGAAGATGGGTCGGCCCATGAGTTTTGCACACCGACAGGGGGTCATAGATGTGTTACATTTCACCACGGATCGAAATCTGTTGATGAAATTTCACTTTGCATCCTGCCCCTATCGGGATTCGAACCCGGTACCTCCCGATCCAAACGCCAAAGCTTTAACCACTGTGCCATCTGGTCGACTTTATTTCTTGAACTCAAAATTAGAACTAACTTAATGTTAAAATTTTACATAAAATTAAATCTAGAATAAAATTTATTATTGTTGAGTCAACACTTTTAGTTTTCGCGTGCACTAGTGGCACGTTGTGTTGATGAAGCATTTCTTATGGTGTCAACTTAGGCACGTTGTGCTGATGTAAATTAATAATGATGTTAGCATGGGCACGTTGTGCTGATCCAACATAACTGGTGATCTTAACTCCTCCCTCCTTTAGAATCCACGTCTCGTGGATCAAAAATTTAGCTGTATGGGCTGAATTCCTGGTTGATTAGAAGTTCATTGAATTCCAAGAATATGCGTTTGTTGTGACTGGAAGTTGATCGTATAATGATGTGATTGTAGTCTTGTCTGCTAGTTTTCGGCATTGATAGAGCGTAAATGAGAGTAGATTCCTTCATAATCATCATAGGTTCAGCATATTCAATTGCCTCTATCTCGTTGGCATATGGCAAGGTTTCTATCTCCGTGATTAAATGACCAATTTCACCTTTATTTAACAAATTGGTGTTGACGATATTTCCTTTGGCTAACTGCGCAGCTCTGATTATTTCGTGTATTTCATCTTTGAGGATAGTGAGTCGATTAAATAAAACTTGTTGAATTTTGTCTTCCGATTCGTCATGTAAGTGATCAATAATTTTGTTGTATTCCGATAGCAATTGTTGGGTAGTATTTGTTAGTGCTTTGTTAATTCTATACTGTTGATTATTGTTGCGAATTATCTCGTTTTGGCTGGTCATTATTTGGTCCCAGTCAGTGGCATCCGGTGATCCGGCTACCCACTTCCAGGCACTACCGATCCAATTTATCGATCGTCGGTTGCGCATTTGGCCCTTAAGTTCGGATATCATCTGCGTTATGGCTTTTACTTGGTGAATCAATTGTGGTTGAAGGGGGCTGTCTTGGTGGATGCGAGAGATCGAAGGTGTGATTCGATCGATGACTTCTTCATAGTCCTTCAAGTTAATGATATGAATCAACTTGAAACTCCCTTGGATTATTCGTCCATTTCCTTGTTTTAATGTTACGAGTGGAGTATCGTATTCATAGATGCTCAATGGCATGATTAAGCGTCAGAGGCAGGAGCTAGAAGGGAAGAGAAGGAAGACTGGTTAACTGTATTATATTGATAACGAAAAGTTAGTGTGGTAAATTTTTGATTTGTGTCTTATGGATGCGTCTTCCCGTGGTAGTTGTTACAGTGACTTTATTATCTCGTGCCACTGTTTCCTGTCGAAATTTCGGCTTATCTTTCTGTTGGATTTGTTTGATTGCCGTATAAATGTTGTCGCCGGCTTCGTAGGTCTTTGGATTTTCTTTCTTACTATTCTCTCGGGTAATGGTGGACTCTTGATGTTTACGTAGTCTCTCGATCAGGTCCTCGTGTACTTTTGTTTTGAAGTCCGTAAGATTTTGATAATTGGTTCTCTGTGTTCTACCAAAAAAGATGTCATTGGGTTTCCTTTGAGTAACCGAGTGTATGGAGTCATTATAACGATCCACTGCTATATTGATGAGTTCTTTTGTGGATAATTCCTTATTCTCGTTCTGGAGACACCGAACTATTTCCAATATGATGGAGTGAGCTCTCTCTATAGCCCCATTCACCTCGCTTCTCTGGGAAGGTGTAAGGTAAACTTGGATACCCAAGGTTTTTAGGTAGTCCATTATAATTGGGCTCACAAAGCTTCTCTCATTATCCATCACGAGTATGCGAGGCACTGTAAAGTAGTGTAATGCCTTTATAATTTTATCTCGTACATGCGGAATTGATTTATTCTTGACGCGGAAGAACTTTACAAATTTTGAGAACTTGTCCAAACAGGTTATAAATTTTTCCTTTTTTATTTCCATTATGTCGAAATGGAGAATTTCAGCGGGGTATTTTGGAATAGGTGTTTCCTGGAGAGCGACACGATGGGGATGTCGATCATATTTATTGGTATTGCAGGTGTCGCAGGTTTGGGTGTATTTTTTGATCAAACTAGCCATCCCTGGAAAATAGTAATGTTCCAGAATTTGTTTCCGATTCTCCATGTGGTTTCTGTGTGCCCGCTTGTGTTCTGCTTTTATGATGGAGAATTTATTTTCTTCGTTCCGAATATCTTCTACGACTCGTTGCGTCAGGCGTACCTTGTCGTTAGAAAAGTTCTCTTTAAACACTTCCTGCAAAAGCTGGATATACCTCTCCGAGATTTTGATTCCATTGATGATATTTGGATGCAATCTTTCTAGTAGGACCTTGCATAAACTTTCCTTGTTTATCTCTGGAAAGCTGATGTAGTGTCTATGGTAAGCGGGATGCGGCTCTTCGTGAACGTATATGTCTTGACCGTTTTGGAATATCAATTGGTTCCTGAAAACATTGATGGGTGCATCGCAGTATCGAATTAAGTTTGTAGAATCTTCTTCCGCACTGTGAATGGTTCCGGTGGTGGATAATACGTTCGCCTCTTGTTCCAATCTCGACAATGCATCAGCCACTTTATTGGTGCATCCAGGTTTGTATATAAGCTCATAGTTGTATTCCTCTAGTCGAGCCTTCCAACGTTTTAACTTATTATTCTTATTACTTAATGTAAAAGTTAGCGGTTGGTGGTCTGTCAGGATTTTGATTTTGCTTGCTCCATATAAGTAGTTACGAAGGTTGTCGAGCGCCCATATTATGGCCAGCATCTCCTTCTCATTGGTCGCGTAGTTCTTCTGTTTTGTTCAACGACCTGGAAATGTAGGTAATTGGCCGATCCTTGCCGATGTCCCCTTGCGATAATCCGCACCAATGGCGGACGAGGAAGCGTCGGTGGTTAGTAGAAAAGGTTTGTTAAAGTTTGGGAAGATCAATACCTCCGTTGAAGACAGAAGCTCTTTAATATTGTTAAACGCTTCAAACTCCTTTTGGTTCAGATCAATTTTCACCTTCTTGGATTGTGATGCGCTGATTTGCGCATTTTCTCCCCTCGTTAAGTTGGTTAATGGTTTAGCTACACACGCAAAGTCCCGTATAAATCGCCGATAATATGATGCGAGTCCCAGAAAGGATTTAAGGTCTTTCAATTTCTCTGGTTTCCTGATGTTTTGTATGGCCAATATTTTCCTTTTGTCCGGTTTGATGCCCTTATTCGTTATGAGATACCCTAAAAATTCTGTTTCGGTTTTTAGGAACTCCGTTTTATCGATGTTTACGAGCAAGTTGGCCTTCTGCAACTTTGAAAACACTTTCTCGACATTAGCTAGATGTTCTTCTGCTGTTCCTCCTCCGAAGACAATAATGTCATCTATATAGACATAGCAGAGGTTACCAATGTATTCCTTCAAGACATTATCTATCATCCTTTGGAAGATTGCTGGAGCATTTTTTAGCCCGAATGGGAGTCTGAGAAATTCATATTTTCCGTTCATAGTGGAAAATGATGTCTTTGGAATGTCAGCTTCCTTCATTCTGATTTGATGAAACCCCGAAGTCAAATCGATAGTGGTGAAATACCTTGAGTTTCCGAGATTTTCCATACACTGGCAAGGGGGAGATTGAGATATCCGGGATGGGATAAGAATCCGATACTGTCACTGCATTCAATCTTTTAAAGTCCACTACCATTCGATATTT
Organism: Nephrotoma guestfalica; assembly: GCA_963691935.1. NCBI lineage: Eukaryota > Metazoa > Arthropoda > Insecta > Diptera > Tipulidae > Nephrotoma > Nephrotoma guestfalica. The sequence continues at coordinate 131,936,780 of OY829915.1, read as the reverse complement.
CTTGGTTTGCGAGGCATCCATTTTTTTCCACAATCCAAATTGGGGAATTATAAGGGCTTTTAGATGGTTGTATAATCCCATCCGTTAGGAGTTGAGCAATTTGTTTGTCCACTTCTTGCCTCATGTTGTATGGGTAAGGGTATGATTTGGTGTATACCGGTTCCTCACTGGTGGTTTTGATTTCAGCCCGTACCGGTCCAAAGAGCGTTTTAAATTTTGAGACAACCGCGTGCAATAGTTTTTTAATGTCAGGTGAAAGATGACTATCCCGAACTTCTATACTGTTGACCTGGCATGACGGCTTTTCCCGTAATGGAATATGTATGTTGGGTGTAATTACCAATTCGTTATTCTTTCGATCAATAAGCGCTCCAAGTTCCTTTAGTGTGTCGTCTCCTATGATGCCATCGAACGATTTTAATCCGGGTAAAATGAAGAAATCAATGTTATTATCAATTGGAATTGCTGTTCAGTTGGTTTGGCATTAGCAGCTAATTCGTATTTTATAAATTTCTTGTTGGCACCAGTGTCAATGAGGAACTTTAATATATTTCCGTTTTTTAGCCGGTACTCTAGGTATGGTACGCTAGAGAGGCTTCCATCATAAAATTTACTTCTGATTCATCTCCCATATTTTGTTCTTCATAAATTATCTCGTTTTCGGTGTTGTCATCTGTTAATTGAGTGTATTGGTCTTCTTCGAGTTGTGTTTCCAAATGATTTACTCGTTGTTGTTTTCGTGGTTCATGGAGATAGGAATGTTCTCGTTTTGTAAATGGATCCTGAGAAGGACGGTTAATATAATTTACTTGTCGCGTTTGAATTGATGAACCAACTTCCATCGGTGTTGGTGGTTTAGGATAATTTGGTCTTGGTGGTAGGACGTTGTTAGACCTCTGGTGCTGAATATTGTATGCCATGTTTTTTCGTTGCGGTGTTAATGCCTCACTATTTTTGGGCAATGGTCTTGGGTGTGTGTATGAAATTTGGTTTATTGGAGCCGTTACCACATTGTTGAAATCTCTTCTATGAATGGCTATGTTTCTAAAACTCAGGTTCTGGATTTCAAGGCAGGATGCATATGCCTCAGGTAGTGTAGATGGTTTCTGGATGATCAGCATCTTTGATAAGTCTCCGTTTAACCCACGAATGAACACATCTAGTACCCGATTACGATATGTTTCAACTAAGACATTGATTGTTTCGAATGAGTAGTCCTCTGTCTTGATTTTATTGGCTATTAACGAGAACTGATGGTTCACGTTCGCGTAGAATTCATAAACCGTCATTTGTTTTTGCACTAGTGTACTTAGTTGGTGCTCCAATGTGCGGAGATCCCTTTTATCGGCATAATGTAACGACAGGCATTTTTTAATTGCAGTCCATTCTTCGTTAAAGATGTTGTACGAAATTAACTGAATCGGCATTACCACGAATTTTTTGACGGATGTGTTGCAATATTGCTCGGTAGATAGGTTTGTTTTTTATTATTTCGTAGTCGTGTAGTATAGTTTCGACGTTATGTACCCAGGAAAGATATTGGGTGGGATTTCCATCAAAAATCTGTAGTTCCTTAACGGAATCTGGCAAACGGCTAATTTCTTTTAACTCCTCTTCATTTCTGGGAGTAACTAACGTTGTTGGTACTGCCTTGGAACTCGTTGCGCCCTCTAGCTTACTCAATCGTAGCTCGATTCTTTTTGTTAACTCAATCTGGGCATTTAAGGCTCCCGTGATTTGTTTGAGAGTGTCTTGAATTTGATCCATCGTATTTCTTGTGTTTCAAATTTCGATCGTGACACTTTTCACTGTATTATTATTGTTGGTTATTTAAGTATTTAGATTGTTTTACACTAAATTTGTGTTTAAGATTTTTGTTTAATGGTACACTAGATTTGTGTTTTAGATTTTAGATTTTTCACTTACAGGAAAATTAATTGAATTTCCATGTGACGTGCACTTCGGAACTGTGTGCACGCGAGAGACCAACCGGGTGTGCGGACGGAACGTAGATTTCCTTTTTAGCCGTATGTTTTTACTTTTCACAAACGGCCTACTGTGGTACGTTTTGCGATCACTACACTTGAATCACTATCGTAATATAGAATTTGTTACGTACAAGTGAACCAGTTAAGTTATAGTGTATTATTTGCTATAACTTTTTACGGTTGGTCCCTGTTTCGGCGCCAGTTAAGAATTCTGTTTGAATTCCAAGTTAAAAAAAACAACTTTATTTCTTGAACTCAAAATTAGAACTAACTTAATATTAAAATTGTACATAAAATTAAATCTAGAATAAAATTTATTATTGTTGAGTCAACACTTTTAGTTTTCGCGTGCACTAGTGGCACGTTGTGTTGATGAAGCATTTCTTATGGTGTCAACTTAGGCACGTTGTGCTGATGTAAATTAATAATGATGTTAGCATGGGCACGTTGTGCTGATCCAACATAACTGGTGATCTTAACATATATATATATATATATATATATATATATATATATATATATATATATATATATATATATATATATATATATATATATATATATATATATATATATATATATATATATAAACAAATGCATTTAATATGTAATCCGCAAATAATATAAATGCTATACTGGACCGGAAACATACTTTTCTCAATACACGGAGAAAAGCGGTATTACCAAATTCAAGCAAATCAAACGATAAGAAATGTGATGATTTTACCAATGTGTATGTAACTCGAGTATGCAGCTACTAAGTTAATCTGATATCAGTATATTACAGATTTATAATATTTTCGTGAAATTAGAAAATGTTACCTAAATTAATTTACGTGAACATAAAAATTATTTCAAAGCTTTGACTTATGTCTTTTATGCTAGAAGTAACAAATTAAATGCCTTAAGTACACAGGTATTAATTTAAGAAAATCGGTTCTCAATCATTTAGAAAATTTGCCCCTAACAACAAAAAAACAACTGTTTAAGTTCAAGGCATGCTTAATTTAAAATTTGATTACTAAATTATAAGAAATTTTTAACAATAGTATTCGTGGTTTTAAAAGATTTTTTTCTGCGCTTGCCTGTATAAATAACCCTTTATAAAAACTGCGATTTCATTTATATAAACCTAATGTTTAGGCTCGCTAAAAATTGGTTATTGGTTTCGCCTTAATTCTAAGCTGAACCGTGCATCATTTACATATAATCGATGAATGACAGCATATATGATACAACATGGTTTGCTTTTCTTATTAGATTTTGGAATGAAACCAAAGTAGTCAAGCCCATATTTTGCCCCATATAAACTCGGGAGAACCAATTTAATTTCATTTCTATCGGGTTTTTAATGAATTTCCTAAATGGAAAGCAAATTTTTTACAAAAAAATTGTATTGACTTAAAGAAACAGTTATATAATATATTAAATTTAATGGAAAATAATGAAAAAGATCTTAAATTCTCAATACACAATTTTGTTCGAAAATCGCGATTTTGGGTTTTTCTGTTTCATTAGCACACTAAATGTAATGTAATTATTATTTATTTATATCAATCAACAATAATATTAATTTTGTGCATCTAGTAGGTTAGTGAAACAGCAGCAAAACTCCCAACTCTCAAGTCTCAGTTTTCGAACAAAATGTGCACTCAGATATTACATGCGGCTTTATATATTTTTCTGCAATTCTTATTCTTTACAAGGTGTACCAAATTTTGTTTTCCGATTTACAGATTTAGAATAGAAACTTTTTAATTACTTTAGCAATAAATCATATTTCTTATTATTAGTAATCTGACCTTAATTTTATTAAAGATATGTTTTTTTTGCTGTTATATGGATTTTAAATATGTTCACAAAATGATTGTTCGGCCCTCGTCATTATCAATATTGACATTTTTTAATATATTTTTATTTAGATTAATTAAATTTTATTTTAATAAACTAAATATATACGTCTTCGTTACGACGATATGTAATAATTTAATGAATTCGTCGTACTCTAATTCTTGAAGTTCACCTAACATACAAAGTTATCAAATGAATTATAAAACTTTACTCCATTATATCGCAGCGACCGGTACGAAAATGATTTACTATACATTGGTAGTCTGAAGTATGTATGCCGCGTATTATAAATAGTCCCTGGAGCACTGAGCGTCACTCGGTCAAAGTTGGTTGAATTGGAAGATTTTGTGTCATTAAATATTGGGGGTACAAATAAGTTTCGAGGCGTTTTTTTTATAGCTTCGAAGCTTTATTCAGAGAAATTGGTACAATGTATTTTATTCAAAGTATTGTCCATCGTTAGCTACGACTTTTCCCCATCTTTCTTCCCCAATCTCCTTGTCATTTGAGGCGATCCAAGAATCGACCCAATTTATAGCTTCTTCGTAAGCAGTGAAGTGTTGCTCGCCCAGGCTATGAGTCATCGACCGGAACAAGTGCCCCCAAAGTTTCTTTGATGACTCTAGCAACATGTGGCCAATCGTTGTCGTGCTGAAAGACCACTTTTTCATGGCTTTTGGCATATTGTGGCCATATGAGCTTCAATGTTCGGCTTACTTGCATCAATTGTTGTTGATAACATTCTTCAGTGATATTCTCGTTAGGTTGGAGTAGCTCAAAGTAGATCACTCCGAACTGATCTCATCAGATGCACAGCATTAGTTTTTCGCCATGAATATTCGGTTTGAAAAAAATTCGGTTTGAAAATTCGAGATTATATGATATATTCTAAAAAGTCGAAACAAAAATCGGTTGCTTCTTTAATTCTGAATACAAAATAATTAAATAACAATTATGGTAAATTAGCATATCGTCAAACATTTAAACACTGCTGTGGCCAACACCGGACTTTCATATGGAATTTGATTCTCATGAGTTCATACATGTAAAAATTCTATCCATCATTGACGACTTCCATATTTTTGATATCGCGTGTCGTTTTCTTTGTTATCTTTAGTTATACCATAAGCATATAACCAGAAACAATTTTCGGTTAGTAGATTCCAAAGATGTGAGTGTATGTTTCGTAATCTCGTAATTTCAAACTATTTCAAGTTGATGGAAATTCTGTAAAATGACAAAAAATCTGTTCGAAAACAACGTTTTAAAAAAATAAACGGAAACTTAGCCAAATTTTCGATAAAAAAAGTTTTTTTTTTTTATCAAAAATCGTAATTTCGATAATACTTTAGAAAAATGAAATTAACAAATTTTGTTGCCTATTTAAAACTTAAAATCGTTTCAGCTTTCATTGTTTTACGTAAAATATTTGCAAAAACCGAAAATCTTAGAATTTTTTTTTATAAATGAACGTTATTTCACTTAATTACCGGAAAGTCAACATGTACTACTTGTTATCCAAATTTAATTTATACTATTTTTCTATCTGTTCTCTCTTCTTTTCTATCTTCTAATATTGTTCTATCTAGGTTTCTCGTAAATGAATATACTTTTAAAAATATTTGGAAAAACAAAAGAATGTTCTTATAAAAAGAATTTTTTCAATATTTGTCATTTGCACAAAATTTTTGAAAATGATCTGAACCAGTTTTGTTGCAAATTTAATTTAAAATCGATTTATTTTAACAGAGTTTTTCTTAAATGTTATACTTAGCTATGTAGCTGCCATTCTCAGTGGGCTGGTTCTCGCCAAATTTCACTCGGACCTTCCAATTTATGGGAAAAAAAAATTAAGTATGAAGTTTCATCAAGACCACTCAATCTATGGGCTGTAGAGAGACACAGGCAGACTTCGGTATTAAATAAGTAAATAGTAAATCTGCAGGAACCTTGAGCTCGAAAATGTTCATGGTTATTATACTTACTCTGACTTTGTAAAAGCAAATGTACGGAAAAAACTGGATATTAATATTTCTTATGTTCATTTTAAACCAATCCGGTTTGTCATTGTCAAGAAACATTCGTACCGCGCCGGAAATGAGCTCTTGGTAGCAGCTCTTGCTTAATTGAATTTTATTCGAGAATAAATCCAAATCTTTATGCAAACTATTGGTTAGTATTGATCTTCAAAGTCCAAGTTCTTGCGCACGGTATCTGATTGATGTCGTTGGATTATCTCGTACACTTTCACGTACAGCAGCAATATTTTCTGGTGTTCTGACTATTCGTTGTTCCACACACTTTGGCTTATTTACCACAGTCACTCTTTCTGCAAATTCTTTAATAATCCGGTAAATTGTGGGCTTACCTTATTACATATTCTTTCCGAAACTTTCACGTAATTTTCTTAATCTTAATGTAATTGATGATTGACTTGTGTAAAAGGTTCACTATTAAAGCGCGATGTTCAATCGAATATTTTTCCATGGATAATTTATCACGTGTGCACTTCACGACTGTCAAGTATGAACTGTTAATATTAATATTCGCCTAAATGGTGGCAAACAAATTGTAAACCTTCCGGATGGATACCCTGTATATCAAATATTAAAAGTTGCACGCGATCATTTCATCGATTTGAAGTCAAAATTTGTATTGGTTGATTTTGAGAAGGCTTCAACCTCTGCTCACAAAGCTGTGTTTCCGATTACGCGGTTCCATGGTTGCTATTCGTATCTTGGCCAAATTATCTGGCGACGCGTACAGAAAGAAGAACTGATAAATATACGCAGTATAAATGAGGCTGTCGCTCTTAATATCCGAATGATCCAGTCCTTGTCATTCCTAGACCCTGATCATTTCCAAATTTTTGAAGAATTATTGAAGTGCGTCGCTCTTTAATAAAAGCTCTTGAAGTCGCGAACAATTGCTGTCTGGTTTGGCATTAATTATGTTCTGATAGACAAGCGACCAACAAACCATCACGCTATACACCGGATTTTTGGTCTGTTTAAGATCTAAACTGCGAAAGTTTATCGCGAACTATCAGAACAATCAATTCATTATATAATTTGTGTATAATTTATCCGTTTTATAATTAATTAATAATTTTTTTATATGTATTTTATTTTAAAATTCTTAATTTATAGTTGTTATGTTATGTTATGTACTTATTTTATTTTATGTATTCAACGTTTGGGCAAATGTGTTTTTGAGCAAATATGCTTTGGGGTTACGATTTTTGGGAAAGTGTTTTTTGGGAAAGATTATTTATATGTTTTGGGGAATCGAATTTTGGGCACACGTTTTTCTCCCATTCGAAAAATCTGTTAATAAATAAATCATTACCTAGCTTATATTTACTTATATACATACTCTAATTATCACCCCTCACGCCTCACCCACGATGAAAAATTTTAACGGTTTTAATCAGAGCCGGTTGTGGTGTCAGAATTGTCGATATATTGTATTCGTTTTAGAAAAAACGGTTTATTTTTTAATTTTAATTATTGTTAGCGACACCTGTGAACGGATATAAGTTAGTTTTATGTTTAGCCGCATGACGCAGTAGTAAGAAGAAAAGATATTAATTAATTTTTAACGACAATTCAACGAATTTTATTTTTATGTAAATATACGACACAAAATAATACTAAATGATTATAAATATACAGCCTATAAAGCCTCAACCAGCGAACACTTAAGAGCTTAAGTAGTGCTCCGTTTGGACCACTTAAAGTAGCGGTACGTCCACCAAAATTTTAGAGGTCAGTTGTTTATTTGTGATGAGAAGCCTATTTTGGTGATTGTAGCCCTAACCGAAATGGTACAAACATCGTGCAACTTAAGCTCTTAAGTGTTCGCTGGTTGAGGCATAAGAACAAATGCACCATCAAGTTTTTTTAAACGACTACTGCACTAATCAAATAGAGAAAAGACAAAATCATCTTCGTAAATTTTTTAACTGACTTTTAATTATATTAAAATCACAGTAACCATTGAATATTCGACAATGTACTTAGAACGCGTCCGAATTTGTTCTAAATCGACTAAACTTGTATTAATATTATAGTTCAACAGTAATGTTGACAGATGGCAGTATAATTTAGAATATCGAGCGTCCGAATTCATTTCTTATTCTATTCTATTTTGATCTGTCAAACATACAACACATCACGGAAGTTTAAATTTAAAATTGTTCTTAAATTATTTAAATTAAATAATTACATTGTTAGTATTGCTATTTATAGTAAGTAGACTAAAAATATTTAATTGAAATTATATATTTATTCAAATAAATATTTTTAAATTTTTATTTAAGTATAAAATGAGTCTAGCGAGCTTTGAAGAAGAGGATTCGGTTGAAGAAGATTTTATAATTTCGTGCGTCAGTGCAGTAATTGCTAGTTTTACTTTATATAAATCACTCTCAATTGAGGAAAATGCTGTATCTACATCAAATAAAAGAGTAATGTTATAAATATTTAACCATTTATAATTTTCTAGAGCAAGGTATACTGTCGAGATTTCATCCCATCCTAATTATTCAATAAAATAATGGAGAATGAGAGAACTGTTATAAGGCGTCATTTAAGGATTACATTAGAATCTTTTAATGGAGTTGTTGGACTATTCAATAAACGTCGCCATGGATTGTCACCTAAATTTAAAATGTCAGTTTTTTTTATTTTGGTTGGCTAGCGGAGCTACAGGAGTGTCCTTTAATATGAAACACAACATATCCTTTATTCTGCTACAAAATTTACTGTAGCAGAAGTAGTACACGATACACAGGATTTCTGCGTGAGCATATGTGCACAAGTTATTAAACACCCAAGCCAAGAAGCGTTTGAAGATATCGGATCGGGGTTTAATAGACGTGCTAAAACAACAATATTTTCCAATGCAGTTGGCGCGATTGATGGATGCCATGTAAATATAACCGTACCAAGGGCGAGGGCTACTGAGTATATAATCGCAAGTTGAACTACTCAATTAACTTGCTAGGTGTATGTGCCAGTAGCGAAAAATTTACTTATATCAATAGTGGCTTTTCCACCTTCGTGACCAAAGAGTTCTAAGGCATAGTTCTCTGTACACAAATGGAAATTTTCCACCGGCTTTTATTACCTTGGAGATAGTGGTTACAACTGTAGATTTGCACCAGTTGGAATAATTACTCCTTCCAAAGAAGATGTTCATAGTAAAGCCCGATCAATTATCGAATGCACGTTTGGTTAAATAAAGATAAGATCATCTTTAAGAATACCTTAGAATTAAAAATTGAAAACTCAATTAAAATAATAGTGGCATGCTGTATGCTCCTCAATATATGCGTTGGTCTATTAGATTTTTCAAGAGTCCTCGTAAATTCCGAATACGATGGTGGAGGAGATTCAAATATTATTTTTGAACGAGATAATGAAGAAGCTGTCAATTATAGAAATAGTTTACTGTTTAATTTGCAAAACCCTTAAAAAATGTCTAAGATGTATAGTTATAATATAAATAATTGTTTTAATTTAATTCATTATTTTTAAAATTCATTACATATGTACATATATCCCATTATCACATCATTCAATATTGTTTAATATCACAACTAGAATTAGTTAATTAATTGTTAATTGTTGGAAATCGGATTCATTTACTCCATTACGTCTAGTACTTCTTGGTGTTATGTTATATCTCATCTCCATGAATTAGAGAAAATAGCAGAAACATTCATCACTGCTTCTAATTCATATGTTAGAGACCGCCTTGATGACTGACTATGTTTTCGTTCCCCTTGTTGTTGAACAACCATTATCTGAAGTCGAGGTATGTTGTTGTGCTGATGTTCAGCGTGTAGGTGAGGATGAGATCACTTAATTTGACCAAGATTCAGTAATGAGCTCTGGATTTATATTATGCTTATTCGAGGCATAATTATAAATAATATCAAAAAATTACCAGTTATTGGCCATCTCGCTGGGATATTCTGTACCGGAACCCGTAGGTGGTTTAATTATTTTCTTAAATAAAATAATTAAATTACATTAAAAATTAAAAACATTAAAATACCTTTGTTATAGCTTACTTTGTATAGGTATTTTGCCATGGTTCATTTATACCCGCATCAACACCGACATTTCTACAATAAAATAACAATAATATGGTTTTGTTAGATATGGATACGTATCATACTCCCATGAATCCTTATTGTTGTAAAATTTTCCATATGTAAACAATTTATCATTTTCTCTTCTGGCATTTATAAAATTCATCGTCATTTCTTCTGCCCCTAGAAATATATTTTGGACGATAACTTAAATATTATGATTAAATAAAACAATTATAAATATACAATATACGTACGACGAATTGAATATTGGTTTTGCAAACTCAATTTCAATCCGCAAATTTACTACACTTAACGGTCAAGACTTGCTTGTTTATTCTAGGAAACATAAATAAGAATGATTTAGTCTACTCGAACACTAGACTTTTGCGTGATAGTGGCGCCTCTTGCGGAAAAATAATGAATATATTTTAGAATAGTCTATTTAGAACAATTTCGGACTCGTTCTTAATACAAACTACAAAACAAATTGGTTTTATTAAAGGCACTCAATAGGGTACCTCACAAATATGACAGCTGCCGAAAAAACGAATGTATAATATTTACGGTTCGTGAATGCGTTTTAAATTTTGTGATTCTACAAAACGTTACTGTTAATTATTTAAATAGTATGAATCAAGTAATTTTGTTGAACAGACAAAATGTCAATTATTTTTTTTTTGTTTTGGTTCAAATAACGATTCACAGATGTCTATAGTAACAATAAATTTAAATATTTTCTTATACGTCCGTTTTAATAAAAATTCATTTTACATAGCTTTTTATACAAAATGAGCGCGCGGGCAATTTTATGTTTTTACACCGGGTTATTTTTATAATAAAACAAAATGGCGCAATTATAAATCACATTATTTTATTAATCGTTATACACATAGAAATTTATTTGTATAGTCGGATTTTTATTTTGTAGTTTTTTTATATACTATAAAAATTTGCGATCGACAATGTTACATTTTGTGTGTAGTATCGCTTTGTTAATCGTGAAGATCAGAAGAAAAATCTTAAAAACATAAAAAAAACAAAAAATTAAAAGTTATTTTTACCAGAAAAGCAAAAGATTTTTTTCTCAGTTCAATTGGCGAATTAGTGGTGTAGTGTGTTGTTCTTGAAATAAAATTATAAACGAATAAAAAAAGTAATAAGAAGTGTAAATATAAATAAGTTAAATATAAAAAGTGAATATACATATATTTATTTTTATAAATTAAAAAAAATTAATAAATAAATAAAAAAAAGTTGTTGGCTTGTATTTTGTGTTGTTGCTGTTTTTTTCATTTTCTTTAAGAAATAAAAAAAGAAATTCTTGCATATAATACATTCAATTTGCCATTACATGTATACCATACTATTTAATTATTTTATATATACATATAAATAAATATTTATATACTCGTATACATATCTTGCCCATACACAAGTTTCTTATAAATAATACATTTGTTTATAATTTTTTTTTGTATTTTGCGCGACGATATTCATTCGAGTATTGTAAGTCTGCGATTAAAGATCGATACGATCGCTTTGTTATTAGTATTATTATTATTATTTTTACTATTAATTCAAGATAAATAAAATTTATTATTTGGCTTGGTTGCTAGATTTAATTTTATTTTTTATTTTTTTTTTTAAATTCTGGTCTTCGAGAGTTTTACGACGAAGTTAGTTTTTGTTGCTGTTTTTGTTTTTTAAGCAAAGTGTTTTTTATTTTATATTTTAAACGGAAACCGCGAGTTACGTCACGCGAGCTGATCAAGTTTCCTTCGTTTTTTCTTTAAAAAAATAAAAAATAAAAATAAATCTAAAAATAAAAATTAGCAAATCCTTAATTTTTTTTTTACAATTTTTTTGTATGTTATGTGTGTATGATCGTTCTGTAGTTACGTTACAAAAGTGTATAATTTTTGTCTGTTATATTATTATATAGTTTCTGTTTTTTTGCTTTAGTTTTGGTTAGAACGAATAAAAAAAATAATAAATACATCATAGAGATTTTGGAATAATTTAAAAACTATAAAATCGTATTCAAGGTGAGAGTAAAAGAAAGAAAAATTCTTATTTTTAGCATATTATGCAAATTACTTTTTATAAGAAAACGAAACTGCATGCACTACTTTCATTTAAGTGCAGTACATAAAATGTGTCACAAAACCTGTTAGATTACTAATAATTATTTTATTATTTTTTATGTGAAATGAAAAACGCTGTTTCTTTAGGGTGATCTTGTACGTATTTGTACACCATGTTATATGTAGGTGGTGTACGTACTGGGAAAGTTCATTATACAAGAAAATGTATTCTAAAATTATCTCTCAGCATTTTGTTTATCTTAAAAGTTTTTCGAAATTATTTTACGCAATTGTTGGCTTGATATTTAATTTTCTAAATTTCCATCAATAAACTAAAATGATGAGATTATTAAAAACTGATTTGTAATTAATTTGATTAAAATTATTTATAGAAAATTTCAAAAAAATGTATTTATATCAATGTCAAATATATATATAAATATATATATATATATATATATATATATATATATATATATATATATATATAAATTGTTTATGTACTTTTGGCATTCAACGGAGAATTTATTTTTAATTTCACGAAAGAATCTAAACAGGTAGTTCCATCTATTAATGATTGAAAGAAAACGAAATTTATTTAGTATTTTGTACCTTTAACCGTGATGATTTCATTTCTTTTGTCTAAAATATTTTGTAATCTTAAAACCGCATACCGGAAATACGATCAATACTTCAAAATTTTTTAAATAAATACATTGATAATTTTTGTTATTATTATTTGCTAATTATTGGTTAAGTTGAGTGAGATAAGTTGACAAAATATTTCTTTTTTTTTATAAAATCGTGGTTTCTATTTATATAACAAATTCTAGAAAATTTATTAAACTGCTTCACAAATTTTATTTATTTTTTGGTAAATTATCGATGTTAGAGAATTATTTTTTTTTCGAACCACCTACAACATTATCTATGTCATTGCCATAGAATATGTATATGAGTTTCATTTTCAATTTCTTTATCACCGTCGTCTGTTATATATATATATATATATATATATATATATATTTTTTTTTTTTAATGTCTCTATATTACTAATATTATAATATACAAACACCTTGACCGCGAGTAATATTACTTTTAAATGTAGCGTAATGCATTTAGTTTTGTTTTTATTATACTTTTTTATTTTTTGTTATTTGGAAAAGAATGTTGGAGGTTATTGACCAAAACGGCTGTTGACCACTGATCTCCTCTCGCATGTTTCGAATTGATCGTGTACACGAATTTATTACATTGAAATAAATCATTTGAGATCGCGTTCGCGCTTTGGATTTTTTTTAAACATATTTTTGCATAAATTACTGTATAAATTTCACGCTTTGGATAAATATTATTTTAACGATTGTATATATATTTAATTTATATAATTCATCATGATTGTATTATTCAAAAATAAAAATGTATACATAAAATGAAAGTGGTCTATAAAAGTATGCCACAAGGCGATGATCAATACAGTGATTAATACTGTGATAATCAATATTAACGCGGCTCGATTATATACAGCTTAAATAAATAGATGGCGTAACAAAGTATAAGCAAAATGATCATCTCTCGGCTGTAAAATTTTTATATAAACATATGTAAATGACAGACACACACAAAATATTATAATGTCGCCTGTATATGCTAATGAAGATGGTCATTTAACAAAAACAAAAATTAAATTGAGATAGGTCAACCACTTCTAACCTAATTTTACACTAATTTTTTATCTTTTTTAATTTTTAGAAAAAATGGCGCAACTACTAACCGTTAGATTAACACGTGGTGATGCTCAACCATGGGGCTTTCGATTACAAGGTGGTAAAGACTTTGGCACACCATTGCTATTACAAAAAGTACGTATGTATTACATACATATATTTATAAACATTTTATGTCTAGACATAATTATTACGAGTTTTTTTTGTGGTGGGGCTGTGCATATATTTTGCAACCAAATAAGTAAAATCCAAGTGTTAGTATATTGGAATTTTAAAACTAATATACTATATGGTGTTAAAACAGGTGTAATATGCGCGTCACTTTGGTACAGCGATAAACGAACGTCAATAGATTATGACAAGAAATAAATAAGAATTTATAAATAATATTATATATTTTTTGTAGGCGCTTTATTTCTTTAAAACAAACATTCCTCGCAACCTTCGTTGAAACGTTAGCTAATATACATGTACATTATGTATATATTATATTATATAGACGCAGACTTATTTTTAGATAATTTTCCTATATTGAAAACGAAATTTGTATATAGAATAGTGAAATATTTAAAATAAATATAACATCGATAATAGATTTTGAAATTATAACAAATTGAGATTCTACATACCGCATGTATTAAGAAATCACATGGCACTAGTGACCCAAATACTACATAGTAGATAAACCACTTAAGAATTAGTAATTTATAGAGTGCTCTTCAATTTTTGATCCGAACTCATTCTTAAACGAATAAGTACGCGCACGCGTAAATATCTTAACTTTCATTTCCTTATTTTATTACTATCTTCTTTTGTACGATCAAGATAATTCTCGTTCATATGAACATGGGATGGATGATCACTGGGATGTATACGTATACATATTTGATTTCAACCATGATTATTATAAGATTTAACGTATGAACATTTTTTTGGGGTAAAATGTGACGTGTGCAAAGCAAGAGTAAAAAAAGCAATGGCAATTTATATAAAAATAAATATTTTTTACATTTGTCATTTTTTATTTTTACATGACGATCATATTATAAATACGAGTGCCAAAAAGCTTAAATAGAATAATATTATGTATATATACTCGTATACGGTTTTACACTGCAGGGCATATAAATATAGTATGTATTTTGCACTGCATTAAGAATAAATTATGTACATATAAAAAACGGACAGTAAAAATGGCAAATAAAACAAAGAATTTATGATGTGATGACGCAGTGACGTCAAAATTTATGAAAGTCCATATATTTATAGCAATTTTTTTGATATGATTGCATTTTTCAGAAATTATCACGTACATCGCTGCTGTGTAAGCACAAGTTATATGAGAGTAACACGTCTCTAGATTGTGATACATATACTTGTGTTCTCAAGTCTCGTGATTCGTCTTGATGGATGCATAACATAGACTATGCCAATCCGATGCCATAAAGTAAACTAAACCATCTAGAAATGTTCATAAGAATCTAAATATAAAGTTAATACACTTAAATTTATTTAGTTACTTGCAAAGTAAATCTCCCGAAGGCCACGTTTTTGTTTTCAAAACATTAAATCTTTGTTTTTGATCTAGTATTCGATTAAAATGTAACCAGCTATTTAGCCTTTCCATAAAGGGCGACAACACAATGCGATTTTCTTCGTCTCTTAACGTAGATCCACATTTACAAAAATTTGTGCCGAACGCATTCGGCAAAAATATTTTCGCCGCATATGTTTAACCGACAAGTGCTAGATCGTATGCGTTGAATGTGGCATAAATTGTTGTGTCGTTTTCGTGTGCCGCACACATCCATTTTTCCAAATTTGCGGCGAAAATGTTGACGCGTTCGGCACAAATGTGTGTAAATGTGGACCCAACTTTACCTCTTCGCCTATAATCTAACCGTGCGAACCGGACGCATAGTCACACAGGTCTACAATATTTCATATAACTAGGTGATTTTCCCTACTTAAGACTATTTTGCGACTCTACACGTACTGATTAGTTAAGAGGTTCTCTTAAAAACCTCTTAGCTTAATACCTACCAAATAGCTGGTCATTATTATAAAAATATAAATAGTAAAACATTATTTTTGACAAAAATATCTCCAAAACTATTTGGAGGGTTTTTCATAGAAATTTTAAGAGTAGTACCAACAGAATACCAATTAAGAGATTCTCTTACAAAAATCTATTAACGAAAAACCTCGTTACTGTTAGCTTCTTAATAGTGTTAACATCAGAAGCGCACGAGCAATAACTTTAGCAGCAATAAATTCATGTGCGACTCGTGTTGTAAACTCACCAACCCAAACGAAATAACAAAAACAAATTTAGGGTCAGACTTTTTTCTTGCTTTTACACGATTAGTATGAAAATGAATTTTGGTAGAAAATAAACGCCTGAGCAATAATGTGAATAATTGCACTTTTTGTTTAAATACCTACTAGATTTTTTAAATTTTATTTTTTGTTTTGGAAAGGCAAGTGTTTGAGTTTTGTTGCAAAACGCAGTGTTTGGAAAGGCTAACCAAGTTGTAATGCTTCGTTTTAAAACATTTGCGCCATGTATGCTGACTAATATAAATCATTGTACAAGTCTATATAATAGTTTTAGGCGATAATGCCAAATATAAATTACGTTGAGGTAGGCTTACATTTACTTGCTGCTCATATACCAGAAAAGCTACTGAACTGTGAAGTAATTTAAACATTTTGTCTTACATTTCGTGTATTATTATCAAACAAATTAACGGTAAATTTTTTCACATTTGATGAGCACCATGAACAAAAAATGAGTTAAGATTAAATAAATATTTAAGCCTGGGAATTATAATAAAGACATTACGCGAGGACTGTGATAGTTGAATTTTATTAGTATGGTAACTAAGGGAAGTTCGATAAAGAATCGAAATGCCTTTTAGAAAATGGTGTTATATGAACATATATATGATAATTAAAACATTCTGGTAATGGAATTAAATGTTACTTGTAACCTTCGACTAATTTCATAATTTAGAGTACCAAATATAAGATAATTATATATGAGTTATGACTGAAAAGTATATTTATTGCTAGGGTTTTTCTGATTTTCGGCAGTGTGGACCACCATAGATGTTAGAACAGGCATGGCTAATGTGATCGTTCCATGCAAGGTTCAGGTTGAGCATTACTCCAACGTACAAAATTTCGCACCTCCTTATTATTAATCATTACTGGTTGGATGTTAAAAGTCTGGCAAAAACTATACCACGGCACGCTTTATATCCGCTTTATGTATATTTGTGGTATAAATATACATTTTTAGATCATCCACGTACTAGTTATATTGGCAATGAGTAATTGTAGTTGACCCATCATTTATATATGTATATCAGAAAAAGTAGAGGTCCAAGGACGGAGCCTTGAGGAACACCTCACGAAGTTTTCGATTTATGGCGGTTGGATAAAATCTATACAAAAATGTTCTATTTGTTTAATAAAATCTAATAGGAAACCAAAACAAACGCATTCGGAATCAGTTATCCGTATGAAAGCTTTTTAGTTGTGTTGTGCTTAGCTATAAAACCGGATTGTAACTGTCCAACCATGTTCTCAATTCAATATAGCACTTGATTAGTGAAGGCTGATAGGTCTTAAAGCGGTTTGGGTGTCAGCTTGAAACATTTTTCAATGAGAAAGACACGCCAAATTAAAAAAAAAAAATAAGAATAGTAATTTAATGAATCTTAGCGACCTTCCATCATATCGAATATAATTTGATTTTAAAGTCTTTGAAGCAGTACAGCTACCAGAGTACTAAAATCGACGATTTTGTTAAAATTATATTAAGGTTGTGAATACTATGCCTTAGCTTAAGTAAGTTAATCTTAAGTCTAATTTATTGGGTGTAAATCGGGCTTTATCTGTAATAGGCTTCGTTACTTTACACGTCTACATATTAGAAAGGTCTGACAGTTCAGAATGGCTCTGTAATTCTTTGGCACAGTGTAGCTTTAATGACTTGTTCAATTTCACCATTAAATCGCATTGGTATTAATTCGATTTTTTTCTTAAACAGTTTAAGCGGCACATATTTGTTCTACAACATTAGAATAAAATTATTGAATATTGAAAGTTTTCCACCAATGTTGTAATCAAAGTCAATGAACTTAAATGTATGTTTGTAACGTCTATACGAGTATACTCTCAGTCAAAACCTCTTGATTAAGCACTGAGTAGGCCATAACCGATCATGATTAAAAATAGGAACGCCCCTGTTCAAACCCCGCTACACGCCCAACGCTAGAAGTAATCTGGTGTTCATCGAAAAGTGTGCTGGTTGGCCGGAAAGAAATTAAAATAATTTCTTAGATATAAGGGCGCAATATAAATTATTCCAACAAAAATATGTTGCAACTCTCGCATCGCTGCCACATTTAGGTACTACTTTTTACACTCCAATAGAACAAATAATACTAATAATAATAGAAAAGAAGGTAGCGGCGTGACGATTAGTTAGCAGTTAGTACAAATAGATTGACGAGAAAGGAGACATAATACAATACCTCTTAAAGGATGGTTGGTTTTGGTGTATCTTTTCTCGTTTTTTGTGAACAGATCTATTCTCACCACTTGCTTTGTTATTTGAAAGGGTTAAATTTTTAATATTTTAAATTTTAGTTTTACGTGGATAAAGCTCGAGTGCGTCTATTACGACTGTCCTTCCGATCGCAGTCGGTTTTGTAGTAAATTGGTTGTTGAAATATACACTGGGGAAATGCCTTTTGGATATAAGGTTAAAACCCGTTTAAATGTATTAGTCAAAACGTGAATTCTAATTTTACATTAAATTTTCCAAATAAAATCACATTTAAGCGAACAATATAAAATCCAAATCGTGATGCGATGCACTTGAAAAGAATCCTGTGCATACAGACTATTTATAAAAATTAAGTTTTTAGAATTAAATTTTCAACTCAATATTTTCACTCAGAAAAAACCATACAAATTATGTATTTCAATCATCAAACTTGCATATAATGACACTACGAAATGAAGACTAATATTTTTAGAACAAATCGTAGTGATCACTTTATGGAATTGAAATTTAGGTGGTAATTGATGCGATCACTTTTAATTTTGACTAACATTAAAATTACCTTTTTCCTGTCAAGTATAAGCAAATCTTAGTTATCGATATTCCAGGACTTCGCCAAAAACTTAAAAAACCCAGGTGAATAGAATAACAACTCCAAAAGAGTTAAACACATTCTAGCTCAATTAAATTCATCGCAAATTAGCAGAATGACGTTCAAAAATCATTTCTCCCGACTAGTTTATTCCTGAAATCTAATTTCTCTACAGAAGTAGTATAAACCATGTTTAATATTTAAATCTCATTTGTCTCTCTCACCAAATACAAAATGTGACGTAGAAAAAACACGAGACGCTTTAGCGCATGCTTCGTTTTTGTCGCTTGCAGTGTTTTAATAATTTTTGTCCACGACTATTGACGAATGCCAAAGTTGAGTTTGAGGGAGGCATCTACCGGGAAGCCGGTACCGCTATAAACTTATTATGATTTAGTTCAAAAATGATTATTCTAGTAAACTTAATTAAAATAGCTACTTAAATTTATTTAAAATTTCTTAACTTAAATTTCCCAAAATATAAGCATTTTCTTTAATTATATTCGGTAATGTCATCATTTTATGGAAAATTTAATTTTAATTTTTTTTAATAACACGCTACTAGTTTAAAAAAATTTAATTCCAATTGTAAGGTTAAACTCAGTTTTTAAAATTATTATGAAAACTACAAACAAATGTATCAAAATTTCTCGTAAATATCCAAATCATAGCTTTTAATAATTAATTGTTTTCCTACAGCCGTATCATTTGTGAATAGTATAAAATTATCATTAGGCTTTTGTTTCTTCCAGCATACTGAGATTCTGACTTGAAAGTCCGGTTCATAACTATGGACAAAAATCCCCCATCCGTGATTTTTTTCAACTCGTTTGTACGAAAGAGCTGTCCAACAAAACTCAGCACTTGCCTACTTCTACCGAAAAACAATTTCGTGCATTTTAGTTAATTTGTTATAACTTATATCAGTTTACATTTTTATTTCACATTAGTATGGCTGTTTCGGGAGCGATTTTTACTAATATTCCTCGAATTTCAGTTTGAACAGAAAATGAAATAATTTTTCAATGAATGATCTATGTATTCTTATCTGGGCTTGTTGGTGGTTTTTAAGAAACGATTACTAGACAACATTTCAAATGTGAAAATAAAACAACTGTCGTTGTCCGCAAGTATCATTCTCAATAATTAAATTGAAACGTCATCATTCAAAATATCAAGATAGTCCAAAGATCAATAGCTAATTGTCTTTGGACAAAGTATAGTAATCTACTCGCACATAATGGCTGTTATTCACTCGGATGATGCCGATTCATGTCGTAAACTTCACCTTCGAGGATATAAAAGTCATCATTATAAGCTCGTTAAATAATATACTCGTACTATTTCTAGTCTCAATTATCAATCTTTAAAAATATCTTAACAATTCGACAAATTAATCGATTCGAAAATAATAAATTTATTTGCGGTCAGCGGACAATAATTTACATATTATGGTGAGTATGCCAAGTGAATTCGCAAACTAAAACTCATTATGTAAATGAATCACTGATTATTGATGACAAATATAATGATAAGTAGCGAAATTTTATCATGATACTGTTCCACTGTCACTTTGTATCAATATTTAAATTTATGACCATTTTGATGAATTTTAAATCGTTATCAAAAAGTATTATATTATACGAGTATCAATCAAATAAAGCTTTCAAATATTTGGATTTTTTATTAATTTGAATTTTTTACAATAAGAAAATTACTGTCACATTCAAAAATGATTTATATATACAACGGTGAATACGTATGCTCGTCGAAATCGTCTCGTCATGTCACACATAAAAATTGAAAGGCCTTGGTCTTTTACTAATCACTGGTAGTAGTATCAGTGTATTTACCTTATGATTCGGGTTCACCTCCGCCTTCGGAGGAGTTCATTAACCTTGTTTCGTGGAGTAGGACAACTCAATTACTTGTAATGGTAGGTTGCATGATAATGCTCATCACTTGTTATGGGGTTGCTTGAATATTAATAATAGGGGTTCGTCTCTACTATCTAATCACATTCGAGCCTGAAATCATTAACAAGTTCTGTGAACCAACTTGTATCAATTCAGTAGTTAGCTTGTGCTATATATCGATTATCGATTTGATCTTCAATTGGAAAATGATCAATGATAGTTTCGCCTCTGATCATAGGTGCATCTCTTTTAACATAAACCTTGAAACACCTACTCTTAATCCTTACCGTAATAAGAAGCTAACCAACTGGGAGTTGTTCTCTCTCGAGCTGCTGGTTTCTCTGGCTTGCTTGCTTCTCTTTGAAAGAAAAAAATCTACAAAAATAGAGCCAAAAGATCTAACCTTATGGTTGATTGCTGCTGAACCCCTCTCAGCGTTCTTGGATTAGCTTCTGTGAAGAACAAGAAATTTCTGGAATCGGCAGACTTAATAGGCCGCTTAAGCTTATTTAAAATCTAGGAGAGAAATTGATGGCGACCACGGTTTTGTAAAGTCATATCTTTCACATAGTAAACGTATTACGTCAAGTAATTACAATCGACTTTTATCCGTTTGAAAGGTTTTTAAAACTTTCTATTTAGATCTTTAACCATAACATATACATATATTGCGTACAAATTATCGTTAATTCGATTTTTGAAGTTCTATGCAAGTTCACAATTTTATTAAAGTATTATTATGTTTGAAAATTTGACTGCAAGTTCATCAGTAAATACATTTTTTAAATTTGTCCGTATACATTTTTGTACTGAAATTCTGGTTCTTTCATAAATATGGAATTCTGTTAAAATAAAACTTTATGTATTTATTATAATATTTTGGTTGGGTCACATTAATTTTAAATTCAATTACCAAGTAAAAATTTGAACCGTTAACCATTCTCAAATGGTAAATGTGTATCGAACTCTATAAACGTACTAACCTCATTGAAGAGCAAGGCGAATTGTTGATTTTCTATATCAATGAGATGTCGAATAAAAATTCGGCAGCTTATTTGCCCCTCAATAATATAAATTTCATCAACAATGCCACTGGCCTTTGTTTGCTAACAGCCGTAAACAGAGGGAACCTTACCGTTGCAAGGAGCTTGTGCCTGCTTGAGGAGAAACAACATTTATCAAGAGGCAAAAAGAGAGAAAACGTGTTTGTAATTTTAAATTAATCTCTAAATTTCAAAGTAGTTATTACAACATCATCCTTTAGTTTAATCTTAGTTGGTAAATAAAATTACAAAAATTATAGAAATAAATTTTTATTGGATTTATCAATGCAAATATAGTCAAGATTTGTAAATGTATAATATTCCTGAACCAACTCTAGAAAAGTCTTCATATTCATAATCCGACTACTATGCTGAAATGCGAAATGAATAGTTAACTTCTATGATGCCAGTATTAAAAAATAATTTGTAACTTACTCTTTCAAATTCTTGAGATAACTTACTTCAGGCTGGGCCATCGTCGTCGCAGCCGTCGTTAACTGGATCCTGAAAATATAGTAATATGTATGTATCAAAGGCAGAAATAAAATTGAATTTTTCAATTCAAATAATGTTAAACAGTATTAAGTTCGGAAGCATCTGAGGATCTGTCAGAAAAGCTATCCAAATTCTGAACTAATCGCGTTTCAAAGTAAATCACATCAGTTAGCTGAAAAATTGAAACTATTTTGAAAATCCTATGTGAAATTAGGCAATTATTATTCGAGAAGCACTTAAACTGTGTGCCTGATACCATTTTTCGACTAAATTACTGACTTACTAAATTACTAATTTTATGTTAGTTCGTAGCAATTATTAATAGATGGTGTAAAACATAATACACTAAACTTGTAATCGAATTCGCATATTTTGTTTAGTCAGTAATTTTGTTTAGTCGGTAATTTAGTCGAAAAAATCGGTGTGAGGCACGCAGTGCCTTTATTTGGGGAATACATTTCTAAAACATTTTTAAATAACTTTTTAATATTAAACTCTATATAGTAGTCTCTTTTTAGTCTTAGAATTGAGTGTACATGTTACGGTTAAAGTGCGGCGAAATTGGTTAATATGCCGATCAAAACTGTAAACATTGTTTTGCTGTAACTCTGCCTCTCGTGCCGCTTAGAGCTGCCCTAAATAAAAATATGAAACTGTCAATCCAAAATCATCGATATCGGCCACTCACGGTATATTTTCCGAAATTAAAACCACTAAAAGCAGCCATTCAAAACTTTTGTCGACCGCAATCCGTTGTAAATCAGCTTTCAAATTATACATATGTATCTGCCCCTAGAAAATTGAACATAACATGCAATATTATCATACTGATCAATTAGAAGAATAACCAACGGCCAAGAGCCAAGGTTGATGCAGATAAAGGATTTATAACAAAAATGGGGGGGCAAGATCATGAATCCGACCGGAAAAACCAATTATTTCAAAAAAATTCAATGGACGAACACAAAACAAGTTCGAAAAATGATCATAGTTGGCCTAGATATTTTCGATGAAAACACAAATAAACGAAAGCTTAACGGCAAAATTATATTCGAGAATTATTTCATTCCGGTCGAAATTCAATATCGAAAATTTTCTAGTAGACTAGTCATTACTTTTAAAATATTACAGAAATAGCTTTTATGCGTTATCCACATCAACTATCAAGGCAAATTTTAATAAATTTAATCGAGAATGTTTGAAAACAATTTTCAAACTAGTTACATTTTCCGGCCCTATTTCATGATTTTCCCGCCCCAGTACTCGTCGCTAGATAAATTAAAGATTCGTTCAACAAATCAGTTTGAATGGCGGAAACAAAATTAGAATTAATTCCAAAGCCTTCTTTGTAACTCCAACTTAACCGGTCGTGCTCTGGATCATCTTGATATTTTCTAATTCGGAGAGAAACGTTATTCTGAATACGTTTATATTATGTAAGTAGAAATCACATTGAGGTAAAAAAAAACCAGATGAACAAATTGGGTTTAACTCAGATTATAAAAACAACCAGCGATACATGTATGGGCTCGAATATAATCTCGAAGTTACCAAAAAACGGTAATTTGTTGTGCGTGGCATTTATTTTGATATAATATTATTACATAACGAAAATCTAACACTTACACATATAATTTTGTTTGTTCGTAAATGGCGACCTCCTCGTGACAAGCATTTTAACTAAAACTTGAATTTATTTACGTAAAATGGAAATGTTTTTTCAATTCT
This sequence comes from Nephrotoma guestfalica, assembly GCA_963691935.1. Lineage (NCBI taxonomy): Eukaryota > Metazoa > Arthropoda > Insecta > Diptera > Tipulidae > Nephrotoma > Nephrotoma guestfalica. The sequence goes on along the minus strand of OY829915.1, from coordinate 131,912,677 downwards.
CACATTTTTCACTCTCTCAGACCATAGTTTTCAAGTATGCTATTTGAGAAATTTATTTGTTTAAGAAATTGAAATTTTGTTTGTGGTGGGTGACATTGTATTTGGTGAATTATGATATATAGTTGTGAATTTATACTAAGTGCTTAGACTAATGTGGGCTATGCTCTTATCTCACTGGTTATGTATTAATGTCTAAAGGGTCGGAATTTTCAGTCAAATTTTAGTTTAAAATTTAAAAATATTCAAAAGTTGTGCTTTGATAAATTGAAGTCAATTTGGTCGTCGACGACGTTGGAAGATTTTGAAAACCTATCCTGTTAAAGGGTATAGAGAATTGGGGAACAATCACCTTAGCTTTTATCTATAAGTTGGTTTTTTTCTGGCCTACTCAGCAAAAATGTAAATATTTGTAAATTGGGAATAATTTGTCCATTGCGAAAATGGCAGGTAAAATTATTCCCAATCTTATTTTCTTTTAACAAAAATTACCACTAACTTTTTACCTTAGAATGCTGGAACAAAATAATTTAAATAGAAATTATATGTAAATTCGTTTCCCAATTCCCTATTCCCGTATAATTACCAGAATAGAGCAATTGGGGCTGTTTTCGCGATAGTTTATGGTATGGTGCTTTAGTGCTAAAAACTTGTGGTTGTGAAATATCCAGAACGCGCAGTTCTGGCCGAACACTATTGTTATATTCGGAATGAATTTAGAAAAAGTTTAGAATTAAAATAAACAACGTTTTTGATTTAAGAAACTCAATAAAAATTCGGATTAATTATAAAATCGCAAATCACACAAAGTTTTCATCACAACCGTAATTTGGCAACACAAATTCATAATTTTCCGATTTTTTGTGCCAAAAAGCGGAAATAGTTAGATCATCGGTTTCAGTTTTGTTATATTTGGATGACGCCAACGAAAAATATTGTTTGAATGGAAAAGAAGAAGAAGCGATGTATATATTGGAAATTGTAATTCAAACATTATCACTAGGGCCACTATTACTCTTTGAGGATTTTGAGATTGTTGGAAACTTGATATCTTTCCATTATTAAAGTTTACTTGAATCTAAATATTGAAGACGAGATTTCATGTAACTGACCAACGTGACAATAGTAAATTGGCAACTTAATATTTTAAAATCGTTTACTGAAATAAAATTAAAATGATACATAACCATACTTTATTTTATTTTTACTCTATCTACTATACTTACGGTTTTACTTCTGTTTTTTAAGAAAGCTACATACCATTGAAAATTTTATGAGACCACCTTAAGATAAATGTTGTTGATTAGCTTTCTGAACTAGAAAAGCTATGGAAACATTTTCGTTGCAAGTTGAATTTTTGCGTTCTTTGAGCATTACCAGTGATTCTTGATGATTGATCTGATTTAGATCAGATCATGTTGCAAGAAGATATACAAGAAATTTTATATTGCGATTTCTAATCAAGACTATATAAAATTGGTATGATGCTCAACTTAAAATTACAATCTCATTTTTTATTAAACACATCAATAAATAAAAAATGAGGATTGGATTTCTTCTGGCTTAGTAATAATTTATTTGTTTACACATTTACCTTTTATCCATATTTGATACTTAATTTTAGTAGGCAACAATCTTAAGTAATTTAATACCACCGATTTAAAAAAAACTACCACAGTTCAAAAATATCTATATCTAGGAACCCATGATACTTCAATCATCAATGAAGACGGACTATCAGTTTACTTTGTTTTGGTTGCATTCAGTACATATGTAAGTTTATATTCATTACTACCACTTACTAAACGCAAAATAATGATTAATATACATTTTGAAATTTTGTGACGCACTTAGAAATGAAGTACGCTGATTATCATTATGTGTTTTATTTCTCTATGTTGGTAAAAAATCGATAGGATTTAAACGAGTTGTTGCGGTCGACATTTTAAAATGTAAAGGACGCACAGCACAAAAATTGACTTTTCGTCAAAAATAGCAAAAAACCGTAAATATCAAAAAATAAGAAGGAATAATTTCCGTGACAAAATTTGATGCCAGATAAATATTATTTATTTCGCAGGGGAACTCATAAAATGTGAACAATTTACAAAATAAATTGTTTTGGTTAGTTGGTTTACTCCCTTTCAATATTCTCAGTCAAATTTGCCTGGAAAAATTGGACGCAGGCTAGCTTAAAGTCGCGGAACACTCAGTGTAATGAAGGAACAGTATTGTTGACACACTAGAGATTATCTAATACTATAGCAAACGCGACAGTGTGATTTTAATATACAGCGTCCATGTATATTATAGTTGACCAGGAATGTGTTATATTGAAATATATTTTCACATGATGGTGGTCCTACAAATCTCATTATTACGGTCTCGTTTAGCTACGAAATATAAAATAACTACGGTACACCCTACTATCTAGTTATATGCCTATAACTTCCAACGATTGCTGGCTTTTCAGTTTTTAAATTGATAACTGGTCGACGAAATGGAGCGGTTTTGTGTTCGCTCATTATTTTAAAAATTATTTTTGGAATGGTTCGAGAATAAGTTGGAATACATTACAACCAAAATTTGTATATGTTAATGTCATCCTCCACGTTTATAATATACTCATCAACTTAGGATGTTATCATCCGGAAAATCTAGAAGCAAGTAAAAGTTACTCGGTGCGTCACTCGATATACACTACATTCTTTTTTGTATGCGAAAACTATGTGCAATCCGACACTAAGGGTATTTTCCAAACAACGACTTATTACAGAGTTATTGACTTATTTGAAGTCTGCTTGAATAAGTTGGTCAAATCATTCCAATTTATTGTATCGACTTATTTGTGACGTAATAACAAAAAACAAAACGCAATTTCTATTATATGGAAGAAAATACATTTCTTGACATGTTGGTCGTTGCCACTAGATTTAAAAAATAAAAAGTGCATGTATTACATCATCGAGGAATAAATATATGTATATTTTGCTTTATGATTATATTTAGTCAAGACACTTTTTTGGAGACATTTCTGTGTAGACGTACTTATTCAAATAAGTCTTCTCGCGAGGTGACTTGTTTGAATAAATCAGTATCCACAAATAAGTCGGTGTTTGGAAAACAGCCTTAGGCCATTTTCGAAACGAATATTTGTGGAACCTAACTTATTTAAATAAGTATACTGGCGAGGTGACTTAATTTTTGTCTCTTTCATGCATCCTAATTTGCTTGTCATTTTCTTTTAGATTTAGGATTCTATTTCTATAAATAAATAGATATTTTGTGAATACATACAGAACCCGATTATATAACTTCGTACATTAAAATGTTCTTACATAATTCATGGGTAGACCTATTGAAAAAGTAAACATACGGTATGGAGTTTTTGTATCTAAATATCCACGTTATGGCGATAATAAGTACTGATCACATTTAAAATAGCTCTTTCTTGTTTGCCTAAAGTAAAATTTCAAATATGTAATAAAAAATCTGAGGCGAAATTGTATACATTAAATTAACAATAATAACGAATAAAATGTTGGTTGAAGAATTTTTCATAGTAAACAATCAATGTTTTCATGTTGTTGTCAAAATAAGTATGCAAACTCAATTCGAACAATTTGTGCTTACTTATTTAAGATGGCGGCAATAATTATCCGTTTCGGAAAGGGTCTAGATTAAGGGTCTAAGTAAAGATTACAGTAAGTATTCATCTTATTCACTAAGCTTAGTATCCTCCGTATACTAAGCTTAGTGAATAAGATGAATTAAGATACCCTAAATTACACAAGGTCATACAAAGCTGGTTCTGGTTGCATTGGACTAGTTTATTGTCATTTTAAAATTCGCCGTTTTCGTGCCTAAATTGTCTACATTTTGATCTCCATATCCGGTACACTTTGTTTATGTTGCTGATGGTTCACTCCAAATCATTGTACTTAAATAAGTTAAAAGAGGCATTTGAAATTATTCCACTTACCTCAGCCTTAATCCACTAGATTTTATAAAAACCGTGTTAGTTGTAGTTAGATTGATGTATGTCTAAAGTAAAGTAAAAATTTAATGATCAAGTAGCCACGTGCATCAACTTACAAACTAATAATTATTGTTAAACTGAAGGAGAGGAAATCCGAGTTCCATCTTTAACAATTAAATTTACAAAATTATCACTGCAAGGAAGTTAAATGAATATTTAAAACTCAAATAAATAATATTAGTTTTTATTAATAATTATGATAAAAGAAGACGAAAAAGGGGAAACATGATAAATCATGAATCCAACTTCCAAACACCCAACATTCATTTACAGTTTTAATATAGTGATCGTATAACTACTACTTGAGACGTTTCACCATAACAAATTGTTTCGTTCACCGCAATCAATCTTATTTCAGACATTAGATAAAACGCCAATTTTACCGAATTAATATCTTATTGACAGATTATGTTTAGACTAATTGCCAAGTTATATACGATAATTAAGCATTTGGCAAGATTTCAGCATTTTATGAAAATATATAATTTTGTAATTTAAAAATGTTTCACCCGATACAAATATTTTAAAGCTTTTAACGTAATTGCATTTAATTTCAGGTAAACAGTGGAAGTTTAGCAGATCAAGTTGGACTTATAGCCGGTGATGCTGTTATCAAAATTAATGGAGTCGAAGTATTCGATTTACGGCATAAAGATGCCCAAGATGTTGTTGTTAAAGCTGGTAATAATGTTGAAATCTCTGTACAACGCGGCGGTTCAACATGGAAACCAAATGTAACTCCAACTGGTCATTTGCCATCACCAAATCAATATGGCGGTCTATCCCATGTAACGAAAACGTCATTAGCCCATAAAACTCCAGATGGCCGACCAATTTCAGCGATTGGAACTGGATACAATAATGCTGCCCGTCCATTTAATAGTCCCACCGGTGCACCAGTGAAGAGTATTGTAAATAAACAATATAATACACCAGTAGGTATTTATAGTGATGAGACAATTGCCGAAACATTATCCGCCCAAGCTGAAGTACTTGCCGGTGGTGTACTTGGTGTTAATTTCAAGAAAAATGAGAAAATGTACAATTCAGCAAACTCAGAAGTTTATAAGATGTTACAAGAACAGGCAAACGATCCCGAAGAACCAGGTATGAATGAAAAATTAGAAGCTTATTTTCAATTAGCGTGTATGTTACGATATTTAAATGGTCCAGAAAATATATTTGCCGATAAAATTGTAGAATAAATACTTTGATTTTATTTTACCGTTTTGTTTGGTTTTTGAGAGCTACACGATAATTTTCGATAAATTATATTTTTTTAATGTACATATGACTAAACAATATAAAAATAAATTTACTAACTGAACTTATATCTGCATAAAAACCAAAAAATTATATTTAGCTCAACAAGAAACTCATACTGTAACCCCACAACCGACCACCAGACCACTTCCACAAATACATGTACAACCCGCGCAAAATGCTCCTGTTACAAAACATGTTACAGCGCCTATTGATCGACCATTTGCTCCTCAATCAAATGGTTTACCTCCAGGCCAAAATATTTGTGCTGAATGTGAACGACTCATTGTGTAAGTGTAATCCTTAAACATTATTTATACAGTCAAACACTTCTTTCTTTACTTGTATGAGTGTGGTGTCTAAATGTATCTGTTTCATTAGACTAATAAATAAATTTAAATAATTAAATTACGCTAATAATAAATAGAGTTGGAGAATCCAAATAATCCATATTATTTTACGGCGAGTCATGCAATTGGTGGCCATTCATGCTCCGTAACACCATCCGTACATTCGAATCAATTAGTTAATTATCAGGAAAAATCAGCTGTCCAGCAGCAACAACATATGGAAGCGAAGTCGTCAGTGAGTCACGTTAATTATCAATCGCAAACGATACAAGAATCACATCAATCGCAAATGACATCACAATCGATGATGGCAGCATACGAATCAGAATCGTAAGAAATCTTTAAACGTTTGAATGTTGAGTGTTTGAGTTTTTTTCACCCCTTTCTAAAAATAAATATGTAATTAAAATCAATAAAATTATATGTAATTAATTTGATTATCCTGTATATATTCCTTCCTCATCGACAGAGGTGTATTTGTTCGTATTAAGGATAAAAATCTCCATGCTGAATGTTTCAAATGTGCCACATGTGGCTCATCACTTAAAAATCAAGGTTATTACAATGTAAATAACAAACTATATTGTGATGTTCATGCTAGACAAGCAGCTATCCAAAGACCTCCACAAGGAACACAAGGATATTCACCAGTTCCAATTAAACCGTAAGTGCATGCGTATGTTACACCTTAATTTTGGTACTAACCCTAATATTGTTGTTATACATTTAATTGTAAGTATACAAATTAATCATACATTTTTTATTTTTATGCACAGTGATTCCAAAATTGGAGCAAATATTATTCAAGCTGCTTTAAGTAGTAAAACACCAAGCAATCACTACAATGGCACTAGTCAAAATAATGTAAGTTATATTTTATATAAAACATTTTATTGGTGTTGTTTTGTTGTTGTTGTATGTTTTTGTATTGTTTTGTTGATGTGTGTTTATACAATGCATTTATATTTAGAATAATAGTTACATAAGCACGCCATCGCATTCACGCACAAACAGTTCGGACTCATCACGTTCGTTAAGTAATAAAAATAGTTTAATCAATTCAAATCGAACTACACCGTCGCAATCAGGTAAAAATTCACCAATACTGAATGGGATAAAGAGTGAGATAATCATTAATTTAACGGATCGTTTAACGGATTCGACGGATAAAATATGTTCGGAAGCCATCGGTGTGGACGAAAATGATAATCGAAAATATAATTTATGTTTTCAAACATTAAATGGGGGCACAATACGAAGTGTTAAGCCTCCGGGGAAAGGGTACGACACAAATTATAAGGTAAGTGAAGTGCTTTGCTTTATTCTAATGTTGTGTGTAATTTTATAGATTAATATTTCAACATTAATATTTAAATTCTCAAAATGGATTGACATTGATTAATAAAATTTGTTTTGTATAGATTAACAACCCATACGCTGCACCAAAACCATACAACTACTCGCAACCACCACAAGCTGGTCCAAAGAGTCCATCATCATATCCACCAGCGGCACCATCATGGACTCAACCCCATGAACATCAAGTGAATCAAGGTATGTAATCAATAAAAATAAAAATATTAGTGTAACATAATATCCGTCATATAAAATTTTCAAACATTTATAATCTTGACTTATAAAATATTCGAACACATTTTTTCACATAAATCATTTTGATCACTCGTGTTTTTTCTCTCTCTCTCTCCCTTTATATTTTGTTTAATTTCAAAACTCGCATTAAACAAAACAATATAAAAATATTCATAAATACACACACGTGCCATAGGAAACAAATTCAACACATTTGGACCATCTTACCAAGGTACGACTCATAATAATAGATATAATAATTCCGGAGCATTTGCTGACAAATACATACCATATTATGCCCAGCAAAACGCTTAAGTCAACCATTTGTTTTTTGTTTTATCTATATAATTTAACTCATCTTATATCACACATACAAACAGCACACACAAAATTTAAAAAAAAAACAAAAAACCCCAAAAAAATTCAATTCAAAACGTTATTAACCGAAAACTTGTTTTTGTTGTAAATAAAACAAATGAACATAAGATTTATTATAATTATTAACTTTATTTTTTTGTTTTTGGTTGCATAAATGAGTAGATATTATTCTGTCGGCAACCATTTTATAATTTTTGTTATTTTTAATTTATTTTATTATTTTATTTATTTTAATGTAAACAAAAATAAAATTATATTCAAAATTTCATATTAATAATAGAAATAAAAAAACCTAAAAAAAATTTGGCTTACAAAACAAAAGCAAAAATATGTTTTTCAAGCCTCCCCTCCACATTCTACATATTATTTTTCAACCATTGTTCAGTGATGGTATGTAGGACTTTTCTTATATTTATAAATATATTTATGGTTTTTGCTTCTTTTTTATTAAAAAAATATAAAAGTTTTGTTTTTTTTGTGCCAAACTATATACATGTGTTTATCTATTTTTTGTCTATTCTTCCTTCGAAAAAATTCTTACTGAACAAGATGGCGCCCTTACCGCCTTTTTTCTTAAAACCAATGTTTTGTCAGCCATCACTGTATTTTGTTTAGTTTTTTGTTTTGGTTAAGAGATTTTTTATTTTTAAAAAATTACAAAATATCTGCTCATTATTATTATATTATTTTTATTTATTATTTAATCGCAAATGTTTTGTTTTTTGTTTTATTATATTTATTAATATAATCGCACATCTGGCACTACTAAATCGATTTTACACATAAAACAAAATAAATTGGTTACGAAATTTTGCAAACCAAAATCTGTGCTCTGCATTATTAACGGCTTTTTTTACTCTCTATTTTTATTTTTGTTTTTTTATTTTATTTGTTGTTCCTTTCGTTCCGATTTTTATGTTTTGATCAGAATTATGTTGTGCCCAAGAAATTTGTCATGTTATGGCGAATAATATAAATGTTCAATCCCGTGATACTAAACATGAATCAGTATCATCATTAAACTGGCCGCCACCGTCAAAAAGTAGTAAAATGGATGATTCGGGCCGGTACACACCAACGGCGTCCCCTCTTTATATACAACCTCCTGAAACTATTCATTATGAAGCACGAGTTCATACACAAACGTCTAGTTCGACACAACAACAACATAAATTACAACATACCAGTATTAATAACAATAATAATTTATTAAAATCAAATATCGATTTAGAAAGTAGTTCTGAAAGTTATACATCGACATCGACTGCAACAACAGTCTCGTCAGACGAACAACAAAAAATTTATCAAACCAGCTTGACACATGCAAATCAAATGAATAATTATAATGACATTGACTTAAGCGAACGAGATTTAACCGAGTTACAACACTATAAAATGTCGCTTTGTTCATCTGAGGTGAATGATATTGTTGGTCGACGAAGTGTTCAGGAATGTGCTGAATCCGTTTCGGATAGTATAAATACGCAATTGCTGATCGATACGGTTAAAGAATCGTCTCCGCGACCAGCTTCACCTATACCAAAACCATATAAACGGGTCGAATTTGCCAATGAGAAGGCGTTACCAAAAGAGGAACAGGTTATGACGGAAGGTTCCCAAACACTTGACGGTTCATTGGAATATAATGACGATGACGAAGCGGAACTCATTGATTTAAGGTCGGAAGAGCTTGATGACGAAGCCTTGGTTGAAAAATACCATATACCTGAGACAAAACCGATTTCACCAACTAATATTCCTAACCCAACGCCGCAAAAATATCAAAGTGAAATGCTTAGAGCGCTTAAGGCGGAATCCGATAAATCTTGGCGACCGGTCTCAACGCCAACTATTGAAATTGAAGATTATGAAATATGTCAAAAAGCTCATACAACAGAAATAACCGAAGTCAGTTCTCAAGAGATTCAAGAAGTGCAGGAGGAAATTTGTGTTAAAAAGGAAGCGTGTTCCAAAGAACAGGTGACCTCGGTGATTGAAGTGGCAAAAGAGTCATCTTCTGCAGTACCAGCTGTAAAAGCACCGAAACCTGGTTTTATGACCGCGTTATTAACAACGGCTTCATCACAACCTATGGAGTTTGTTCCAAAGTCGTCCAATGAGCCGGTACCGTTGCCTGAAGAAACCGTTCCGTATATACCACCACCCATCTCAATGGACCCAATTATTCGAGAAGATGATTGGGGTCGATCGAAAACACCTCTCCTTTCAGCTTTGATTATTGCGCCTTGTGATCCTTACTCTTCATTCGGGAAAGAGGTGTCCAGCCAATTGGACGATTTACCACGACCAGATCCTAACGATCCAGCAACACTTGCGGGTGCACTAACTGTTGCACTAGAACGGTCGTATACCCCGTTTACTCCATGTTCTGAACGAATGTATACTTGTTGCGTATCCGAACCGGTGTACACTGAAACGAAACCTATTGAACAAGATACTATGACCTGTATATCCGAAATTAGTAATTCGTCCGCCTTTGCAAATGTAAATGGTTTTAGTTCATCCAGCACGTTTAAACCCCGAATGGAAGCATTGAATTGGTTTAATAGTACTCCCGTACCATTTTGCGCACAGAATTATGATGCAATATACGCAAGTGATGACACGACTTGTGCAATTACCGATTGTGCGTCATCAAACTTCTGTTGCGAAAGTACAAATGTGGAAACTAAAGGTGAGCGAACTTGTAAAAAACCAATTCAACAGCAACCACCCTATGAACATCCCACCACCCTTTCTTATCAGAAAAAGCCGTACTATTCCGGTCTACACAAGCCTGACACAATACCAGTTTATCAGAAAGATTTGATGAAATTACCATCACAAACTCCTGTAAGACCACCCGAGTCCCCACACTTACGTGAGAATGTTCCAATCGCATTTTTAGATACACCCGAATTTACCGCATCAAATTTACACAAACCCATTGCAATTTCAGCATCAAATCAAAGTTCACAGACATCAACATCACAAATTGAGACACAATCATATGTAGAAAATAAAAGTGTTTCATTTGCCGAAAATCGGACTGGTACAATAACAATGGCTTTTCAATCATTAGATCAAAACGATGATCAACAGCATCAAATTTCATTTATACCAACAAATCGTCCAGTAACCCCATCACTTATCAACAAACCTGCGCCAACCATACCATATTACCAGCAAAATTTGTGTCCAATTGATTGTAAGCCCACTGAATCGCATGTATTTGATCCCCATAGCCGTTCACCATCTCCACATCCTGAGCGTGCCAAATCACCTGCACCTGGTCCACCACCAAACCCATTGCGTGCTGTATGCCCCCGTATTAAAGATAAACCCGTCACACAAACAAATACAAAACTTGAAACTGAAATAAAAACCGAAGTAGCTGGAAAAGCTGAACAAAAAACATATTCCTTAGTTGGTTTTAAACATATGCCCGAACAACAACAAATTCTACCTTTAACGATAGCTCCACCGACGGTTAAACCTATTACGACATATACTTCGGCCACTTCACAATATGCTGATATTACAAACGAATCCAATTATAATATCGAAAAACATGCATCTGCCGCGAAATTTACCGAAATTCCGAAAACTGTTCAAGAAACTCGAATTGGTGATATGAACGTTAAAACTACGGTTCAAGGTAGCGCATCGGCTCAACAGAGTAAGAGTGAGAAACAATCGTCTCAAACCACAAATGTTGGCAACATGCAAATACAGCGACGTACGCGTGTTGTCGAGGAATTTGAACGGTCTCATTCCGAAAAACAAATGGAAATTGTGAAGACGCAAGGTGATATGTCACGTCGGGTCACTTTTAATCAAAATGATAGTGCCACCACTCCAACCGCCGCTGCTATTAGTAAAAAGGAAGGTTTTGTTGCAAAACAGGCGAGACGTTTATCTCAAGATACCGAAATGAAAAGATTCCCAATTACTATTGATTTATCTGCCCCAATGACTCATTTCCCTAGTATTAGTGCATCACCAAAAGTAAGACGCGAGGAACCTTTACCGCATACCTTTTCTTTACCCGAGACTCCGTCTTCTATCAGCCAATTAACGTCAAAAACAAAAGCACAATCCGAGTCTAGTTTTAAATCCCAAAAAAAGCACGAAGACCAAATGAACACATTAACGCAAAAACATAAACAGGAACAGCAACAAAAGTCTATTGCTTCTTCAACTACTACTACTGCTGCTTATACTAATGCTAACCAACAACAACAATTATTATCATCTTATAAAAAATTTGAGACAGCACCAACAACAGCAATGAATGTAAATAAAACTAAAATTCTTCCAACAATAACTAAACCGTCATATACCCCTAAACCTGTTTTAAACGTTCCGGTCCCATATCCTCCATCAAGTAATTCCCAAAAATTAACACAACAAAAATTTACTCCTAATGCTGTTGTAAGTGACTCCTCCCCTGCCAGTGCAGGTTCGAATTCAGCCAAAGGCGGTACATTAGGTGCAACCACAGCACCGCGTCGTGGACGGGGTACATTAAATAAGGCGGTTGGTCCCGGTGCAAGAGTTCCATTGTGCGGGTGTTGTAATACACAAATCAGGTGGGCAAACAATTTGTCTGTGCGTGGTGTGCTCTTTCTTGTTGTGTTATTTTTTATATGCGAGTAAATTTTTGTACTAAAAACGAAACTTGATTAGTCATGGAAACAAACCATTACACATTATTGTTCTACATGAAAACGCCTTAGCAAGATTTTTTACTTTGATTTAATATTTTTTTTGTTGTTGTCATGTTAAATTAATTAATTTTATATATTCAGTTTCAGATAACAATAACGTTATTAATAATTTAAATAACTGTATAACAAATGATTTATTAATATGTGATAAAATATATTCAACGGTGTCGCCAAATGTGAAGCGGCGACATAAAACGGCTGATTCAAATAAAAATGGCGAAAATAAAAAATTTACAATACGCAAAAGTTTGATACTTGAATCGGAAACAAACAATAGTAATAATAATAACAATGACTGCAACATTATTAATAATAATAACAATAAGAATAACTGTAATGATGTCTTGCATGAGAATAATAAAAATAACAATAATCTTATTGCAGAAATATATCAGATTTGTTGTGTTTGTACTAAAAAAATTACCGAGTAAGTTGCACGTTGCCGATTTTTTGCTTGTTCTTTTAGTACTAAAACCGCTATTTTGAATGTTTTATAATAATATGATCCTTTTTTTTATTTGGTATTTCTTTCTCTAACTTAGAGGGCCATTCATAACGGCTTTAGGTCGTATCTGGTGTCCAGATCATTTCGTGTGTTCAACCGGCAACTGTAGACGTCAATTACAAGATATTGGTTTTGTTGAAGAGAAAAATCAATTATATTGTGAATTCTGTTTTGAAAAGTATTTAGCTCCATCATGTAGCAAATGCAATTCGAAAATTAAGGTTCGTATCCCTGTTTACTGGTTTTTTGATGAATAAAATTTATGTTTGTATTTATTATTATTATTAAACAGGGCGATTGCTTAAATGCTATTGGAAAACATTTCCATCCGGAATGTTTTACATGTACTTATTGTGGTAAGCTATTCGGTAACAGCCCGTTCTTCTTGGAGGATGGTGATCCTTACTGCGAAGCTGATTGGAATGAATTGTTCACTACGAAATGTTTTGCATGTGGATTCCCAGTCGAGGCAGGTGACCGATGGGTAGAAGCATTAAACAATAATTATCATAGTCAATGTTTCAATTGCTCGGTAAGTAATCGAAATAATTATATAACCACTTTAAAGTAATATTTTAAATCCGTTATTTCTTCAAAATAAACTTAACTCCGAAACGGTTCTTATTCAACGAATTTTGGATAATCCCCATGGGATGCCAATGATCTTTAAAGGCTGAGTAATGTCAAACTCCTTTCTCATACCCAGATGTTTGAGAGACCATTCAGGTTATGTTGTCTTTACATAGTTTTAATAACAGAATCGCACTTTGCGTTTCACATTCTAGAAAAGAACCAAGCAGCCTCCAACAAAGTTGTGAAATAACGTACGGGTTTTAAAGTTTAATATAAAATCATGACATAAAAACATTAAAAATAAAATGTACACAAATTTTGATAGCCAGAATCAAAAATATTCTTGGGTTTTTTTACTATAGGATAGTTTCTAATGTGTTTTCACAGTTTAAAGCTGTGCCTTGGATAAAATTAACAATAAAAATGTTTGTGTATGATTTGCGTGTGTATATTTAATAAAATCATATTTAATTGGTTATTAGTTTCTTTTCTGTGTTCTTGTTCGATATTATTTCCATTTCCTCTAAAGGATTGATTGCATGACGTTGTGTTGTTATAAATTATTCGTGTATTCACGAATTGGGCGAGAAAGTGGAATACATAGATTTTATGTTACTTGCATGTTATAGTTTTCCTTTGCACCTAAAAACAAGTTGTGAAAGATTGTTAGCATAAAAAACTGCTAAAGTGAATTACGATGTGTGTCTGTTGTATTAGCTAAGAAAAGATGTGAAGTGTTAAGCTATTGCGAAAAACACTTAGGAATTGCTTACGGATTATTATTATATTTTTTTCGATTTGGTTGTTCACTCGGCTTTAACATAAAATTATTCGAAGTGAAGTTAAGATCATGAATTTTTATTATTTTCTAGTTACAAATTCTTAGTGGTTCTAGTTACAAATTCTTTTATCAAACATTTTTATAATCTTCAATCTTATTTAAGTCCTTATATATATGAGGCGTTTATTTTGAAGGTGGTTTAAGTTCATTATAGAAAAAAATAGTTAATTGTAAAAATAATCACAATTCTTATAATTTATTGTTAGATTACAATACATGTTAGAATTATAAGAATTGTGATTATTTTTACCATTAACTATTTTTTTGTAAACTGGACTTAAACCACTTTAAAATAAACGGCTCATATGCTTCTCGATAGCTACTCATCGTTTTAGCTCGCTCTGAAACTTTGCAGCTCGTTCATCAAATCTGTTCATGCATGCGTAAACGATGTCCAATTGATTAGCTAAGGTAGGCCCTTCTAAAATTTGGTTTGCGGTTATGGTAACAACCTCTTCGCCAGTTCCAATATTTTCTTCAACGTCGGGTACCTCAAGCACAACATCTATAATTTAATTCTCGCTAAGCTCTTTATCCGCTTCATGAGCTAACGTTATGATGTTATAGTCCTCAACCGTATAAAAAAGCACTGGCTCGTTGTTCATAATGCACTCTGGCCAACGGACCTCCAATATGCGATGAACGTCGGTTATCTTAGCTCATCGGTTTGTTTAAAATGTACCTAAATGTTTGTTTTACGTAACAGGTGTAAACCTATAATAGATCTTATCCCTCATATAACGCCGATCTTCCGGCTGAAAATATTTACGAAACCGCAATCTGTAAATTTTTGAGTTGTTACCCAAGCCTTTCTGTTCCCCTTCCAATAAACCGGCAATGTATCAAAGAACTCCTTTCATTGACCGTGGTTTAAGTGCACGGTTTATAACTAAAGGTTTTAGCAAGCGATCTTCAGTTGCATTACAACAAAATAAAAATGTCACTCATTCTGTGGCGATTTTAAAACCACTGGCAGATTTCTTTGATTTTACTACGAACGTTCAATTAGGCGAAGAGAAGACGAGAAGAAACCAGAAAATGCCAGTTTCAAATGCATTTAAGACTTGGTCAGGAGTATAGCCACCATCTTCAATTATTTTAGCCATGTTTTTGAGGAAATTCTTTTGCATCCGACTCATCTGCAGAAGCAATTTCACCCTTAAAAAGCTTATTTTACTCTCTCATCCAACCTGGACTTAAATTCAAATTTTCTGGTCTTCGGATTTAATCTGACAGATACTTTTACTTTAGTTTGCTTGCAGGCAACTATAAGAATGCCCGTTTAACATCGACTTTGTTGTAGTAGTATAGCATTCCTCTAACCATATGGCTCTTATAGTCTTTTCGATTTTCTCTTTGATGCAGTCTCAGTTGTATGACTATGTATGAGCACATAATTTTGTTATAGTTCAATTCTTCAACAATTTTTTTTAAATCAAAGTGTTTACCTATATCCAATGTTTACCGATATCCTTAACCTGCCGCAAGACCATCCAAAACGTGAATTTTAACTTCTAACGAAAATTCTTTCCTTACAGGCGTAAGCTTGCCTATAAAACTGAGTTAAATTTACGTAATAAGTTATCCGAAATCCGACCGACCACCAACAGACCACAAATAAACCATCCAACTTGGTCATGACTATATCAAGAATATAAAAATATCGCA
The DNA here is from genome assembly GCA_963691935.1 of Nephrotoma guestfalica. Classification (NCBI taxonomy): domain Eukaryota; kingdom Metazoa; phylum Arthropoda; class Insecta; order Diptera; family Tipulidae; genus Nephrotoma; species Nephrotoma guestfalica. Next base: position 131,896,743 of record OY829915.1, on the reverse strand, counting down.
CCCTAGCACAACTCCAAATATCACCTGGCCCACCCACAAATGATCACAAAGGTCAGGCCAGAACTTCTATCCAACAAGGTGAAAATTAACAGAATTAAGGTATTTTTGCTTTGTCGAACACGGCTTTTGGCCGACATTACGCATACTGGTACAAATATGCTCCGGATAGGCCGCGTAACTAATGATAGAAAACCACTTTGACAGTTATTATGACCTACCAGCAAGCCAGGTGAAACAATCACTTTAGAGGTACCCGGACTGATGCCGTGTCCATAACAAAAAGTTCCAAAAAGTTTGAATCGCCGACTCTATACTAGAAGATTCAAAATGCAAACCGTCTGCCGTGAGTCGCAAGACTCTACTGGTAAGAGTCACACTGAGAGCAAAATTATATTCCTCGAAAAAACTGAAGTTCGAGATAAAATATTATTTCAAGAAATCATCAATGATGAGTGTGAGTGAGATTCTGCATTTTCAAGAATGCATTATCAAATTCTGTTGATAGTAAAATTCTAGCAGTAAAGAAACACAGCAGTAATTCTGACATTATTCCTTCGCTAACCAACCATTTCTTCTTTATGTAATGTTAGGCCTTGAAACTTGGGTTATGTTTCTGTCGATAAAATATTTAATCCTTCCAAACCTCATTTAAGTGGTTTTCGTTACTTCCAAATTATTATGTTATGTTTGATTTTTGGAAATCTGGTCATCCAGGGGAAACACAGGTATAAAAGGTACAATTTTATATGACCTTTTACATGACCCCCAATAATTTCAACCTTCAATTAACGTAAATTATTGTTTAAATTGATAAGTTTGTTTGATTACTAATCACTTTTCAGTAACGACAAGACCAATATAAACAGGCACCTTGGCTTCTCTTCTCTAGTGTTCTCTTCTGATGCCAATAATTGCAGAGTCTCAGTAACATATTTGGTTCTCAGTATTCAGAATTATCATTCACCGGTTTTAATCACATTTTCCAGCGCACAGTGTAAAGTTAACGTGATTGATGAGAATACTGTGGTTAGGAGGATTATCAAGCTAATAAATGATTTTTCCGCTGACTCCGTTGGTTTACCTTCTACAGTTTTAAAAAATTGTGTTAGTAACTTAGCTCAACCACTTTCAACTCTGTTCCAAAACAATTGCGAAACTATCCGGTACCAGTATCCCTAAGTTATTTGAAAGTATTATATACGATTAACTTTACTTTCAATGTAAAACATTATTTTCAGACAGGCATGGCTTTCTTAGATGACGATCTACGACAACCAATTTAATTAAATTTGCATCTCGTAGGTTAAAGTTATTACGATGGACTTCAGCAAAGCATTTGACAGGATTTCCCATAAGATAATTTTGTTTCAACGCAGGGCTTTTGGTTTAGCATTTCAACTCTTACTATGGGTGGACTCTTATCTGAAGGAACGTACGTATCAGGCGATCTTTAGGTTATCTATAGTGGCTCATTTTACGACATGAAAAGTCAACAATAAATTTTAAGCTCCGCCGATTAATAACTACGTAACTTGGTGTGTTAAAAATAATCTTGATCAGAATGTGAGTAAATGCCAATCCATTACATACTCTAGACAACGTGCAAATTCCATGCGACGAGAGAATGCCATCAATCTGCGATGTTGTTGCCTGAGTTTTAGCCATACGGGACTTAGGGGTAATTTGTGACTGCTAACTGAACTTTAGAGGCCACATCAATTTTATTGTGAACAAAGTAAACTCTGCATTTAGCTTTATCAAACGCTGGTCTTAAGAATTTTTGAACTCCCACATTACGAGTTCCATTTATATGACCTTTGCTCGGCCTTTACTCGAGTATGCTAGTAAGGTTTGGTCTACTGAAGAGCACATACGAAAAATTAAAACTGTACAAAGTTAGATTTTTGCGATTTGCTCTGCTCTTGAGCTTCAGCCAGCGACGACCTTTTGCAGACATCTTTTTCATTCATCAAATTTTATTTGGTGGGGAATATTCTTCAGCGCTTCTTAGAAAGATAATTCTTAATGTACACGCTCTTGTTTTGAGAATGGTACCTGATTATAGAATTGCTTCTCATACAAGGGCCTGGAGTCAGAATGACCCAATTACGAGGCTGCTGCGCGAGACTAATAAATTAAACACATTTTTTATTTCGGTTAATATTAAATTATTTTTACGTTTTCTTTTCTATTTTTAATTAAGTAGTATGACTCTATAATTCTCCTGAATTATATTTTAAAAAAATATTAATGTTTATGGTGACTCCCCGCGTGCGGATAGGGAAGAGTAATTGGGCGTTGGGAATTATTATTATTAAATTTTATAAATGAAATGGGTTATGCATTTAATTTTCAACTACATATGAATTAACCCTCGTTCTAAAACATAACTTGGGACAAAAATGATCGTAAATTAACTTCTGCACTAAAAAATAAGTAGGGATTTTGTCATGCAAACATTAGACTAGGCGCTAATATGAAAAACATAACCATTAATTATTATTAATGGCCGATAAATAAATACCTTCCATTTTTGCTGGAGAAATAACGGACATGTTTACAGCAAACCATTTAAAAAATTGTCTTATATTATTACAAATCATTTTTATAAATCTTCATTACAGATGTGTAAAAAGAATCTCGAGGGGCAAAGCTTCGTAGCCAAAGGCGGACGGCCATTCTGTAAAAATCATGCTAGATAAGTGATCAATCTAGTCTTTACATAAAATATCGTAAATTGCCATACTATTCAACAGCAACAACATCAAAAAATATCATTATAATATTTAAATTTTGCTTTTCAACTATTATAATAATTATTATTATATTATATACATATATATGACTACTATTCGAATTAAAAATAATAATTAATATATTATAAACAACTATATAATTTAATTTGTGTGCAATTTTTTTTTTTTTTGAAAATCAAATTTAGATTTTTTTTGACGTGACGATCGTATTAAATCAATGTGACAAATATAATTTATAATAAAATAAAACAATGTTTGTTGGCTGATTATTATTATTTTTTAAATTAATTTTATTTTTAAAACAAAAAAATTAATTAATATAATAATGTAAACTATATTATAACATATATATATATATATATATATTATGTATTAAATATTTAATAATAATAATATTGTTAAAAATAAAATACAAAATTATTGTTTCACTATTATTTTAAAAAAATATTGTTTTTTTTTGTATAAATCCAGGCGATCGTTATTTATTATGTACATAAATAAAATTTAAATGGCGCGTCATCTAACTAAAACTGTTAGACGTATTGTGGTTGTAAAGTCGATTTCGTTGTATAACACACTCGAGAGGGTAACCACAATAGGGATGATTGATTTGCTGTCTATACAATATTTGAAATGGTAACTAATTTATTTAATTTTTATTAAGCATTATGATAAAATAAAATATATTATTTATAAATGGGCTAGGACTTCCATTTCATTTGGACCTTGTTCATTATCTGTATAACCAGATATTGTAACTATTGTAACTAATTCATTATTATTATTATTAATACTATTGTTTGTACTGCTAATCGTTTTCTCATTATTTTCTAATTTTATTTTGCAATCATGTTTACTAATATCGTTTATTTTTTCTTGTTCGTCACGATCTTGGTGATGTTGCTCAATTCGGTCAGGTACATTGTCATTTTGGAGATTTTGTTGTTGCACTATTGCCGATCTTGTCGTTGTATTGTTATAACTTGGTGGTCGAATAATATCACTCTGATTTAGTGTACTGCGTACTAGAGTGCTGGTATGTGAACGATATGTTGGTGGTGGGGATGGAACTCGTATTATGTTGATAGGACGTTCGCGATCCAATAGCAACAGCCTAAAAATTATATAAAATAATTAAATCTATATATTTTACTGATTATACTTAAATTGTGGTTTTCATACCTTAGTCGATATTCTTGCATGCTCGCTTGGTACGATGGTGGTGGTGGCCGATGTTGAAATTCTGGATAGTAAATTCCACGCTGTGTGCGGTTGTACGATCGTCGGCTGCATGTATCAAAATCATTCCAACAGAAATTAGTTGTGGACACACTAAATTTCCAGGCCAGACCGCTAAGTGTTAGGATTACAATACCAAAACCAATCATGATGAGCGATGTTGTTAGATGAGATGCTGATGAGCCAATAATTGTTGTAGTGCCAATACAAATTCCTCCAATTGCACATGTTATACCACCTAATGCCAGGACACACAAGATTACTCGAAATGGTGAACCAGAGAACCATCGGAAGCAGCATCCTTTACCTGATCGCTCGGATGGTGATCTAAAATGTGAAAACAATAAATTACGTTATAATTTATAATATTGTATGTTTGACTAGACTTAAATTCAATAAATTTATTTTAAACGGTGTGATACAATTCAATATTTAAATAAAAGAAAATAAGAGAAATTGGTTAAATCGATCGACCGTACATGCATGCCAGGTTGATCATGAAGAAAAATTAATCAATAATATTGTTTATTTATGGGAAACCATTCGGTAAGGTATGAATGATCACCAAATCTGAACCTTAAAATAGTTACGAAACAACGAAACTCGATAATTCTCAAAATATGAAATCACATTTTCTCTTAGAATATTTTAAAGACGCAAATATTTCTTTTTAAATCATTTTTTGGAGTAGGTTCAGGATTTTAGCAAACTGTCGTGGTAAAACGACGTCATGCATCTCATCATGCACTGTAATACACTGACAACAAACGATGCATATATTTTGATGATAGATTTTAAATAGTGCAACAACAGAATGACAATGATCGTGTGCTCTTACAGATCGATTCCATCGCCAACTTCAAGACAATTTGTGTGATTCATATATTTGTTCAATAGCTCGCGTTGCTGGTGATATTGTTTCGAATTTATACAGCTCAAAATTTTTACTCTGTGTCTCAACAAAACTATTTTTTATCGTAAAATCTTAATTTTAACTTAAGAAGTCGATAGCATTGAAACGTAAAATAATGTAAAATTTTACAAATTTTTGCAAGAAAATGTTTTGCTAGCACTAATAAAATACTTAATAAACTTCCTAGAATCCAAATCCAAATAAATGAAAATAATATTGATTTATTATGGTATATTTAAAATATTTAATTATTATTTTTGAAAATTACCTTTTCATGATTCTGTCAAATTTGATATTTTTGCTGAGAAAAAACGATCTATGGGAAACCTCGAAACAATAATCAAAAGTAGGCTGCAATGTTATTCAATAGTCTGGTTCCTTTGTTTTTAGTTTTCCATACAAATTTTGTTTTACTTAAACGGTTTAAAGTAAAGGACTAGATACGATTATGTATTGAAATATATACCAATTATTTATAAAAAAAATATTACAAGTTTTTAATTTTGAACAGAAAAATTGTAATTTTAAGATATTTTATCGAATGAAGTTGCATCTGCCGCCGCGAAATTATGTCCCACTCCATGTGGCCAAAAAACTTGACAATCGCCGCCTAACATAACCTAAAAATATTTATCTTCAATTGTGGTCCTTACGTTTCTCATTCGTCATTCACCCAATATTAAAGATTAATGAAACAAAAATTCAAAATTTTCAAAATTAATCAAAACAAGAAAATCGCCGCGTCGCTCTTGGTGTGAATGTAAATATATGCGCGTCGAGTAGTATGGATCATTTGAAATTTGACGCGCCGCGCTTGGTGTGTCTAGTCCATAAGAGTTTGAGTTGGCTTTGAAATTTCAATCTTATTTCATTATGAACAAAAATTTACACTCTACGAATTAACTCATCGTACGGTGCAATAAATTGTATTTGCTGAATTATCTTTAGAACCAAATTAAATCAAGGGCTATGGACCAATTCTCCCGTAAATCGTTTAGGTAAATTAAAATTTTAGTACAATTTACTTAAGAAACCGTATCAATTCACTAGTAAATAAGATTAAGTAATTACGGCTTCAAGGTTGAAAATGATTATAACAATGTCTGGTTCGTATAGGTACATAAACTAATGTCAAAATTTGATGTAAAAAAATCATTTATGGTATTATGACACTGGCTTGAAAAAAGTGCAATACAAAAAGTATACGGTTTTACAATAAAATATTTTTGTTGAATTCGCATAAAAATATTCGTAATGTTACAGCAATTCTCGTATAACAAAATAATTCTAAACTGCTAGAATTGCTCGTTGGGCGGATTTTTTTGCTCAATTTTTGTACAAAATTTCTGATATACTGTATGCACTCGCCCTTACTAGTACTATGTATACATATTATTTTTCCCACTTCATTTGGACTTTTGAGACCTGAATAATAGCCATGTCATAATATCATTAGTGAAATATAGAGAAAATTTTCATTAAATGAAGAAGATACCCAACAAAATTAAATATATTTGGTGTTATTTTTGTTTAGCGGTTGTCGCTGTGTTTTACCATTTTCTTGTTTTATGTGTAGGTCCACACTACGTGTGGAGCAGAAAATTTTACGAATAATATTCGGATATTCATTTTGTTTATGAAATTTAATATTTTCAAAACAATTTATTGGTTGCCAATGTGTATTTTTTATTAATCAACAAAATTAAAATAAAATTTATTGTATACCATTAATCTATTACAAAAACGTTTTTATTTCAAAACAAAATTGGATATAGCATTTTTCATTGAAAAAAATCAAATAGAAAGACAACCGCCATATTTTTGAATTATTCTTTTAATAAGCAAAGACACAAATTATCATTTACTTATGTGTTTTTGCTTTATCCAGCTTTTTAGTACGGAGTTTACCACATACACTGTTAAAAATTGAATTTATCCAAGATTTACCTTAGATTTGGTCTGCAGAGGTTGGTGGTTTGGTACAAGTTATAACAGCTTCGAACCCAATTTCTGAGAGAATTCAGGCGATACTCGAGCTGCACTGATTGCATCTTTTAGTATGGCCTTCGAGGTAATATGGTATTTATTCAATTGTCGTACTAAATAGGCCCAAAGGTATTCAATGGGGTTAAGATCCGAACTTTGTAGAGGAGAATGCTTGGGGTATTATATGGCAACCACTCTCGAACAACACCCGCCGTATGTTTGCGGTCATTATCTTGTAGGAACACCCAATTTTGCTGCAATCCTTTAAAATGTTCAAATAATGCCATTTGTTCATAATTCTTTTTTAATAAACATCAAATTATAAATGACCACGCCATGCAACCCCCAACAAGAACACTTCCTGCACTATGTTTAACGGTACAACGAAGATTTGCCATTTCCATTGCTGTTCATGGCTTGCGCCATACTTTTGATGGTTCAATCATTATATTTGCTTTCATCATTCCAGAATGAAATGTCCCTATCCGCTGGTATAATTTAGCGAATTCAATACCGTTTCCTTTTGCTTACATCGCTGATAAGTCGTTTTTGTCTGGCCATTTTGGAAAAATATCCGTGCCTGTTTATAACTTTTTGGGCAGTTCGCAAACATACACCTGTTCCATATTCTTTGTGTAACATTAGTTGTATTTTTGTGCTAGACATTTTCGGTTCCGTGCGTATAGTACGCACTACAGTTCCCTTAGTTTCGCTAAGAGCACGAAGGCGCCCAGATCTTTTTAAGTATTCAAATACATATTTATAACCACTTCTCGGCATACAACGCTGGTTTCTTTCCGTGGAGACATCACAAAAATTAAAAATTATACTTTTAATTTAAACTATCACATAAAATTGAAAAAACAAAATATGGTCTTGTATCAAACAAATAAACTCACGCAAAGGATACACGATTGATTTTATACTGTACGAAGATTTTGCTCGCAAACGATTGAATAAAAATTGTAACTTTGAATAGAAAATTAATAAATTAAATTTACATGTGTTTTGTTTTTATTTTTTGTATTTTTTTATTTACTGAATCGATGATTTACCAAATTCTATTTTTGGAGTCGTATGATGAATTAATTCGTGGCGAATATTTATATTTTTTGAAAAGTTATAAAATTTATTTTCACAGAGTTCTTAACTCTGTATATTTAATATGTTCTGTAACATTGTGATGTTTACTCTACATACCTGTGGCACACTTCTCGCTTTTTCAGGTAATAGAGAATTGGAAAAAATATTTGCTTAGCAGTCTTGTATGTATAAATTATATTTTCCTGGCATACTGTGGTAAAGAGTTAATGGAAATTTGTTTGAAACAAAATTAAATATAGTTAGGTAATAATTTTCCAAACAATTTCGGCGAAGAATCAATTATTCTCATTTTATAAAACTTTTACATCTAAGTTAATTAAGCCAGACAAACACTAATTTTCTATTAAATTCGAATTCGTTTCGTTTCGATTTTCAATTATTTTTTTCATTTTTCTCATTGCAATCGCAGTGTACTAGAATAAATTTGTTGGTTTCTATGGTATCGTAATAATTTATTCGAGAAGGCGGAGATCGCATCGCAATAGAAACAACCTAATGGAAGTTCGTGATGAGACGTAAATTTCGATTGTATGCACAAGGATTTAGTGGAATATTTTAGTTGGACGGAATTTTATCCTAAGCGGCATTTTCAAATTCCGGTTCATTGAAATGAGTAAATTAATTCCATTTAATGCGCAATTAAATGTCAAATTATCTCGCCACGGAATTGAGGAGTGAAATACATTTACCTTTGAGTGGGATGTTTAAAAATTATATATGTTTGCTTTCTAGTAGGGCAACATGATGAATTTTATAATAAAAACATCTAAACTGATGGTAAAAGTGTTAATAATCGAAATCGAAATTAACATAAATCGATAAAAAAAAATTCATTTAAATTAATACGTAGAACAATACATGAAATTGAACGTTGAACTTGAGGCAAAAATTATATCTCGTTCGTTAAAATGCGAACATAGAGATCGTAAATAATCATAAATATAATAATAATAAATAAATAATATAAATAAAAGTCTTCCACCAAGGTACCTTGTATCGAAGAAACTGCTCTCTCTGCTATACAACTATTAAAATTTAATAAAATTTTGTTCACTTGAAAGATTTTAAAATCATCCTTTAAAGTGAGTCCAACAAATAAAGTTTTTAAACTTTTTTAGAACTGAAATTTCGTAAAAAATCAGAAATTTTCGAATTTTTTCAAAAAAGATTTTTCGCTTCGCAAGCGTCTCAATCTTAAAATTTCTATATGAGTTTAGATGTTTTTAAATATAAATGAAGTATCTATCGGCTTTCAAAAGGTTATAATTCGCCAATGTTGCGCTTGTAACGTCGTCCAAATAAGTAAAACTATGACGCGGCTTTTACACACATCAAATAAACATTTAGTCTGAATTCGTTATGCTTTAATTCTTCAATTTACAATGATTTTTTAAAAATGGGCGGTCGGTCCGACGCACCTGTTTACAATTTTTTGCGACATATAGTGTGTTGTAGTTTTAGATTCAGCTTTTCAAGCTGAACTCGAATCCTTCATAATAAAAAAATTTAAAAAATGCACTCCTCCGAAATGATATATTGTCCCAAAAACAGCCAAATTTTTCCAAAGTTTTGGGTGTTTTGACATTTTATTCGATTTTTTTTGTCAATCTACATATTTCTAGTGGGATTTAGTTTCAAAGGAATGGTGTCAGATGTGCCATTAATCGTCTAATTTTCTGAGCAATTCAATTTGGTACAAATAAATTATACAGCTCATGACAATAAATCGTTTCTAGATCTAATTTCGATGAACTGTAAAATCTCAATAAGAAAATCGTTTTCCAGAACCAATAAAATCGTCGATACGATGATGTGGTTTACGATTAACTGCCCATAAGATTAACTGATCTAACGAATAACTGATCTTACGATTAACTGGCCTTACGAAACTGGGGTTACGATTAAATGTATATACGATGAGGTGGCTCTACGGTTAAATATTTACGATGATGCGGTCGCATACCATAGGTTTAAACATGTATTTTTAGGTATCCGACCATATTATCGTAAACATTTAATCGTAGACCCAGTTAATCGTATGAAATTTCATACTCGTATGAAACTTCATAAAAATATGAAATGTCGAAAAAACTTTATTCAAAATAAGTATAATTTATGATTGAATTTCGACGAATTCGCTTAAGGTTATTTTAATCCGCTATTTACCGTTTTTTAAATTTTTAAATATTATAAATGAATTTGTAATATTTTCTATTCCGGTTTTCCCCGGGAATAGGGGAATTGAGAATTAGTGACGTTTTTCTGGCAGATAGAAATTTTCTATTCCTCAAAGTGTATTCTGGCTTTTAGGAATTGTTTTTTTTTTTAAAACAATAATTCCATTTTATAGCAGTTTTAACGTTAGTTTTTCCCAATATATATTTAAAATTTAATTAAACTTAATTAATAAGGTCGCAATACGAGTTTTAGTTTATAAAAATCTATGTACATACAAAATTTTTTCCGAAAAATTATTTCCAGTCTGCCAGAACACACATTGGGAACGGGAAATACAGATTTGGGAATTAATGCAATTTGTTATTACAGCAAAATATTTCCCCAATTCTTCGGGAAAGCCAGAATAGGGCCACCGATATGGTAACCACGATAATAAAATCCTAAAATCCGCTTATCATTCGTCTATCTTGGGGTTGGCATTGATAGTCGAAAAATACATGCTCGGAAAAAAACTTGGGACTAAAAAATACTGATAATCAAAATTTCTCTCTCGTTGAATTAACTGGTGGGGGTAGATTCTAACAAAAAGTCACTTTTTCATGACTTTTTTTTAGTAAAACAAGATATTGTGACAGACAATTTTCGATTCTAATGAAATGACATGACATTTACAGGAGTTTGTAGTAGTTATACTTGCATTACTAATTTGTATTCAATTTCTAACATATTTCCCTATTAATATTCGTAATAACTATTACAAGAAAATTTGCATAGATATAACAATTTCATTATTTTTCTTGGTGAGGGAGGGGTAAAGGGCGAATATACCAGCCCAAATGTCAACCTCATCACAAGAGAAACGGTGGAGTAATCGAACACCGAAACTTAGCAAATGATGTTGTCTCCATTGACCCACTACCTATTCCATCGGTTAGGTTGGTAGCTGTTTCAATAACCAGTCCTTAAGGCAATGAGTTCACAACAAAAAGGAATTTTTATCCCAGGTGGTATTCCAAATGCTCAGTTGGATAATCCACTCCCTAACGAAGCTCAATGGATTCTGGGGTGAGCCAACCATTGCAACTTCTTTTCATACGAAGTTCAAAAATATTTAAATTACCACCTAGACAATCACCGTCCGCAACTCAGCAGGAAAACGAAAATGCAGTTGATGAGGAACTTGCAAGAAAAACTACCGAACCAGTGGCTGTACCAACACAAGCAACAAGAAGATTGGCGCCACTGCCAATTATTGTGATATGCTTTACAGAGTTTGCGAATATTTAAGCTTTAATGAAATCAGTGTCCACAAACGATGATAGAGACGATAGAGTAGTGATACTAAACAATAGTGTTTAGAAGATAAATGCAAAATATCCTGATGTATCTTTAGCCCCAAAGCTCACTGATGAAGGCAATGTCTGATATACATACGCCATAAAAATAAACGATAAATTAAGGTTATGGCCAGAGGTGTTCATCTCACCAACAAGAACGAGGAAATATAGAAGACCTCAAAATGAAACAAATGAAAATTGGCGACGGAGTATCCTTAAACGGGAGAAAATTGAAAATAACAAACGAACCAAGATCATCAATGAAACGCGAAAAATTTAATTTTTAATATCAAAACAATATGCAATATAAGGGTTAAACTAGAACCACTGAAAAAGAACCTGAGATTAATACATCAATGCAATAAATGCCTAGGCATTAACTACACCAAACGAAAGTTATTACGGACGAGATATTAAGTGCTTAAGTGCGTAAAGTTTGTCGGTAGACCCAACGCAAAAAACTCCCCAGTTCACCGAAACGAAACAAAGTGTATAAACTGTAAAGGACAACACCGGGCTAACTATAAAGCATGCGATAGGGAGCGGTGCAGGAACAAAAATTAAGAAATAAAAAACGCCAATCGACTCAAAACATCAACAATATAAGAGAAAGGATTCAACTACAACTAGAGTGCCGCTACAACCACAGTCTATAGGGCCAGAGAGGAGATCTTACTCGCAAATGTCGCAGCAGGTTACTAATGCTACTAAAAAAAATCACTTGAAAGAATATAAAACAAGAACGTGGTGTAGTAGAAGCTGTATATAAGCGACTAGAAAGACAAGAAGCCACGAAAGAACTAACATCAATGATATAATAATCAAATGAACATAATTCTTAGAATTATCATTTGGAACGCGAAAGCAATACCACAGAACGTTTCAGAGCTAAAATTTTTCTAAACTTAGCCAAAATAGATATGTGTTGTATCGGAAACTCATTTAACAGAAACTTCGTTTATTAGAATACATGATTATGAATGCCACCATGCTTCTTATCCAGGAGGAGACGCTAGAGGTGGATCTACCGTAATTATTGAAAATAATATTAAACGTACGAAGGGCCCGATATTGAAATGAAAGAAATCTTGAAAATAAATTATGAAAATGAAAACCAAAAAAGTTGAGTCAATCAATAATAGAGATCTCAGTATCTCAGCTATTTACCGTCCGCCACGTCATCAGTTAAAATTTTATGATAGGCGGTGATTTTAATGCAAAGAATTATTATTGGGGAGCTAGACTTACAACCTCGAAAGGAAAGGAGTTTTTTAATGTACTTCGCGAAAATAGCTGTTAATTTCACTATGGCAATAAACCAAGATACTTGCCTGCTGATTTTCATAAAATGCCAGATCTTCTTAAGTTCTTTATAACTTCACGTGTATCGAAATAGACGTCTTCACGTGCATCGAAAATAGTGAAGGACTATATCTGACCACTCATCTGTGATCATGACTTTGAATACAATTATGATAAAAAACGTTAATTTACCTAAATTAACAAACAATAAAACGAACAAGCAACTTGGGAAAATTCATATATTCCTCGTCAAATCTGGCAGTAAACTCGTGCTCCGCAACGTAAAAATATCCTCAGCTTTATGTGCAACAATTTAAAACATCTAATAAAAGAAATAAAGGATGAAAGCATACAAATTAGCGAATTCGAAGACTTTCCGAACTAATAATGACGATTACACAATTTGGAAAGCAACGAAGGGGTTAAAAGAACCAAAATGCATGTGCCACCTATTGAAACGATGACGAATTGTGGGGTAAAAATGATAAGAAGAAAGTCTCTAAGTGGGTACCCATTTGAACGAAACTTTTCAACCATTGCCGAAACAAACAGAAAATGAAAATACAACTGTCTTAACTAAAATAGATGACCTTAACTTATAACATGTGACTTTACTATAGAACTAAAAATTGAAATCAATAATAATTTAAGTAACAGAAAAGCTTTAGGTTATGATTTAATTACTGGACAAATTTTGAAACCCATTCCCGAGAAAGACTTGAGTAAATCAGTTAAAATAATTAATGCAACCTTCAGACTGAAATATATCCCAAGTCAACGGAAGGTCAACGGAAGGTGGCAGTAGTAATTATGATTCCTAATCCAGTAAAAGATAAAAAATCTTATAGACCGATATCACTACTTCCGGTCATATCAAAAATATTTGAAAAACTGCTGCCCAAGAGGCTTAACTTATTAAGAGAAGAAAGAAGTTTACTTCCACTACCTATAAGAAATTTTATCAAATTTTTAAAACTTTCGAGTCAAATGGCATGACCCTCGATGCTAAGCAATGATGGAAAGAGAACATCAAGAAGAAAACAGAAGAGTGAACATCAAATATAGGAAAATGTACTGGCTCATGGGTAGAAATTCTAAGCTCATAATACTTAACAAATTACTTCTGTACAGGCAAATGCTATAAAAGCAGTATGAACTACCGGACAGCCTAATGATTTACAGGTTATTACGATTCATTTCCAGAACTTTGATTTTGCATGAGGTACCTTTTAAAGTCGGTGACAATTTATTAGAATCAGCATCAGATGTACAGAAGTAGGTCTTTTAGTGATGGAATTCGATTTATCATATTATTCAGGTACATCTAGGTACCTTAACACTAGCCAGGACCTTGTTTATTACTATAATGTTTCACAATTTCAAAAAAGGTTAACCAGATGTTCATTTCGACGTATACAACACACATAATCGCATTAAGTGCTTTTAATTAGTTACCACTAATACGTGTGATAAATCGAACGACACATATTGATTACCAATATTTATAATATCATCGGAATACAAACAAACAAATTAAAAATCGATTAATAACAAAACAAATCCAATATCAGTAATGTGTGGTGCTCTTAAACTACATAACTATAAATGTAATTCCGGATATACAGAAAAATATATTCGTATTCGTGTATAATAAATACGCTTACAAAAAAATAAAATAAAGTATTGTCATCTCAGTTTCAAGAGTAGGTCAAGAGGCGACAACTTTTATAATATTTTACACTACACACACACACACACACATTATAATTCTATCATTTGCTCGCATATAAATTTACATATACTTAGGCAAATATTTTTTATTATTATTATTAACTTTTGATTTCGATTTCTCATGTTCATTCAGACATAATACATAAGCGATTAAATAAAGCGCACTTTATTAACATAACAACATGCGTTTTCTTATTTTGACGCTGATCTACGTCCGTTAAAAAAAATCTAACTTCTAATCTTAGTAACGAGACGAAGTGCGCCGCAATAGTGAAATTTAGAAATTAAATTTGTTTTAGATATCTATTGTCTTGAGGGCATATTTTATTCAAATACACTATGCTCGGATATAAAGTAGCCAATGTTTCTAATCTTATTTCGTCTTCATAACGCATGAGCAAGAGTTTATAAAATACAAATCGCAATAAGATTTGTACTTATTAAACCTTTTTATTTTAAAAGAAAAGATACAAAGTAAAAACAATTAATTTGTAAATGCTGTGAAAGTAAGGAAGTAAGATGAAATTGTACACTATACGATGGCGTTGACGACTACACAATGGAGTAAAGAGAAAACTGTTCAATTTGTTTCAATCTAATTGAATTGCAGACGACGATGAAGATATACTTGCATTAAATATAAATGTAAAGTAATACATTAGTTAATGTTTTTAAAGTAATAACACTGTGCTAGTTAAAAAATGTGACAAGCTGGGTACCAAGGGGATAAACATAATTCGAGTACGCTGAATCCAAAGTGCTAGACCCATTTCAAAGTTAGTCCCCATTTTTGAGATATCACTTTCGACATGTTTTGGCTCTGAGTCAAAATTTGTCAAAATATACACACATTTTCACGTTGATAGCTCTTCAACCATTAAGATTTTCGTCTTGCGCTCTTCAGCAAAGTTGTTGCCCAAGCCAAGACAAACAATTTTGCCGAACATAACAAGACCGAAAAATCACATCCACCATATATGTGTTTTACTTAGGCCAAGGTTAGGTTAGGTTAGGTTAGGTTGGAGCGGCTGCTTCCGCATATTTAGACCAGTAGTGGCCCGTTGTGATACCACAGGATCCTATTTCCCCATTACCCCTGTTCAAAACCATTCGGAGCTACATACTCCACTGAAAGGCTGGCCCTACTGTATGATAGTGCCGGACACGAGAATAGGAAGTTATCTTAAGTCCCTTCCTCCTCTTCGTCCATGCAACTTCTACAAAGTCATTCGTCTGTAGACCCAGCCTTCTCGCATGTTCCCCAAAAAGGCAAGGCCTTGCCGGTTTTGGCAAAAGCTTTACACAGAAGACTGCGGCTCTTTCCTTGCCGTCTAGAGAAAAATGGGTCCACCTGTGCAGAGATACGTATACACAGGTAAGGATAAATACAACTTGAGGTCGTCATACTTAGGCCAAACAGGACGCTCATTTCAAATAAGATACAAAGAACACATCAATGACTTATCCAAATTTAAAAAAAGGACATAAAATCAAGTTTCGGACAAAACATAAAAACTGAAAATCATAGGTACACTAAATTCAATAAAAATTTAACCATTTTTCACAGAATCAACGAAATTAGACAGGTTAGAATATCTTGATATAAATTTCGGGCGCAATTTGACTCATGAGTCATGAAACATTGGTATACTGTACGTATACAAATTTTTCATTTAAATATATACAAAGTGAAAAAAGAACACAAAAATAAAGTGAAAATCGGCTTGTGAAATCTGGTGAAATAAATAATATGGATAGGTGTTTTAAACTCAAGTGCTTTTGTTATGTGTGTGGAAAATTTACAATTATGAGCAATCGCCGCAAAATAAGTGATGAAACCGCTGATTTATAGCGACTATACTTTTCACAAAATGTTATTAGTGGTGTAAATTGGACGCCATCTTGTACGGCATGCATTTTCCATCTGCATAGATAGCAAAACACTGGAACCGCAATGCCATTTGGTATCCCGATGATGTGGATAGATCCACAAGAACATGATCCAGTTCAATGTTATGAGTGTATGAATTATATTCTCGGTACAAACAGAAAAAAAAATTGGTCCTTTGACATACACTGCAACTACAAATGATCAACTACCGCTGCCGCATTCAGATGAAATTCCTGTTCCGGAAAGATCAAAACCAACTGAATAATATTTACCACCAACATTTGAATTTGTTGAAACCGGGAAAACATCGGCATCAATATATCAACCATCAAATGTTATCTAAAATCCAAAATCGTTTGGATATTATGGTACGACGCCTGCAACTATTGCAGCGGCAAGTCATTTTTTTTATCAGGATTTATAACAAGTGAACATTTTGGCTCCAAATGTTCGGATATATCAAGCAAAAAATCGTCATCTTCATTTTACGAATTTTTTCAAATCAATTGAGACTCCACAATGCATATAATCCCGAAGATTGGCGATTGTTTATCGATTCCTCCAAAAGCAGCTCAATTTGAAGGTAGTTCTCCTTCACGTTACCAACTCAAAAAATTCCATTACAATTGCACTCAGCACA
The DNA here is from genome assembly GCA_963691935.1 of Nephrotoma guestfalica. NCBI lineage: Eukaryota > Metazoa > Arthropoda > Insecta > Diptera > Tipulidae > Nephrotoma > Nephrotoma guestfalica. The sequence continues at coordinate 131,879,666 of OY829915.1, read as the reverse complement.
AACACAAAGGAGACTTATGCATCAATTAAAAATATCATTGATTTGATTAAATACAATGACCATCAATGGAAAGTTTGTGCAGATTTAAAAATGATAACACTTTTAAGAGGCTTGCAATTGGGTTACACTAAAAACATGTGTTTTATGTGTTTATGGAATACACGTTTTAAAGGCGACCAATACAACGAACGGGACTGGGCTTTATGTGAGAACATTAGATTTCGATACGACAACATCGTTGAGGCTCCACTTGTGCCAATTGAAAAAATATTGCTACCACCACTTCATGTAGAATGAAAATAAGAGAAGGTTCATGTTTGAATCTAATCGAATCTAAGTTTTGATCAAATGAAATTTCATTTCGCATCTTGTTTTTTATTACTGGAATACTTAATGGACCAGATATTCGACGTTTGATGAACGATGACGCATTTGAAAATGCTCTCAGTGCACGAGAGCTTGTGGCATGGACATGTGTAAAAGAAGTTATTAAGAATGTTCTCAGAAACAATCGATCCTATGATTGGCGCAATATATTGAAAATATGCTGACCACTTTTTAATATAAACGTTCGAATGTCATTAAAAATACATTTATAGCATCGTCATGTGGAAAAATTCGCCGAACAATCACCAGCCGAATTCGATGAGCAACGGCGAACGTTTTCACCAAATGACGGCATGGCTCGAACATTGGTACAGCGGCAAAAAGCTACATGCACTCTTGAGTGACATTTGTTAGAATTAAGATTAAAGAAAGAAGATCAGAAAATTAAAATTAAAAAGTTAAGATAAATTTCCATAAAATCAACTGAATCGATAAAATTTCTTTTAAATATTTTCTATTGTATCTATATTTGTCGATGCGATCTTTATTCGATCGATTTCAATCGATTTAAATTCAATATATGGACAAAAATGTTAAAAAAATTGTTTTTCGTCGCAATGAAAAGAAAAAGGAAAAATAATACAAAAATGTGAATGTAGATGTGCTTTTTCGGTCTTGATATGTTCGGCAAAGTTGTTTGTCTTGACTTGCGCGACAACTTTGCTGAAGAACCCAAAACGAAAATTTTATTGGTTCAAGAGCTATCCACGTGAAAATGAGTGTATAGTTTGACTCAGAGCCAAAACATGTCGAAAGCGATATTTCACAAATGGAGACTAACTTTGAAATGGGACTAGCACTATTGAATTCAGCATACTTGAATTAGGGTTACCCCTGGGTACCCAGTTTGTCACAAAAAAAAAGTTGTGCGATTCAAGCACAGTGTAATTATTGAAAATATTTTGCTATGCATAAATCTTTCGAACTCAGTACGCAATTACCTTAAAGCCTACATACGTGATTACGTATTTATATGTCTATAGTGTTCAGCAAATCGTTTTGCAGTCGATCTCAATCATTTGTCCTATATTAGATATTAAACCACAAAACTTCAAAATTTGTCAATTTTTCAATCAATATTTAGTAGTTACAAATACATTATATTAATAACGACAAAACGAAATTAGCATTGTCTATTATAAACAAAAAATATTTTTGTAGCCATCTTAATTTTTGTTTTAAACATAAACGAAATGGAAATAATTTACTCCTCGCCTCCGCAAAAAATGATTTTACTTTTGTTTTTACAAATTTACAAATTACATACATATAGTTATAAGGTAATTCACAAGTGTATTTTACAAACAGAAAAGTGGGTTCGTTCATTTTCTGATAATCAGAGTACCTAGGTAGTTGTTCCCATTATTGATTTTTTTTATTTAGAATCATTTTCGATTTGTATTTTTAAACATATTTTTTGTTGTTAATATGGGGTGTTGTTTGGTACTAAGCGTAAGCTACTGAATATTTTAGATTCAGATCGGAAAAATTTCAAAATATTTTGAAGACAATTTAAAACAGATTTAATGTAATTCTTTTATTTTACTTTAAAATAAAGAATATTACTACTGTCGCTGGCCTCAGAAAAAAGTCAAATGATAAAAATTTTAACGAAACAAACGCCTATTTTTAGACTATAGATAAATCGTTCTACAAAAAGGCATATAAACGTATGAGAACCGTTGAAATGAATGTATCATCCTTGACGGAAACGTTGTTAATAAATAAAGTCGACGTGTTATTTGCAGGCCTGACCAATTGGGTTAAGCCACCAATTATCAGAATTTCGAGCTTAATCGATGAATAATAGCGATTCAAATAGTAGCGATGAAGTTACACCTCGTTTTGGTATAGAAGCGCATCAGAAAACTGTTCCGTTTAAATTAAACATTTTATTTATTACGCCTGACCAATTACTCATTAAGCCCGATTAAATACCATTAGCTGACTAGCTCCGCAATTTAGAGTATTCACATAACCTATTTTGGTATCAACATTTTTGAAATAATAGCGAGCATGCTACATCGATTTTCGTTAGAGCGCATCAGTTCTGTTCGGAAATCTGTTCCGTTAAAATTAAATTCACTAAGCCTGACCAATCCTTAATTATACCCGATCAAATAAAAGCATGCCGAATTAACTCCGCACTTTGGCTTATTCAAACACCCATTCCAGCGTAAACAAATTTGAATTATAGCGGGGATGCTATAATTGCATCGGGGTGCTACATCGAATAATTCGAAAAATAACTTTTCTGCATAAGCTAGTGACATGTTTTGTTGCGTGGCGAACCCAATAACAGAAGTGACAATAACAAATACACATAGAACATCATATATAGTTGTTTTTAAACAGTTCTTTAAGCTTGCCAAACCTTTTATTTGTATCAACTGGCATCGGGATCTATTAGTCAAATTTACGTTTCAATATAATCTAATAAACACATAAATTTAATAGAGAAAAAATAAAATTGACGCTTGAAATTCAAAAGGAATCCTTATTTGTGTTGCATGTGCATCTAAATATAACAAACACCTTCTGAGTGACATTAACCTTCTGTGCGTGACATAAAACGTATGCGCAACACTATAAATTAATACATTTTAATTAACTTGCTTGCTTTTACTCATTTTTGTAAACGATTTAAAAAAATCCTGTCGCTGACCAATTACTAAAAATAATTGACATTTTTATAAAATTAACTGGATGAGGTGGCAACTTCATGGAGTTCTTGTGTTATACCTCATTTCTTTCTAGCGTTCGAAACCATAATTATCACATTTTCTAATAACTTAAAGGAGGATCAGGTTCATAAAGTAGCGGAAGCTGCAGCTGAAAGTTTTCTACAGTTCTAAATTTTATTTTATTGCTTCAGGGATCTCGCGGATGTACATAGCATATATATTAGGCCTATGTTAAAATTTTATTAGAATAATTCAACTTGCACACCAAAGACCCATCTGACTATACTTGATCAAGAATTCCACGCCTGCAGGCTTTTGTTCAAACAGTATTGCTGTATAAATTTGGTATATTCGCCTTTTAACGCAAAGTGAATGACATCTGACGGAATATTTTAGAAATAGAGCGGAAGGTGATCAATTTCTCAAAAAGCTAGTTTTCATTTAATATAGATTACATAGTTGACTATAATTCAACTGAATATTATGTAAAATGTTCAATTATGCTTGGTCTTCACTCGCAAACTTACACATTGAAAAAGAGAAAATCTATTAAAATTGCTGATGTTTTTGTCATGACATTGTGACGAAATGAGTAGAAATTGTATTTTACTCTCAATTAAACAAAACAGCGAGTATAAAATGATTTTACATACATTTGGGTGTTAATACGTTTTATTTAATTAAGAGTAAAATACAAATTTTCTACTCAATTTTGTCACACTATCACCATCAAGTATCCTTTTTGTCACGGTGTAATGCGCATGATCAGATTCAATACAAATATATTTTGTCATTACATTCTAGCGGCATGACAAAATTTTGCGAGTGAAGGCCGAGCGCTAGTTTAGAATTAATGTAACAAATGATGAAATAATAATAAAATATCGTAAGACTTTTTCTCATATAAATATCACCTCTCACTCGCATAGGAAGTGGCGCTAACTAGGTGGCGTTAAAACTCCAATAAAGGTACTGAACGAGTTGCAGCTACCACAAAGTCCCACCGTTGTGAAGTTTCCGACAAAACAAAAAATTAATAACCGACCAAACGACACAGTGCTTAAAGCTTTGGCGCTTGGATCGTTAGGTACCGGGTTCGAATCCCGATAGCGGCAGGATGCAAAAGGAAATATTCTATAATTTTCTTCTTTCTAGCTTAAAGCTTTGGCGCTTGGATCGTTAGGTACCGGGTTCGAATCCCGATAGCGGCAGGATGCAAAAGGAAATATTCTATATCGAATTACGTACAATCTGTGCTGAAAACAACACCAACTATGATCCCTTGTCGGAGTACAGAACTCATGGGCTAACCCATCTTCCATGCCAGTACTATAGGTTGGTATGGAGCTATGCAATATGCAGATGGTTCTACGAAAATCGGACCTATAGCCTTACGTCCTCGAATTGGCAGACAACGGCGTAAAAGTAAGAACGAATTGCAAAAAAATTAATAAACATGACTGTATTCAAAATCTATGAAAATAACCAAAATGCACATGTACCTATTGGTACAACAGTTGATAAAGCAATGAAGGACGTATTTAAAATTTAACAGTTAAAAATGCAATTACGAAATTAACGATCTTCTTGGAAACAAATGATAAATGAAAATAAATAGATTAATAAAAATTTTAATAAGGTGTATTTACATTTTATTGGAAACGACAAAAATTTTATGGGGTTTTTTGAGATTCTCGAATCACTCAAAAGTGTAAGAAATTGATCGTTTTTAACTGAATTTCAAACAAATTATTTTAATTAAAATATTGTGAAATTCTCTTTCTTATCTATGAATATTTTATTTTGTTTTTCCGTTTTCTTTATTTTGTCCGTATTATTTTGTTTCATTTGTTTAAATTTCGGCCTTTCATGCTTAAATTTTACAGATAATTTTAGAATGTGACCATAAACACACTCAATTTTCTCGCTCGAAAGTTTCTCGCTCTCTCTAAAAGTGGTTAAGTTCAATTTTTGTAATAGATCAGGCACACCTGTACGTATTATAATTTCGTAAATGTCAAAAGTGGCGAAAAACCGCAGTGTATTTTAATTTCTATATACAGTCCACGTAAAAGAAATCCTGGTCTAAAACAAATCCAGCATAATTATCCCCCCCCCCATGCTTGATAGAACTGTTTTTTACGAACTAAGATGAAATTTGGCATGTAAATTGAAATTGAAATTCAAATTGGATGTGAGATTCTTTAAAATAGCTGACTAAATTGTGGTATTTTTTCAGATTTCGCTTACGTTTGAATTACAGGGTTAACACGGAAATATTATACTCGATTTTTTGTGATGCTATAGAAAATAAACCTTCTGAATATACTTTGGCCTTTATTAACCGTCGCTGACAGTTTAATTCCTACAATAAAATTAATCACAACTCAGACAGTGCATGCTGAGGTTTATTGAATCGGAATTGTAACTTGCATTGTGAATGAAGTCCTGAAATAGCGCCACGACGAAGACAACCTGTCACTAATAAGAGTAGTTTATTTATTGGAACCGCTTATTCGGTAGGCATACTACTTTGGCCGGATTGCCGGATTGTTAAGTAATTTCTGGTCCTTGGATCGTCTCTACAACTTTCTCCGTTGCCTGCTGGTATTCCTTTATTATATACGGGCTCAAAATAAAACAGGTCGATTTGCAGCACTGTAAGTCTATATCATTTGAGCTTAGAAAGTTTCTTTCGCTATTGCAAACAGGTATTTTTCTAATTCACGAGTCTTATCTTATATGTGGTGTGGTTTCTATTTTGAATACTACTACTCAAATTCATGAGTGCAACACGGCAGATAATAATATTAATGAACTAACTTTTGTCAATTCCACTCGCTTCGAAATAATTGACTTTACCTTATGTGTTATGTTCTACGATTTAATATTAAATCAAATGTTAAAATCTTACATATAATAAAAACTAATATAGACTAGAAACTTGTCTTAAACTAAGAACAAACCTTTCTAGTGCAGTTTAAAAGTCGATCAAAGTTACTAAGAAAATTAAAATGTTTGCCAGAAAACAAATCTTTTAGTCGATTGAAACAACTTCGTAATTGCGCAGAATGTCTAGAAAAAAGTATGATATCATAGACCATGGCATAGATTTCATGACGAACGTAATAGCATGTCAGACTCAACAAAATTTTGGGTGAAAAATGTTAATTGTTGTCTGCTTCAAAATGTTTTCATGTATCGTTTAAATCTAATGGCCCTGATGAAATTTGTGTAGCTGAATTACAGCACGATTATCCTATCATCAAAGTCTGTTTGCTAATTCTCTTCCAAGCTAGCGTGACATTTAAATTCATTGCAAGCTCGTGGAGAAGCAATCTAGTTGTAACTCAAAGCCAGCATAAGTCTAACTCAGATTTTATATCAAACCCACCATTGATTTAACTCGATACTTAAATCTCATGTTGCCAAGGTTGAGGTATGGATATTTTCTTAATTTCTTTAAAAATTGCTTAAAGATGTCCACAGGGTGGTGCACTTTCGCTATTCCTGTAGCTTCTAGCTACCGATGATCTTTCAGTTAAACTTCAACAGTTCGGGTTTTGTATTCAGGATTATGCTGACGAGCTAATTATATTACTATCAGGTAAACATTTCAACGCCGTATCTAAACGGCTCTTCACGTTAATCCGATGTGGTGTTGAACAAACGAAGAAATCAAAATGGCTTTATTATTCCGACTCTGTTTGGTTTGGGAGCTTGTTTTTGGCATTTCTAACTTGACAATAACCTTCAAAAAAGCGAATACGATATATTATCAATGTTGCAGAGCTCTGAATTTCTTGGAGTCGGACATGTTATGCCTTATCTACAAGTCAATAATTCTACATTGCTGACTTATGCATATTGAGTGGTAACCTGTTAACTTAAGTGTTCAATTGTGAAACTTCATGAACTATAAAATATTGCAAGTAGAAAGCCATTCTTATCCCCCGCCCTTCCCAGATTTTTAATATAAATAGCTTCCTCTACTACTTATCAATTTACACAACGCCGACTCTATGCTATCCGAAATTCTAAGAGCTGAAATTAGAGACATCAACATCTTCTTATGTACTGAGTACAAGGCGATGCTTAATTCGCTGGGTAACCCCTTGATTTTTGCCACGCTCAATTTTAAATACATCATTTAATTATTTTGGTTCTTGCTAGAAATATTCATAGATCCTCGCTAATAAGCCCTCTCGAGATTGAAATAAAACGCTCCTCAGAGGCTTTCACGTACCCCTACAATTCTATACAAACGAATCTATAGTATAAACGAATTGCAATTTACTGGACTATGTCAAACTTGTTTCGGTATATTAAACGGTATTTTTAACATTAAGCGAAAGGTATGGTTATGGTAAGCAACCTGGTCTTGTAACCCTTTTTAATTATAGTATCTGACGAATAATTTTCAGTTTTTCGAAATTAGTACTTAGTAGTTATTAAGTAGTTTTAATTTCAGAATTGCAAATTTTCGGGCTTCATTTTATGTATTTTTTCGGGATTTTTATCAAACTTTTTTATCAAACCCATTGATGCTCTTAATTTATAGGACTTGAACCTGTTATTTCTTTTAGTTGGTATTTATTTACTGAAAACTAGGATACTGATATAAAAAATTACTGAAAAAATAAATGACGACAATTTCAGATGCTGAAATTAAAAAAACTTGATTTCGAAAAACTGAAAAATATCGTTAAAGCTTTTATAATTAAAATTCATTATGATAACAGATTACCATAACATGAACAACACATAAAACAGTTTATCTTTCGGCTAAGGTTAAAGATGTCGCTCAATACACCAGAACAATTTGATATATGTAGTTCTTTAAATTGCAATTCGTTTTCCTCGGTTCTAATCGGATATTGCCGCTTTAAAAAGCATCTCAATCGCATGCGGCTAGCTCCAGTAACGGCCAAATCTAAAATATATATTTTCACCCCTGCATTCCTCTCGTAGCATTTATGTATCGCGCCTCTCAAATACGAGGCATTGTCCGTTCTGTTGAATAGAACTATTTCACCACCTACAGTATCGAATCTCGATGTTTATCGATTATCGAATTATAGAAATTCAGACAGTCCGGTTTTAAATAGCAAGCGACTCAGTCTCACTCATACTCGGTACAGTCCAGTGATAACTCAAAGTACAGGACGACAAATTCGTGCACGCGTTGATTAAACTTAAATTGTTAATAAAATATAAAATAATATTTTAGAATCAATAAATAAATAATATATACACATAATAAATTAGTGAGTGCACATAATTATACCAATTAACCTGGCTGTACATCATCAGCTACTTTTAGGAGGCATGCGATGACACTTTTCATTATGTATGTAGCTGCCCTGCTTTATATTTTAATTACGACTTGATTTAAATCAGTCAATTAACATCCTTACCGTTAGGTCGGGGTTTCAACTAATTCAGTTTGCCAACAAGCATTGAGTGAGAAAGCTTGTTTGGATTCTAGTATATATTTTAAATTCAATTCATTACTTAGTTTCAAATACAGCTGAATTCTGATCGGGAAACACTATAAGGCTTTAAAATTGATTTGTACCTACTCTTGATCTTGATACATAACTATCAAAGTGTTGGTATTTGCTTGTGACAAATTAGATTAAAGCGTTAAACGGTTTTTTATATATAGTTTTATACGCAGGCCAAAATTTGAGATACTTTTGCAACTGTTCATTTGCTATGAATTTGTGATTTAAAGATAAATAAACAAAGTGTGTTATTGTTATTGAACGGGTTTGTTTGAAATTAATGAACAAAAATTGCGGATCTGGCCAATTTGTTACGATATAGCAATGTGCAAATATGTATTGTCTTTACATATTTAGTGTCGACATCCGGTGTAATGCCTAAACAACATGATGTCCATCGTAAAATAAAGTTGTTGTATTGTTCAATCTTCCATTTCTGAACTAGCAAACCTCCGACGTTGCTGATGATAATTATACAAATCGTACTTTGTTTATGTGCGTGCGCCTTTCATCCTAAAAATATATAAAGCAAAAAATAGGAGGTGCCGATCTCAAAAAAATATATTTCAAATTGTGTCTGTATTGCGCGTAGACCTTTTCAAAATTTCAGGATAATAGATTGGAAAAATATTAATTTAAGAACAAAAAAAATATTTAAACTTTACAAATATTTTTCCAAATTCAATTTAGCAAGACAACAAAATTATGTACCTATTTTTGAATTTTTGGTGTTACACAGACACACAATCATTAATAAATTTCTAAGAACCCTACAGCCCAACAACAAGAAACACGTAAAATATACGTCCCAAGATTAAAACTCTAAATAGTAGAAGAAAAAATAAAATTAAATCTTAAAAATCAAAGCATTAGAAAAACGAAATAATAATACATATAACATTGAACAAGAAGAAGAATAAGAAGTAAATACTGAAGAACTACATAATAATAACCACCTTTAAATAAAAAAATAATGTTTGTAGTTTTATTTATAGTTTTTGATAGATTAAAACCAGGGCCGAAATGTTTCATGCAATAGCACGCCTGGTTGTGCGTGTGTAGGCTGTTCTCCAAAATCTATATTTATAAATTATTATTAACTGTCGTACGGCAAAAATATTATGAAATTAGTTTTCATAAATTTATGTATTTATATGAAAAAAATAAAACTCGACATATCATCTTCTTCATGCTATGTATTCTATAGGAAATTGCCTAATCAAACATTACATCTATGTACTCGTATATACAGCTCATACTCGTATGTATGATGAAATAAGTTAAAAAGCGTAATGCCGACTGGTTAGGTTTTTTCGTTATCGTTATCATTAAAATTTAATTATATTATCTCTCTGTAAATTGAACGACGACGACTTAAACAGATTACATGGAACACAAAACTGTTTAGCTTAAGTCACAGAGCAATCAAATTATTATTATTATCGTATTACTTAACACGACAAGAAAACTAAAATCTTTTCACTTTTTGGAAAGTTTTATAATTTTATTGTCTTCTTATTTAGAAATGAAAAGAAATAAAGAAACCTAATGTTTAGTTTAGAAGGTATACATTATATATAGTGTGCAGAGTAGCAGAATTAATCATTTTATATTTTAGAAAGATAAAAAAGAACTATGGATGGGATATATCATATACAAATAGACATAAAATCGAGGGTATCTTTCGTTTTGGTTATTTTTAAACCGGATGAGTGTACAATACATGAACTCCTAACGAATATGTGCAGAATATGTCTGAAGAGCATCATAATTATTATCTTTTACAATCTTATGCTAGTTATATATGTAGAAGGCTGTTTATTTTATAAATCATATTTTAAGTGTTTCTTAATTTTGTACGGTGTGACTAGGTCGCCGTCATAAATAAACAGAAAATATGGGATCAAAGTTATCTTATCAATGTGTGCAATCTGCTTTGTAAATTTAACAAAACAACCGTGACAAATGGTATGATAAAGTTATGACAGCATAATTTAGGCAAATTAACATGTTCGTCAATATTGATGTGTTCAAATCGGCTCCTCGATATTAGTTATTTATTAAACTATCTTTTAATGTTAATATTAGGTTTACCCAATAATATTGCATTGCAGCAATGTATACTACATTCGCATGCCCTGCAAATCATATCCAGTGATCCATACAAAATAATAAACTATCAACGGCTGAGTAGGCTTGATGAAACAATCGAATTCGTGCGCAGCATTGTACAGTATACATTCGTTTAATGTTTTAATTTTTATAAAAACAAATTAAAACCATGTCACCTGTTTTACAAATAAGGTACGCGATATTAATTTATCGAAAGTGCCATATAGAAACTTTCACCCAGTTGAAAACAAATCTAATAAATTTTGGGCATTTTAATAAATGGTGCGTTATAAATGTTCATGTAAATGGAAGATGACATCGAAGTAATCGTTTTGGCATGTTTCCATATTCACACATGAAAGTAAAATAAAAATGTTGGGGTCGAATTCGAGATGGTTATCAGCATATTTACCACCGATATTAAATAAAGGGTGATTTTTTTGTGGTTAGGATTTTCATGCATTAGTATTTGACAGATCACGCGGGATTTCAGACAAGGTGTCAAAGAGAAAGATGCTCAGTATGCTTTGACATTTCATAATGAATAGACTTACTAACGAGCAACGCTTGCAAATAATTGAATTATATTACAAAAATCAGTGTTCGGTTCGAAAAGTGTTTCGCGATTTACGTCCGATTTATGGTCTACATAATCGACCAAGTGAGCAAACAATTAATGCGATTGTGACCAAGTTTCGCACTCAGTTTACTTTATTGGACATTAAACCAACCACACGAATGCGTACAGTGCGTACAGAAGAGAATATTGCGTCTGTTTCTGAGAGTGTTGCTGAAGACCGTGAAATGTCGATTCGTCGCCGTTCGCAGCAATTGGGTTTGTGTTATTCGACGACATGGAAGATTTTACGCAAAGATCTTGGTGTAAAACCGTATAAAATACAGCTCCTGCAAGAACTGAAGCCGAACGATCTGCCACAACGTCGAATTTTCAGTGAATGGGCCCTAGAAAAGTTGTCAGAAAATCCGCTTTTTTATCGACAAATTTTGTTCAGCGATGAGGCTCATTTCTGGTTGAATGGCTACGTAAATAAGCAAAATTGCCGCATTTGGAGTGAAGAGCAACCAGAAGCCGTTCAAGAACTGCCCATGCATCCCGAAAAATGCACTGTTTGGTGTGGTTTGTACGCTGGTGGAATCATTGGACCGTATTTTTTCAAAGATGCTGTTGGACGCAACGTTACGGTGAATGGCGATCGCTATCGTTCGATGCTAACAAACTTTTTGTTGCCAAAAATGGAAGAACTGAACTTAGTTGACATGTGGTTTCAACAAGATGGCGCTACATGCCACACAGCTCGCGATTCTATGGCCATTTTGAGGGAAAACTTCGGAGAACAATTCATCTCAAGAAATGGCCCGGTAAGTTGGGCACCAAGATCATGCGATTTGACGCCTTTAGACTATTTTTTGTGGGGCTACGTCAAGTCTAAAGTCTACAGAAATAAGCCAGCAACTATTCCAGTTTTGGAAGACAACATTTCCGAAGAAATTCGGGCTATTCCGGCCGAAATTCTCGAAAAAGTTGCCCAAAATTGGACTTTCCGAATGGACCACCTAAGACGCAGCCGCGGTCAACTCTCAGTTATTTAACTCAATTGTAGCGGCATTCGTAGCAGTATCGCTCTTTGCTACACGAGATGATAATATGATTTTAACTTTTATGTTGGTCGTAAAAACACGAAATTATTCACAGCTCAAAGGCACCAAAATTAGTGTAACACGCTATCAATAAAGTAAATAATTGATTAAGTCCGGCCAACTTTAATTCTTTACCTTTAGCAAGGTCGACACCACCAGATAATGGTCAGATATATGATTGAGATACTTGCGCCTCCAACTCACTAACTTTAAAGACAAGGTAAACATTTATTTCGACAGCACAAATATATATATTTATCTTATGTGGAGTTTAAATACTTCGTCGCACATGAACCCGGCTCACCATTGGCATTCAATACCAGTTCAATATTAAAATTTGTGCACCAAACCACATTAATTGGTTTCGCCTCGCCACAGGTCCTAAAAATTCTCAAGGATGACTAGCGCAGAATTAACTTCCCCTCCAAGAGAAGCAACCAAGCCTTAACCAGTAGCTCATACGAAGTTTATAGCGGTTAGAATATTGCAACCAAACATTCTAACTGTACATATACGGGAACAATTCGACGAGTATTCGACAAGCAAAACGCCCAAGCGAGTAGCCGCTCATTGATTGCGCACGCACACCACGATGCCACCATATCGTTCCGCCATTACATATGGCGGATACAAATTCAAAATTAAATTTTAATGTTTACCATAAAATAAGACTTTTCCTAATGGCATTTGTAAAATTGAAAATAAGTGAATTTCCAAAAATATTAACAAACAATGCCAATGCGAACGGTTGTGAAATTTGTTCTACCAAAAATCCCCGTGTACAAATCCAATAAGAAATTGTTAATACAGAACATGTATTAGTGATTAAACTGTTCAATAAAAATTTTGCAGAAATAACTATATATTATAATAGATAGAGACGAAAATAGCCGCGCTATTTTTTCATAATCGATTTATTTTGCAAAGACGATTGAATTTAAACATTATTTACAATCTATAACTCGAGTTATTCCATTATGCAACACTATTTTTTTAAAGGGGAAAACTACGAAAATTGTATGGTACATCTGACTATTCGATGTGGTAGAGTACATTAGGCATTCCGTAGTACTTAAATACTTTTCCAATATGCTGAAACATTATTTACATAATCATTTTTAACTTCAAAACGGTATCCTAAAAAGTTTGTAAAATGAGTTATTCCCTTAGGCATTATTGCCACAGTACTATACTATATTTAAATTTTTTTTAAAAACGTAAATAAAAAAAAAAAATGTTAAAGTAAACAACAGTCCAATTAAACCTAATTGTTAAATTTATGAATTCATATAAGAATATTGAGTGTAACTAAGAAGAGAAGTTTAATTGCCGTTAGTGGATCTAATTGAACGATTCCACTACATGGAAAAGTTAACCTTAGATAACAGTCAAGTGCGCTTTCTAAACGGAGAGTATCATTTTCCGTTCTCGTAAATCAAATCGATTTCGTAGGTGTTGTGGAAATGTTAGCTTTAAATTGTCACAATCAATTGAGTCAAGAGGAATTTCCAAAAGGAGAGGATAGGTATTGTTTTCATTCTCGTAAATCAAAATTTTATTGGTTTAACGCTACGATATCCTGAATTTATATAAACTAAAACTACTCAAACCAATAAAATAGATTTGATTTGCGAGAACAAAAAGGAATGTCTCTTCCCTCCATTTGGTAATTGCTCTTGACTCGTTTGTTTGTTTCCACCTAAGGCTAACATTTCCACATAGTGGAATTTTTCGACAAACTTTACGGTATCCAGAATTTATCTTAACAAGAATTTCGCAAACCAATGAAACTGACTTGATTTACTAGTATATCGATTTTGTCCCGTGAGTTACTCATTTAAAATGAGTGAAGCAAAAAAAAAGCAAAACCAAAGTAGGCGCATATCTCTAACACAAACACAAATGCTACTACTATATCTTTCCGGTTACACTCATTTCGTTTCACACATTTTGGGATAAAATCGATATACAGAACTAAAAAGGATACCCTACTCTCAATTTAGATAATGCACTTGATTCATTTGGTTATGTTACGACAAACCACGATTTTCGCAATTTATTTAAACTAAAACTACTCATACCGATCGAATTGACTTAATTTACCAGAACAAAATTCAAAATTATCCCATTTGTATGGAAATCTCATTTAGCCACTTGATTGTCGTAATGTAGTAATGATTTCCACTTAGTAGCTTCGTATACAAATTTCTTATATCCGGCATTTAGAGATATTGAAACAGCTAGTATTATCTTACATTTTTTTGTTTGTTTTCTATAGGGTTTTCCAATAAGAGGTTTCATTTTGAATAGCCTGCTATTTGGGCAGCTGTCAATTTTGAGCTATCATTTTTTGACATTTGACAAGTAAAAACTACGCCATTACTAAAAATGGTACAATACACGCTTCAACAGCCACAGTTTGCAAAACTAAAGCACCAATCGGCTCGTCGTGAAGCACCTTCTGGCCGATACTAGTGAAACTGGTGGAAAAATTTGAGCTGTTGGGACAAGTTAGTGATGTAAAGAATCGAAACCGTGTGCGTCGCTCAAGAACAACTGGGAATATTGCTGCTGAAGCCCGTTGTGTTGACGAAAACCAAGGTTTGTCGATTCCTCGTCGATCTTTGGAATTAGACATTCCACAAACGACATTACACCGTATTTTGCATAAAGACCGTATTTTGTCTTAAGGCTTTAAAATTTCAGTTAACACAACAACTCAAGCCGGTCGATCACCATAAACGTCTTATCTTCGCTGATTGGGTCCTACAAATGCATCAAAATGATCCGAATTTTCATCGAAAAATCATCTTCAGTGACTAGATTCATTTTCACCTGAGGCTACGTTAATAAGCAGAATTGTCGCATTTAGGGCTCAGAAAATACAAGAATGATTTTTGAAAAGCTTCTTCATCCTCAACGTGTCACTGTTTGGTGCGGTTTTTGGGCTGGCGGTGTGATAGGACCGTACTTATTCGAAAATGGGGCAGGTGCAACTGTTACGGTGAATGGATTGCGCTACCGAGCTATGATTAGTGATTTTTTATGGCCGGAGTTGGAAGATATTGATGTGGACGAAGTTTATTTTCAGCAAGACGACGCTACGTGCTACACAAGCAACGAAACAATAGTAATTTTGCAATAAAAGTTTCCTGACCGTGTTATTTTTCGAAGAGGTGACCACAATTGGCCACCGAGATCTTGTGATTTAACACCTTTAGACTTTTTCCTTTGGGGCCTGAAATATAAGGTCTATGCCAATGCTCCACAATCGATTCAAGATCTTAAAGATGGAATTCGTACAGTTATCGAGGACATACAGCTGCAAATGTGCGAATTGGTCATGGAAAATTTCATGAACAGGATATGGTGCTGCAAGCGTAGCTGTGCCGGCCATTTGGCTGACATCGTTTTCAAATATTAATGGCATACCTTCCTCTTTACAGTGAAATAGACATTCATTGATTTCTCTTAAAAAATACTCGTTTTTTTAATATCAAAATGAAACCTCTTATTGGAAAACCCTTTAGTATCTACTCAAAATTCTTATAAGAATTTTTAACAGTTTTCTTTACTAATGCATACATATTTATTTTTGTTATTTTGGACACATTTCACTGCCATCAATGGGTTCTCAATTTTACAAAAAGATCTATGTATAATAATCTTGGAGTTCCTTAAATCTTAGAAATCCATCTTCCCTCATCTCTCTCCACCTCCGCATTATGCCAATAATTTTTTCTTGTTATGTATTGTGTAACATAGCGTAACATAAGTGTAACAAAACCAGAATACTATAAAATTCATTTTATTTCGCATGTAACAACAGAATTTAAAAAAGTAAATTTAAAAAGGACTCATGAGCCCGTATAGTGACATCATATAGTATAAATACTTAAGACCTTAATTTTAAGCTAATTGTATGAACACTTAATCGTCTGTGCACAAACAGTAATCATCTCTCAAACGATTACGTTGAATTTTGGTTAGATGGATGAAAATGAGAGAAAATAATTTTTGGAGGAATCTCTGAAATGTAGCCAGCTGGGACGGAACTACATCCATTTCTTTACCAATTATGATCAAGTTTGGTTTATTGAATGAAGATCTTCTTAAATAATTTTAAAATAAGTTCTGAATCATGGCCAAATTGGACGGAACTAATCTACTGCTAAACCCAAAATCATTTCTGATCATAATAAATTTTGGTATGATGCATTAAAATGATGTTCGGGTAATACAATGGTTAGTTCCGTCCCAGTTGGCCATATTCTAGAACTTTTTACAATATTAATTTAATAAACTAAGGTTAAGCCCGTTTCCATTCACCAAACCAAATGTTATTATACTTGGTTAAGAAATGAAGATTGTTTCCGCTTATGTAACGTTATGAAAGAGTGGTTTAAAGAGCGTCGGTTGATCTTTAACAAACTTAATGGAATCGTTTGAATCCATCATCACTTCTCATTAATCATTGCCTTTAGGATCGTCGGAACCAACTTGCATTACTTATCTAGCATTTAAATTCACTGGGTGATCACGCAAAACAAAACTAAATAGTTTTTTTGTTGATAGATCAGTATTCTCAAATTTTTCGCAAACAAAAATTATATTTTATGTTTTTAAAATCCTAAAATTAAAGTGAGCTATGCATTCATGTTTTATTGGTAGCATAATATCGGGCCTAATTTGGTCCCCCTCATTGAGAGGTTACAGTAATCAAGTGATCTTAGGATTAATGAATGATGGGTCCATTGACTCCTAGAGCTACTTGTTTTCTTTAACTTGAAACATAAAATAATCGTTTAATCGGTCTTTTAAGGTTCAGTATAACTACGATTCTGTTTGGTACTGGTGAATTAACACCTAAAGCCCTTTCAGCATACATAACTTGAGAGTTATCGAGTTGAGATAACACGCAATAGAAATCAGACTTGTCTAATAAATTTGAAGAGATTTAAATAATAAGGGCAAAAATAAAGGGAAAATAAAGAGGAGAAAATTGTTTGCGAACTGTTTTAGTAAAATTCCAGAATAGGGCTTTCGCACGGAAAAAGAATTTCGGATCAAAATTCTCGGGAATTCATAAATATTTTGTATATTCTCAATTCCTGTGAATGATGTATAAATGTCCCGGGATTTTAAAAAAATTATTAAAATTCCATACTGCATTTATACAAATTCAAAACTTCTGCTTGTACATTTCTCCTTTTTAATTTTATTTTACTACGTACTTTACTTTCTTAACATGAGCCCAAATACCGATACAATTTTTTGCAAACAGGAAGAATTTGTTTTCAAAAAACTGCATCGGTATGAGAGACTATTTGTATATAGGAATGATATGATCAACGGAAACTTAAACGATACATTATCCTATCCCTATGCAATTAGAACCCTGGAACTGATACACGTCTGAACGATTTTACTTCCTACTAGACTATCTAAATCTGTATTCTTCATCCACCGAGAACGAAAAAAAATATCGTTAGCCTATGGTTTGACATCAACCATCGTTAATCGATTTGCTTCATCTCATTTATTTTCTGTAAAATTATTGGAGATCTACTTAAATGTCAATTTTATACCTTTTAGTTTGAAAGGTATTTACGTTTCAATGTTAGTGGTGTTATTATTTATTTTATTGTTTTATTTTTAAACTTAAGGTTCTGAATAAAGCTTTATTTTGTTTATTATTCCCGGAATCAAGAGAATTGTAATTTCGCTTCCCAGGAATGCAAAAGGTTCGGGAACGGGCAGCCATCTCACTAGTCATTGCATTAGTTACATTGCAAACGATACCAATAAACTTGACATAAGATGAAAGTTCTACTGCTCCAAGTGTTATAGAACATTTATAAACCTCACTCAATATAGTGAAACAGAGTGTTCTCGTTCTTCCAAGGAAATCCGTTTAAACTACGGATTGATTATTGTAATCAGATCTTTATGTTATATGGATTTCTTCATGTGTCCAATGGATGGAAACACAGATTTATTTATGGACACTCACTTAATCAAATAAGTGACCCATCAAGGAAACTTATTTGATTAAGCACGTCTACACAGAAGTATCCAAAATTGTTCCTTGGCTAAATTTAAAACATGTCGTATTATATTAGAATCTAATCTATCTCAAGAAAAAAATGTCTTTGATATAATAGAAATCGCGTTTTTTATATTATTTCACGAGTGACAGACCAACTTATTCAATACGATGTCAAATAAGTAAAAAGTCTGAAATAAGTTGATGTTTGGAAAACATCCTGGCTTCAGTTGGCTTAGACACCCAATTTTAACACGGTAACCTTGATCAGAACCTTGATCGTTGAAGAGTAAACGAGTTCAATTGGCTCTTCCAAATTGGATTATAAAGTACCGTCAATAAATTTGAGTTTATACATAGTGTTGATTAATCAACAAAAAATCGAGGTCCTTTTAAAGCAGCTGTATCGGGTTAGACCGGATTCAACGATATTATATTTTAAAAGCCCTGCAGATTTAAATAAATTTGAAGTTCCATTTTGATCACATTAATCGAATTTAGCAACATCTTCGGAGTATCGGTAAATTCCTTTTTACTTATTAAACGTCCAAAATTGGCCATATTTAAGAAACTCACCCAAAGATACTCAAACATTCAAAGAACAAATTAGTCATTCCAACAAGATTTGTTAAAATCGAACTACTAAAAAATAGTAATAATAGAAATTATTAAGATCTGTTAAGCATGAACATCATCGAGATCTATTAATCATTGTTCCAACTAAACTTCAACATGGACGGGCAAAAGTTTTTGTTTTAGAACCTTAATTATAACCTAAAATTCAAATTTATATAAACATCATGAAGAACTCGTCATAATAGGCCAAGATTTACCAAATTTTAGCGACTGGATTCTGCCTTCACCCCTTTCAATTTTTATAAAACTTGGGGAAAAGGTTTTATATATTCAAGAAACACGTAAAGTGATTTCTTTTTGAGCACTTCACTTTTGAGCTTGCCGGATATTTGCCATTTTCAGGCTTTAGCAAAAAAGCGTATCTTTTAGAACATGTTCCTTAAAAAGTAGATGGAAAGGGATTTAACGGTAGTTTTAGAAATATCAATAATTATAACTTTTTATTAATTGGTTGTGTGATAATGATTTTTCACTACAATATCAACTTGCAATTGTTTAACATTTATTTTATCATTTATATTATGAAAGAAACTTAAAAACAGAAATAAGCTCCACGAAACATGAGATAAAAGATGAGTTTCTAAAAAAATTACATTTATTAAAAGAAATTTTATGACTTTAGCACTTTTTGATAGCTCATTTTAATTATCTAGTACCACATAACGTATCTTGAAATCATTAATTAACGATGTAATTGGTTTTTGTTTCGTTGACGAGAAGACCAAACTGTTGATATGTTAATCGTTATGAAGCAGTTATCCGTGTAAGTTTGTATCTAGTTTATTTAAAGTATAAACAGTTACGCTGGACTATATTAAACTGATCGATTGCAAACGCCAAAGAAAGATTATATTTTGATCCATACATCAATGGTTTACACGTTGATATTATTTCAAACGGGTTTCCGATATATTACTGTTTTATTAATCTAAGTCATTGTTATTACGCCTCACAGCTAGTTCCGTGATATGGCGATTGGAAGCAATGACGAATAAATCAAGATCAGTCATAAAATTTACTTAAAGCTATAACAAGGTTTCCAATTTTTATTTATCCCTAGGCTTAACTACTTCTTTATTCCTAGTATTTTAGATATTTCTAATTGCTGGCCATAAAATTAAAATTAGTAGAACTCTCAAAAAATGTATAGTAAGCGTATTTTTTTAGTAACGGATTAACCCATATTTTGTAGAGTTTGACAAAAATCGGTTATTCCAGTTTTCTTTCATGATAGGACTATTTTATGACCAAAAAATAGTTTTTGGATTTAAGTAGGCAGAGGATAGAGGTATAGTATGTATCCAATAGTTTATTTTCGATAATGTTCGTTCACCTCTAGGAAGCAAAGGTAGAAATAAGAAAGAAATATTTAATATTTACTATTCCTTTCGCTTTTCTTTCTATACTTATTATAGGTATTAAATAATGTTCAACGTCGAAAATGAAAGACAGGAATCATAGTAAACCATTAAATTTCCAAAAATCATATCATAAAAACCATAAGACAGAAGAGCAAAGAAGTAAAAATTCCTGATTTCTCTAGAAAAAAATTGTATTAATAAATATTGCTAAAACTACAGTTGAATCCCATTCATTTGAGTCCTTATTTTCTAAAATCTGATAAGTCATTTTTGAAGAACAGTTTTTAAAAAAATTGCTTTTACGATAACAACCTAAAATCGGCGTGCGCCCTCGCTCGCAATTAGAGTACCAAACAATTTTTTTTCTTTTTAAATTTTGTAAAAATTGAATTTAGTCGATTTGGTCGTCTGGAATCGATGTGGATATATTTTGACAATGCCAATTTAAAAGTAGAAACAAAAAAAAATAGATAAAGAAATTTATTATGGACATTGTTAACCATATCTTCGCTAAAATTAGTTATAGGAACCCAATGAATTGTAGAAATAAAGTTTATTTCAAATTAATTTAAAAAAAACAGATCATCACAGGTAGCCATTGGTGATCAGGTTGAAGTGTAATCAAAGGGACTAACGCAGGACTCACCTCCTGTGTCATCGCTGTGTCTAACTTCAGTTACTGCTGTCATCCCGTGGCGTCCACCAGTAGCTACTCCGTACCAAAGATATGCTAAATATGTGACGTTTACGGTCCATCTGCAAAGGGTCTGCATTACGACATCAAAATAATATTAAATTTCAATCCCACCAATGGTTTACAAATTGGTTTTTGCAAGCACATTTTTCTTACATAAACACATCCATAAAGTCACATAAAAATCAAACGACAATGTAACGGTCAATCAAATTGACCACATTCTTGTTTCCAAACGATATTTTGTTTTAATCATTGTAACCGCGGCACACATTTTGGGAATACCGTTTCGAGAATTTTGATGAACCATCTATTCGCTGAGTCGACTCCACAATCAAAAAATGAATGATTGCATGAAATGCATTCGGGAGATCGCCTGCGCACTTACGCGAAATCTGTCTCAAAATACAATGTGATGTAGTGCTTAACATCGAAAAAGTGAGCACTAGAAATCCATATCGTTGTAAAAAACAAATAGTTACAGACTATCAGTCACATAGTAGCGCGATTCACACTGACTCTGGAGCACTACACATCGATTGTAAAAGCATCCTCGAAGTATGGCAAAATTATTTTTCAACACGTATCACCCACTAATGAGAGAACAGAATTTCACCGATCCGATATATCGTCGGGATGACTTCACAACTGCCGTACTTATCGCGGAATAGCATAATTTGTAGAACTAGTAGGACATCACTGAGCATGGCAAGTAACTTATGGGATGCACGATTTTAATGAATGAAGCAAACCGCAGGGTGTTACATTTGTTTAATGACTTATTTAATCTTAAATCTTAACTGTCATTAGAGTATATTATAAGTCAACTCAACATAGCCCAGTGCAGTTATTTATATAACAAATCGAGCCAGCTGTTAGGTTACGCTGATTATATCTGTGTAATGGGTCGCTACAAAATTTATGTTAAAGATGTTTTATTGTTTAACATTTTGTCCTTCAGATCAACGAAGCAAAACCAAAATATATGGTTAGAGTAAGGAGGCAAACCCTCAGGGGGTTTTATAGGTGACACACAAGTAAGTAATAGCTGGCCTTATTTCAAAACTCATTTGCAGATTTATTTAAAATTTCATTTCTTCCTTCTCCTACCGAGTTTTGTCAAAATCAACCAGATATTCTCAAGAAAATCAAGCACATCAATGCTAAAATAGAAAAACGTTTCCAAATGCTAATTACATGTAGCAATTGTATTTTGAATAATTACAATTTAATAGTTCCGTTCTTCCAAAACTATAAATTGATCAAGATATTGATGTGACGTCACAATTTTTCTAATAAAAACTTACAATATAAAGTTTCACTTCAATAAGTATCGGCTAACATTTTACTAAATTTTTCATTTAAAATTATGCCTTTTGGATTTAATTGAATTAGTTCGAAACTCATTATGCAATAAAGCGATACTATTCATATTATGATTGCAATTATACTAACGGTAATGATATATTTGTAGCATGCAAATCTGTACGAAAAAACCCATTCACAGGATGTAGTTTCTCCATGTCGTCTGGGTAGCAGTCTACTTCATAAACGAATATGAGATGCCAAATAATCCCCTATAAATTTTAATATTATCAATTAATGTTGACATAACATTATAAAACACATTTTGTATTACGAGTAAAAGGCCGCTCCAATTACAATTAGATACAATATGTACATAAAACAATACGGGTCGGTCGCATATGTCATTTTCGTTCTATTATTATCTAAATTAAATAATGCAAGGCCATTTGAAATATAAACTACAAAAATAATTACAATGTGAAAATTAATCGATTGACAAATTTTGTTGTAATACTTCGTTTAGAATAAAATAATTATTCGACCATGTCTCATTTAACCAATGTAAACATGGCATTGAAAAGGCCTGATATTCCATACAAAATCTTTTATGAATTTTACAAGCGCGTGCATGCCCAGTTAAGTGTTATTTATATAAAAACTAAATATCTATATACAATTCAAGATCATCTGCTCGATGCGAGATTCAAATTTGGCAAAGCAAACCTAATTAATTTAATTAAACACGATGAGTAAAGTAGCACACAATACATAAAAAAAATTTGTTAATTCTACGTGAAATTTTTTTTAAAAACAGTTTTGTTTTCAAGATCATCCACATAATTTTATGTTGCTGTTTACGTAACTAATCATATTAATTCATATAAGTAATAATAATGATTCGAAAAATTATTATATTTAGTAACCTCTAATTTATTATTTAAAAAAAATCATAATTTTTGCAGTCCATATACGTAAAGTAAATTACAAACGCCATATTGAATACCGATGAATTCAGTAGATTAATAAAATTTTGACATTTTTGATTGGTTGCGGCCTGAAAATAGCGAGTAGACGATATATAGGAAAACACGTAATGGTACAAAATGTGAAATTAATTATTATACAGCTTTTGTTTTCAGCATTGTTTATGTTGTTACATAGCAATACGTGATATTTGTTGATGGGTAACAAACCAACCATACTACAATAACTATAAAATAGTTGAAATTAAAACAAATGTGTTATAACGCTAGATTAGGTAATATTGACGCGTATGAGCTGTACTCTATACACGACCAATTGTTGCGTAGACCATTCAATTCTTTCGGACGGTATCGAATTTAAAAATTGATTTAAACATTTATAACTAAATTTGTAACGGTTGTATTGTGATTTTCTATTATTTTTATACAATTTTCAGATTTGTCCCATTTTTATTTTAATACTTGTATGAATATTTTTATGTTAACTTCTTTTTTATTGTATTGCAGGTGGTCAACTACAGAATGGCAAGGTGTGGCACAATATTTAGTAACAATTATTGTTTGTTGCCTATAGAAAACTTAGTTTATTTTCTCATATGGAAGAAGAAATTATGTACTTTCTCTTGTATTCTGTATCAAAAGGAAGAATCATTATTCTCGTTGCAGAGATGATAACAATAAATGTTAAGAACATGATTTTTTGCATGAACAAATATATTATTGGTACAGGGTACCTATTGGTACAGATAGCTACAAACTTAAAATATGTACTTAGCTTGTTGAGTTGTCTATTTGTAAAGTGTTACTCCCATGTGTGATATTATTTATTTTTATAAAGATATTTTATTTTAAAAAACAGGCGTATCAGATTAGAGTGCTAACTCTTAAATTACACCTTATTTGATGATAGTGGTCTAATATCTACAGTCATGGGCAAAAATATTTATAATTTTTTTATTTCAAGCAAAATGTTTGCAAATTGTAGAGCACGAAAAACACTCAAATCTAAGTAGTAGTGCATTTTTTCATCGGAGCATAAGTAATAGGAGTTTCAATTCACATCGTAACATGATTTCCTTCTAGAGGTTTGTCCTTTGTTTTACTTAGGATAATGTTTTACTCTTGTTTAATTGTCCTGACGTCAACAGGCCAATAAATAACTTAACAAAATGCCTAAATACAGTGAACTATCGGTAGAGCTACGCCAACAACAGTTTATTTTAAACAGGTCAAATTGCAGAAAAGTACAATTTTTTACAACATAAACATATATAGAAAAATAAAACTGTTATAAACGAAGAGAGATGTGGGTGAAAAAGGGTAACAAATAAAGCAGTTTATCGCCGGTTAGTTAGAGAGTTTATTAAATGTCCAAGACAGTCAGTTTCCAATGTTTCAAAAATATTAGAAAATATTATAGGAAGGCAAATCAGTAGACTTAAGGAAGTTGGTATTCAGCGATACATAACCAGAACAATGATTACTTTGCATTGCAGCATATAAACGAACCCTCGGATTATTGGAGAATAACATAAAAAATCACCGATTCTTCATCCTTCATAAAGGTCGAAAGCGTATGTTTTGGGTTCTATTTCTGACTGTAGTGTTAGAAATTTGGTCCTATTGCCTGATGAAGCATCAAATGTGTATGTTGATATTTTATATTACCATGCAACAAAAATATGCCAAGAATTATTGAAAGGTTCTACCGAAAATGAAAGGGCCGAAAATGAAATCCGCGAGGCCTGGGTTTAAAAGAATCCAAATTATATTATACGTAATAATTGAAAAATTCCAAATAATTGTGCTCACTTGAAATAATGTGGAAATAAAAAAAGGAACAATAAAGTTTTCCCGGCATTTTGTTTTTGTTGTTATATTTTTTTATTTATCATTTTTATGAATATTAATTTCAAATTAATGTTTTATAATTACAATTTAAAAATTTGTTATTTTACTTAAGATAACCAACCTATCGTAAAATAAACTTATTTTCCAAATACTTTTCGCCATGACAGTAAGTAACCTACCAGCAATTTAAGTAGTAGCAATCAAACTAGATAAAAAGATGATTAATTTGAAAATTTTCAGTTCCTTTCATGTTTATTACAACCACTTTTGTATATGCTCAACACAATTTCAGACAAAAAGTTGGCCCGTCTCCTGGCTCTCATAAATCTGATAGAGTTCCGCATGTTTGATGAAAATGGAATTCAAAATGGTGATAACCTCCCGAGGTATGTACCTAAAAATACAAAGTCTTAGATGTTTGATAAACTACCTTTTATTAGATAGATATAGGACATTAAACTATTTTCAACAAAACAGGCAAATTCTTAGAGAAGATCAATTCAGTCTAAGCTACGCCTTAGCCGTTTATATACGTTTTTGGTAAATTCAGAATAAATTATTAACTTTTCATTGGGAAAGTACACCAGTGGCACTATTCTGGTAATTCCCTGGGAATAGGGAGTTAGGAAAATATTTTCATACAATTTTTGTTTACATAATTTTTTTTCTATTAAATTAAATTGAATTAATAAAACAATTGCAAATATTTTTTTTTGTTTTTATTTTTAATTTGGAAAATCGATTTCGAATATGTTTCTTCCTCAGTTCCTTTACAACTATACAAATATTTACATTTTTTCTGGCATACTAAGGTAAAAAGCAAGTGGTAATTTTTTGGAAACAAAATCAAATTGGGAATGAATTTCCAGGCCAGTTTCGATAAGGAAATATTATTCCAAATGTATACAAAAACTTTCGTAGTAGACCAAAAAATAAGAAATGTATATAAAAATATAAATTTATTCTCCAATTCCTTTCCAATTACCAGAATCGTGCTTCTCTCTGTAAGCTAACAACAGTTAACGCGCTGTGTAGAATTGTAGAAGAAACGGTCTGTGCCGGATACCTTCGAGATAATATCAGGTGTGCAACAGGGAGATGCGCTCGCGCCTGTGTATTTTAATCTAGCACTCGAGCACGTGGCAAGAAAAAGCTGAATTGAATCTTTGCGCTGCATATAACGGGTGTTTTTTTAGGAGGTTTGTTTTTCCGATAGATGTCGTTTTATTTTATGACAGTTGTTTTGACAGCTCAAAGTGGCATTTCTACTCAGTATTGTTTGGCAAATCATTATGAATAGGTTAACTCCAGAACAACGTTTTCAAATCGTGGAAATTTATTTTCAAAATCAGTGTTCAATTAAAAATGTTTATAGAGCACTTCGTGAATTTTATGGTGCACATAATCGTCCGTCAGAGACCACCATAAAGAACGTAATTACTAAATTTCGGTCTACATTCACTCTTTTGGATGCCAAGCCACCGACAAGAATGAGAAGAGTTCGTACAGAAGAAAATATTGCTGTCGTTGAGGCCAGTGTCGAAGAAAACGACAATTTATCGATTCGTCGTCGTGCTCAGCAAATTGGACTTTGTCCATCGACTTTATGGAAAATTTTACGTAAAGATTTGGGTTTGGTGCCATACAAAATTCAATTGGTGCAAGAATTAAAGCCACACGACCATCGTTTGCGCCGTGAATTCAGTGATTGGTCGTTAAATCAATTGAACGAAGATCCATTTTTTTACCGTAAAATTCTCTTCAGTGATGAGGCGCATTTTTGGTTAAATGGATACGTCAACAAACAAAATTGTCGCATTTGGAGCAAAGATAATCCACACGCCGTTCTAGAATTACCAATGCATCCTGATAAATGTACTGTTTGGTGCGGTCTATGGGCTGGTGGGATCATCGGTCCATATTTCTTTAAAAATGAGGAAGGACGACGCGTTACCGTGAATGGAAATCGATACAGAACCATGTTAAATGAGTTTTTGTTGTCAAATCTTGAAGATATGGATATGAATGAAATGTGGTTTCAACAAGATGGTGCCACTTGCCATACAGCACGTGAAACAATCGACTTATTGAAAGAAACTTTCAACGACAACATTATTTCGAGAAATGGTCCGGTGAATTGGCCTCCGCGTTCGTGCGATTTGACGCCACTCGATTACTTTTTGTGGGGATACGTGAAGTCATTGGTTTATGTGGATAAACCTCAATCGATTGACGCTTTGGAAACCAATATTCAACGTGTCATTGCTGACATACGCCCTCAAATACTTGAAAAAGTGCTGGAAAATTGGACCTCCAGAATGACATTTGTGAAAAATAGTCGTGGTAGCCATATGCCAGAAATTGTGTTTAAATGTTAAATGCCAAAAAATTATCTACCAAATAAAACAAAATTTTGGTCATTTCATAATTTTATATGTGTTTTATTCAAAAAAAAAATCGGCAACCTCTTAAAAAAACACCCTTTACAATAAGTCCAACCAAATTCTTTGATAAGCAGATGATATCGTGTTTTTTGATCAGAGACCTGATGATATTAAGGATAATTAAATACTGTTATCCTGCACGCGAAACGACTGGGTCTGAAAGTGGACAACAACAAAACTAAATGTCTATCAAGGAGCATCCATACGACAAATCTGGGAACAGACGACCTTAACTTTGACAACGTGGAAAACTTGAAATATCTCGGCTCGGTTATAACATAGGCCTTGATATTTAAGTCAGACATGTTTGATTTTTCTATTTATTTTCCTTTGAATTTTAACTTATTTAAAATATTTTGATTTTCGAAACAAAGTTCCAAATTATCTAGCATATTGGTTAGTATTAAATAAAATAAAGGTTTCAACACATTAAATGGGCCCATAACCAATCACTGCAATTTTTGCTACGTTCATCGAAGACACTTCCAGCAAATCTAGCACAGAAATCGAGAAATTCGACCCAGAAAGTGTTCAAAAATTGTAATAAATTAAAATTTAACATTGCATACGAATATTAGGAGACATTAAACCTGAATATAGCCGCTGTAATCAAGGCGGGCGCAATAATGCACAATCCGAATAAGCTGACTAAAATCACCTCATACAAAAAAATCTACAAAACATGCATAACAACTAACCAACACACTTTGTAATTCCTTTATTTTATTCTAATTTTTCAAATTTTAGGGTCCATTCCATGCTTCACAGTCCGTTATGAATGAGCAGCTCTTGCTCAAAATGCAGACAAAGCACTTAGAAGACCTGTACTAACTTTTGGACGCGAAAGTTGGACTTTGTCCACTAACTGAGTCGGCACACCACATAGTAATCTCAAATCCTTTTATATTAAAACAAATGTGAGTCCCCAATTTGCCAACAGGCACATAAATAATCTCTTTACGAAAGACATACCATATGTTTCTATTCCTTCATTTTATTGCGTGAAAAATAAAAACAAATATTTTTGCTCGACTTTTGATGGTGTGTTGACTAAACGACTATTGTGTGGCAAGATACGTTAGTTTCTTAAATGTCTCATCCAATGACTGCCCACGTTCAACGACAAGTGTGAGACATGTCGTATACATTTCTTCTTTCATGGCAATGTATTAAGCCAAACATGTATGACAAGTCTTTGTGATTCTCATCTTGGTACTTACTTTATAAAATGGCGCAGATAACAATAGAGAGAAATGAAAATATTGCATTTCGTTTCATGTTATTTCGTTGTGTTGTGACAACGAAATCGTATTATTTTTAGTTGTTGTATGCGGTGTTAAAATATAGTTTGTCGAATTGATAAGTAAACATTGTTTTATTCGGGAAATTTTAAAATAACCAGGAATTTTATTTTATTTTTATAGCTGATAAAAGTGCGATGTTCAGCTTCAGCTATTTAGAATACTAATAACACATGCCGGAAAGATGAATGTAACGAATTTCAGCCAGTAGTTTATTTTAAAATAAACTAAAAATATTCTTCTTCATTTAAATAAACAGTTTTTATAACATATACATGCATAAATGTATCTCAGACATATCATATACGATTCATTTCAGATATCGGATTTCAGATACGACAATACATCTCAGACATACCCGATGATTCGTCTGTGACTTCTTACATACTAGTCATCTAAGACATGTCATAAATGATTCAGTAGACTTGTCACGAACGAAAATTAGTCTCATTTGCTGGTAAATGGCTTGTAGAGGCTCAAAAGGAAAAATACTTTTCACTTCGTGGCACTCCTCGTAGCAAAACTATTTATACTCCGCGCCGCTTAATTACGAGGCATAGCTCGTTTTGCTGAATAGAGCTATTTCGCCACCTACATACTCGAATCTCGATATTTATCGATAATCGATAAATATCGAGAATTAAAAACATTCACACCAAAAATGAAATAAGAAACGAAAAAAGGACAGTCGGGTTTTGAATTTCAAAGAGACACAGTCTCACACACAAACGCGAGTGAATTAAAAAGTGGAAGTGCCGAACAGTCGTTCACACATCAACCATCTTGGTGAACAACATGTGTAAGAAAAATAATAGTTTTAATAAATAAATAAATAATAAAATAAAATTTTATATAATAAATATAGTGAGTGTTTTTGTTATTTATATAAGAAACCCGATAACACCCGCTATAGGCTATATACGTGACATGCTTGATTATCGCTGGTGTGTCATTAGTGCGACGTTAATGGCTTTTCTGCTGGGTCTTTTCTGCAAATGTACTTGTGATTTGAGCAAACACAAAATGTGTTTTAGGAAGATGTTGATTAGTCGCCGTCACACACAGAAGAAATAAATAAAAATATACAAAAAAAATATTCGTGTAATTTTCTAGATCCACGGCAACTTTTGTATAGTTTATTTGAATGCTCGACCAAATCTGACTACTGTTTTGACCACAGTTTCTTATCCTCCGGAGCAGTATTGCCGTTTTACCGGAGCATTTGTTCTATTTCTCAAAGAAATATACTGAACTAACCAATTCCAAATAATATAGCAAAGGTAAAGATTTTCAGATGTTCGATAGCGTAGTTAGTCCTAGAAGTTGTACTAAACTGTGCAATTCATCGTTCAAGAATTTATGCTCTTTATATTGGCCGTTTCCTAGTTTTGCTAAGCTCTGAATAAAATTAAAGTGTAGCTAAGCAATTAGGTTGGTTGGATTAGTTTTATAATTTTAAAGATCATTTCATTTGTTTTTGGCATTATTTATGATCTTCAATTAATATCCAATGCATGATCAATTAATGGTTGATTTAGTAAAACTGTTCAAATTTTATTTTTTTCTTCAGATTTCTAAATTTCTAAAGAAATTTATTAACTCCTTTTGAGATGAATCGACTCGTTTTAAAAAAATAACAGAATTGAAGCAAATTTGTATACTTCAAGCAAGTTTTACATTGAATCATTATGAACTGTGGATGATGATCGGAAAGCTTGAAGCGTGATGATGATCGGAAAGTTTGAAGCGTAATTATGATAAAGAACTGTACAGGTGTATAGTTTTATTTGTTAATATAATCTTCTAATATCCAATGCATTTGCACCATTGGTGATCTAAAAATGACATCCCCAATTTACGAGTGTACAGGGTGTTCCAGAATTAGACGACGAGTGGTAGGCGAGCTAGCTCATTTTCAACAAAAACAGCCAAGATGTCGAATTGTAGATGATGCAAAAGTTATTCCACTTTTAGTGTTTTTTACGGAAATCGCATGCACCTATAAAAAAATTAATTTATAAAAACAAGAGTTCTTTTGTTTAACTTTCTTTTTTAATACGATTTAGAAGAGTGTGCTTTTCCAATAACATCATTTTTGTAAGCTATATTATCTTCTGTCAAATAAAAACAATGGTTTTGTGAAGTCTTTGTTTCTCAAAAAAATTTGTTGATGTTTATGTGACGCTAGTGGGAAAATAATGTGCTGCAGAAAGTTGACCCACTATCAGAAAAATATTCGACTCTAATGCAGATTTTAAACCAGAATTATTGACATTTTAATTATAAACGTTCGAGTATGTATGTATGGAACTACTAACATGAATTACAAAATATTTTTCTTTTTATACCACAAGTTTTACTTAATTCGGGCTACTAGATTTGCTTAAAAAATTGTTATTCTTTAGTTTACCATTGCGTTTATCATTTTGTTTTATTTCGACAAAGCAGCAATTTTAGCAATCGAAATTTTGTTAAGTGCATTTTTTAATAAACATGACGTACTTTGTGATTTATAAAAAACATTCTGTTGCGAATAGCCCGGTGTGAGTTCCTTTTCTAAAATCTGCATTAGTGTCGCATATTTTTCTGATAATGGGTCAACTTTCTGTAGTACATTGTTTTCCCGCTGGTATCACTTAAACGTCAACAAAAAATTTTGAGAATCAAAGACTACATAACCATTGTTTTTATTTGACAGAAGGTAATACAGCTTATAAAATTGATTTTATTGGAAAGGCACACTCTTCTAGATCTTATTAAAAAAGCAAATTAAACAAAAGAACTCATGGTTTTTTTAAAGTAATTTTTTGGTAGGTGCGCATCCGATTTCACTAAAAAGCACTAAAAGTGGAATAACTTTTGCACCAACAACAATTCGAAAAAACTTTACTTGGCTGTTTTTGTTGGAAATGAGCTTCCCCATCACCCTGTTTGATCGTCCAATTCTTGGACATCATGTATAAAATATCACACTCATCAAGATACTGGTATACAGAAACCATACTGTACTGTAGACAACAACAACATTCAATAGAGAACCTATTATAAAATTAGAGAACCTATTATAAGCCGCTTGGAGAACAAGCAGATTGAGGAAGAAATCCAAATTTCAATTCACAACGTTTAGCCATATCGTTACAACAAAAATTAAGTATTTAAAATCTCTCTTTTTGTCTGTTACAAATGCAACTAACAATTCGCAATTCAGCACTGTCGATATACCTACGATGTGAACTATTTCTCATAACACATTCTATTTAAAATCAGCCAACCATAATCCAACGTTGCTGGTGGTAGGAGACACCAAAACTAGGATTCATTCCAAATTTAATATCAGTAAGGATTAGCATTTCAAAAACCATTATTTTATTACCGAACAAGCTTTTCCAATTTATTGAAATAATTCACAATATAACTTTATGGAGATTTCGCTTATTATTTAAATAATGGCGTAGACAGAATTTAAGTTAAAATAAAGTTGAGGTTTTTGAAAAAAAATCCTTTAATTATTTGGTGTTAATTTTAAAATAAGGATAGGATTGACTGAAAATATAAGTTTAAAGTGAAACAAAGTAATCACATTGAAAGTAGCAACAATAAATTAATAAGATACTGATATAGTTTAACTTTTTGTGTTCAGTGAATCGGGGATTAAATTGGATTAGTAACCGTTTATTGTTTTCACTAAAATAAATTTGTTTAATTTTGAATTATTAGTTAATTGTTTCATTTCTATATTACTTAATGTATTACTTATGTGCAAAAATGAATCAAATGTTTAGATAATTCACTAATTTCTAATTTTATAATCATATACCTAAGATTCATTTTCAAACATCACTTTCCCAAACTGTGTAATATTCTTAGTATTCTCGTAAATAAATAAATACAATCGGCGTTTGCATGTTTCCTTCCTTTCCTTTCTTTCTGTCCTGATCTCCTGATTACAAATACAATATATATTTTAAATTTTTTAGCCGTAAGTTAAAATTACGAATAAAAATTGTGATCATACCGCACTTCTAGTGATCATACCGCAAAGTTATTATTCGTCATTCACAGTTCAATTTTGTGGTTGTGTAGTGTATGTTGCACTTGTACATGTAAAATCATTTATTTTATTTATAATATATTACACATTAATTTGTTTTTATTATTAAGAATCCGTTCACAATAACAACAAAACAAATGAAAAAAGTCTCAGTCAACAATATTCTCACCAAACGTGAATTACGAACACAATTAATTTTATTATCGAAAATAACTATTACCGATAGTAAAACACGGCGAATGCTTTATCTATTTAGGGCGGATAACACGATCACTATAATTCACAACACTATAAAACAGCGAATTTGGGAAAATGTTGTTTGAAGATACAATGTTGCGAGAATATTTATTGTGTACCGCTGTTGTATTTTCCTGAATAAAGTTACTCGTTCGCAATTCATTCGCGCTTGGCGTAAATACCGCCTCAATCAGTTAAAATTAAAAATCAAAATTAAAATTACAGTCTGAATAACAATTTCTTTGCCATTTTGTATCGAAAATTGCTATAGGCAGTATCTAAATTTTTAGTGTACTATTCAATTTTATATTATACAATCTGCCATGGATCGAAACAATTAAAACAACGACCGAAAAGTATTTCGATGTAATGGTCATTATCGAAACGAATCGAATTGATATTACACTCATCTATTTTGAAATGTATATTATTTTTAAACATTTTAAATCACTATTTCATATATTATTTAAAAATATGAAATGAAATGGAAAATAAATTTAACTGTTCGTGTGACGAAATAATTTGTAATAGGAGAAATATGTAATTTTGTTTTTTATATTCGTTTGAATTTACTGAAAAACAAAATTGTCATTTATTCAAACGCCTACTAAATGAACATAATATCATATAAAGGGTGTTTTTTTAGAGGTTCACATCATTAAGTTGGAAACACTATATTGTTTGACAACGCTTTGGCAGCTGACATTTGCTTTGTCATTAGTTTGATTTGCCATTTCATAATGAATAAACTCAGGCCTGAGCAACGCTTGCCAATTGCTGAAATTTTTTGTCAACATGATGGTTCTGTTCGCCAAACTCGTCCATCGTCCATCAGAGCGAGTAATTCGGTTAACTATGGATCGATTTCGCACTACGCATACTTTAAATGATAATACGCATCCAGTAAGACGTCAAACAGTGCGTACCGAACTATCGATGGACGCTGTACAGCGTAGCATTGAGGAAGACCCAAATCAATCAATTCGACGTCGGTCTCATCAACTGGAGATGTGTCCATCCACTTTATGGAAAATAATATCTAAAGATCTTGGTTTACGTGCTTACAAAATTCAACATGTGCAGGGATTAAAGCCATCCGACCATCAGACACGCCGCCAATTCGGCCAATGGGCTGTGAAGCACAAATTGATATCGATGTTGTTTTCCAAACAAAATTTTATTGAGCGATGAAGCTCATTCTTGGTTCAAGTGAAGATAATCCACAAGCCTTTGCCGAAATACCATTACATCCAGAGAAAATCACTGTTTGGTGCGCTGAACTGGGTCGACTGAACGGTTTAGAGACATGATTTCTAACTTTCTTTTGTATCCCAATTGGCTGACACAAATCTTACTGATATGTGGTTCAAACAGAACGGTACCACATGCCACACAGCGCGGGATACAATTAATTTAGTCAAAGAAACACTTGATGAAAGACTAATTTCACGTAATGGTCCTGTTGATTGGCTACCGAAATCGTGTGATCTAACTCCATCTTTGGAGATATGTTAAGTTACTTGCCTACGCCGATAAACCAGAGACGATTGAACACTTGGAATACAACATTCGGCGAGTTATTAGCGAGATACGGCCGCAATTGCTGCGAAGAGTGATCGGTAAATTGAACCTCCAGATTAGGCCGTGTACCTGCCAGCCGCGCCGGCCACATGGCCGAAATCATATTCAAGCATTAATGGCATAAAATTATCTATCCAATAAAGCTAGTTTCACTGATATTTAAAATGTTTTTGTTTTTTCTGTTTTAATTTAAAATTGTGAACCTCTAAAACCCCCTTTATATACGAATATTACGTGTAGTATAAAAGGGTGTAAGTAAAAATAAAATAATCATAAAATTTTAAGGGAAAGTTTAAATATAGTTCGGAAATAGGTAAAATAATTTACATATACACGACGATTTACAAACACTCGAATCATAAATTCAAGAAGATATGGTAAACTTAAAATTTTGTTTATTTTGGTTGGTTAATAAATACTCATATTTAGTAAACACTGTGAATATAGATCAATGGTTTAAATTAAACAACGTCCGTTACCAATTAACTGAATAAATAATTAGAAGCGTTGCAACAAATGCATCAGGTACGAAATTTCTAATAAAATTTATTCATAGTTTTAATACTAGTAACTATTTTCAATATCGTTAGTTTTTGCATGTAATTTAATTTTTTTCTCTTCTATAATTCATGTTAAGGTTATGATAAAATTGCCCTCAAAAACAAAAAATTGGCTTGTGCGTTTTATACGATTAAATATGAGCATAAAATTAATTGAAATAATAAAAACTCAATCAAATGTACGTGAACAAAACAAATTGCGTGAATTCCCGCTTAAATCAAAACAAATGTATTAAATACGTACATACGTAACAGACATTAATAAAAGCAAAATAATAATAGGAGGCACCGACAACAATACTTTAAATTTTCAAGGGCAAAAGTGTTAAAAAATTCCAGAATTATGTATCATACCTGGAACACAATTCAAGACCAAACCAAAAAAAAAATTGTAAAAAACGATTCAATTTTTTGTTGTATTTTGTTTCCTTAGGGCAAAAAATAAGATTAAATTTTTTTATGCTCATAGGCTTCAACAATGTATGTATATAATGATGATGATTCTTCAAAAACTAAAAAATAAAAGAAACACCAAAAATGAAAAATATAATATATACTGGACCAAAGTAAACGTATGTAGAAAGGCCATAACTTTACTTACGCCAAAAAAAAAATTACAAAACAAAATATCATCTTTTCTTTGTTATTTCTTATTATTGTTGAATTTTGTTATGGATGTATATATGCACATGTGTGTGTTTCTGTTTAGTTTATTTTGTTTGTCGATGCATACATATACACTATTACAATCTATATACAACGTATTTTCTTTTCTTATACTCGTGTATGTATAATAATTCTTAATTGAGAACGGCAACTCGACCTAAAAAATTAATTTTTGTTTTTTGTGTAACTATACACAGACTAAACTTACAAAAACTGGATTTATTTGTTGTTGCTTTCTTTTTTTATCTTATTTCTCTTAAAGTTTTGTATTATTATTACAATAAAAACAACAACAAATACATTTATATACATGTAAGAGTAATAATAATAATAAGAATCCAAGAAACTATAAACAACAATAATAATAATAAAAAATAAAATATAAGAGAAGAACCTCAAAAAAGGTATATAGATTCAATAATAGATTTGATCCAGAGCCGAAATCCTTTTAAACTTTTACACAAATACATTTTTTTTTTTTTACATTTTAAACCGATTCGGTACAACACACAGTTTTCCATTAAACCGTGAACAAAATTTGTCTGTCGTTCAAATAATAAAATTAATTTATTTATATAAAATTTTGAGTGAAAAAGTATAAAGTAGTAGAAAAAACAAAACACAACACATGGTGTCACTTAAAATAAAACATAAACGCCTTCTTTTTAAATGATTTAACGGATAAAAGTTATAAAGGGGATCGATCTCTCACTAAGCCTATTTTATACTCGTATATATTATTTATTCATTTGTTTTTCTAGATTATAATTAAAAAGGATGAATTTAATTCATACAAATATAATACATTTGATTTTAACCAGGTGCCCGCCGACATGTTTGCCTTCATTATCCCCATAAGCTATGTACATATATAAGGCAGGCATTATATTATAATATAATACTCAAAAACCATAAATAACAAGATGACATCTGTCACTTGACCTAAAAATGCATTTATATATAGGAACAGTTAAATAAAAAATTAACGAATATTTTACAAATATTTTGTATAATATGGAAAAGGATTCTTTTTTAGTTTTGCTTTTATTTTGTACATACATGTTTAAACATGTTGACGCACATATGTATGAATATGCATGTAAGATCAAATGATGGAGGCCGATAAGGGACGTTTTAGTTAGATACGTGATAGAAAATAAATCCATAAGTAACAAAGTAACACATCTGTTTTTAGGGTCTCCGACCTGCTACGCTGCTTGTTCATTTTATCATAATATTTAACTGAGAGGATCATTCAATATTGGTTAGCTGACGGATATGGGTTTATTTTACACATATTTTAGAAAATCGGTTTGAATTTCGAGTGATCCTTAAACTAAGAAACCTTCCTTTATTGAAGGAATTGCGATAATGAAGTCACCCATTTCATTACTCGTTTAGGTTATTCCTCTTTTTCTTGGGAGAACACGGCATTTTTAATTAATATAATTTATAAATTTAAACCAAAGAGATCATATTGAGGATTGAGAAAAAACCAGGTCCAGCTTGGTACCGTAATGCCCGGTTTTCAGCGAGATCGAATGACCAAAAAGAGATGGCTCTGGTTTTAAATGTACTGCACATAATAAATAATTAAAGTTTGGCTTATTATAAGATTACATTTTTTGAGTCTTTTAAATTGTTATTTACTTTTATTTTTGTTCATTGACATGTTGTTAACTTAACAAGCTTAGGCATTTTGTTATAATAATACACACAATGTATTAGGTGTTGGTACCATTTTTTGTAAGGAAAATTGGTTATAAACATTAGTCAAGTTTTGACAGATAGTCAATCTAGTTTTATCTGATCACCTAAATCGTAAACAAAATAACTGACATTGAATAAATGTTTTAAAACTAAAAAAAGGTTACCTTAAAATCATCATTTTAGTGCACTTTGTAATCGACAAAAATTATAGTACGTCTCATGTAGGTATTATTTATAAGTACTCGTATAAATAGCATTCTCCACCTTTGCGGTGACGAACAATTTAGTTGGGCCTAATTTGCTGTCTAATAACACTGGACATAATATACCTCCGAAGATTGTATTTATTAAGTGGGCTTCTAGAATGTGACAAGTGAGTTTAATTTTCGTGATAATAAAATGCGATCACCTCATCCATCACTTGCTAAATTGCAATTCCATAAAATGATCACTAAAGTTTCATAAATCTTAATTTTTGTTTTTTGTGTCACTTTTTGTATGTGCAGGAATGATACTTAAAGTATAGGTTCAGTACAGGTTAAAGTATAGGCCACAAAGTGTTATCATCCAAAAGGTCTGTGGTTCGAGCACAACCAAGGCATGGACATAATTGAACAATTATTATTCTAATTTTTATAGAACGATGTTACCAGACAGGTATTCTTCCAATATCGATTGGAAATTGGATTTTAGAATGACATTCTATGGAATGTAGGAGATTATGGAAATAACGACTGCAATTGTTAAATAGCGGCGATAATCATCATGGAAAATACTGGAATTAACAACGGCGTCAAACATCAAAACAGAGGAATTAATGACGTGGAATGTTCGCGAATACAATTACACGCAACAGATTTACAATTGCAATACGCATACAGATGTAATAAACGGAATTATCAACAAGCGTAAGATAGACAAGTTTACAATGAGCTCGAGCAAAAAATTACCATGCAGACACAGTTAAAACAGTGCTATTTAGAAGTAAAAATCCAGTACGAATCCGTATCGAACGCCCGAAATTCGTAACATTTAGTGTCGGAAGTGGAATGTTGCAAATACCAGTAAAGGTAAAACCATAAACACCTATACATCTCTGCAATTAAGGGATAAGCTCCAAAGTCTCGGTGTTATCACCGAAGTTAAAAACGAGCTCTTATCGAGCCTGCAGACCAGTATGGAAGAGGATGCTCAAACAGAAGGGTGTAGATCGCGATAATCATAACCGACGCCAGAACCATCAGAGATGTCGCCAGTTACCCCAAACGATGAGAAAACAGTCCAGCTTTGCGAACAAGTAGTAAGAAATGAGGGAACCGGAGCGATGGATCAAACAGAAACAACCATACCAGTACAGACACAAGACAGTCTTGTTTAAACTGAAGGGAATGGACGCTCCGGGTGGAGTGATTGATCAGCAACAAAGTGGTTGATCAGCTTGTTGACTTGCGTAAACAACAGAACATTCAAAATGGAAAATGCAAACAAATTCAGCATTCCCAAGAGCTTCAAATGCAAGAGCTTAAACGAGAGAAGAACAAACTTGAGGAAGAAGTAGACAGTCATTTAAAGAAGGTGGAAAATAAAATTAATCAAGTGGAAGCCCGCTTTGACACACATATCTTACAAACTATTGGAGACGGCCAGTTTAATGAAGTATTTGCAATGCATCCTATTTGAGAATTTTAAAGTCCAATTTCAAGCGGCAGTACAGCTCAATTGGTGGGGCTTAGGAGAGCAGCCCAACGCAATCAAATTAACACTTCAGAGGGAAAGCTGCAGGGGTCTTTCAAAAAGGAGGTATGAGCGGGTCATAACTGAGTTGAAACTGAGGTATATTGAATCACACGTCAGATCACTATGCAAGCGGCAACTACGTGAGAAGGCCTGCAAGACCTAGAAAGAGAGATATCGAAATTGGCGCGTCAAGTTTACGGTACTGCACCAGTAGATGTATTGAATGGACTAACAGTA
Organism: Nephrotoma guestfalica; assembly: GCA_963691935.1. Taxonomy (NCBI): domain Eukaryota; kingdom Metazoa; phylum Arthropoda; class Insecta; order Diptera; family Tipulidae; genus Nephrotoma; species Nephrotoma guestfalica. The sequence goes on along the minus strand of OY829915.1, from coordinate 131,839,914 downwards.
GACGCGTTTATTAGTGCTGTCAAGGGCGACCGTCTGAAACTTCATTTAAGGCTCATTACTAGAGATAAAGCCATGAATGAAGTTTTGGTATTGGCTTTGGAATAGAAGGCAGCCAGAGCCAGTTTTGAAATTGATTGAAAAGTTGCGTAAGCTGGATTCGAAAGATATTACTCAAACGAAGGCATTAATAAAAGATGAGATGAGAAAACCACGACAAGCTTTTCGAGCTAACGAAAGAAAACTTTCGCGTTCCCGCGTCTCGATGTTTCCGATGCCAACAATCCGGCCATTACATAAAGCACTTTAAGGAGCCAAGTACACAGCGCCTAACGGAATTTGGTGTAAGAGGCAAGAAACGTGAGAAATGAGGCTACGAAATATTTATCATTTGCAAGTTATTTGATAAATAAAGTATTTGACGCTAAACATTTTACACTGCAGCGCTATTGTGAAAACACTGGTTATAATGAAATTTTGATTTTTTATTCGTCAAATAAAATTCTAAAATAATCATACAGGGTCATAGTATTTTGAAAGGAACAAAAGACAAAGGATTGTGCTGATATCGCAAGAATTTAAATTCCGGTTGCGTTTCTCTACTAGTTTCCAGTGTTCTTTCGGCGTTCATTTCGTTCCAGCAATTGGGTATTTTCACCTTAAAATTTCCGATTTTAAATTTATTCACTATTCACTAGTAAATCCAGAAAAAAGACCACCCATCCTGATGTGTGTTTTTTTTACCTTCGAATATATGACGGAGGTTCAATAAGCTCGGTAAATCTAGATGAAATAACGGTATTAGAAATGTTTTATTTTGTTTCATTTAACGAAACAAATTAACTGTTTCATTTAGGTTCTGTGAGTAATTTAATGAACACGTGTTTTGAAAATTTAAAAAAATGGAAAATACTGTATATACATCGTGCTGTGATTAATCTACGAAGAAAAATAATGCTTTTAAGGATACAAAACACGAATGGAAAATGTTTAATGAGAATCTAGGCCTTCTTATAAAAACGAAATGGGTCCATATATTCAAATTGAGCCCCAGAGTGCAAAACCGGCAGACGACGATTTTATTGAAAGACAGACGAATCACCATTTCAAAACTAACTAGGACAACTAATATAACTATTGGTAGTGTTAACACCATTTTACATAATCATCTTAAGCCTAGTTACCGGTAATGAAATATGGGCTCATCACTATGATCCAGAGTCGAAACAGGAATATATGCGACGGATAGCACAGGGAAATTTATGAAACAATGACGTAATGTCCGCTGTAAGAGTATTTGAAAGAAAACGATAAAGCATTTAATATTCATGGTTTGTACAAATTAATTGACAGGTGTAATAAGTGCATTAGCGTGAGTGGAGAACGCAGATTGTGTTGAAAAATAAAAATATGTTTGAAAAAGCTTTACCGTTTCATATAGATTTATCGAACTTATTAAACTCCCATTGTACTACATTGATATTGCAATAAATATTCCATCTAACGGTGGAACAGACAAAATATTCACATACATATTTCGTAGTTTACAATATTACCGCCTTCATACGTACAATATACAGAAGGGAGTATTAGCAAATCCTCAAAAGCTGTTCTTGTCGAAATTAGATTAATTTGATGTTATACATAACGAGAAAGGTCCAAACTTCTTATGAAATGCCGGCATATTCTCCATGGCACTATATCAGATAAATTTTTTGACATTTACTTTCAGAATTAACTCAGGTGATGCAAACCTGATTGTGTGGCTTAATTAACATAAACTTTCTTTTCAATCTCGAATTACTCTTATTTCCAATCTCGATCGAATTAGTGATCTTTATTTTACATTCGTTTGAAAATTCCCGGGCCTGATTACTAGATGTCACCACTAATGTAAAATCCCTATTATTTTTAAGAAGTAACAATCTTAAAGAAACCAAATCTGAAGTTTCTTAACAATCTGTCAAGTAGTTGGTATTTGCGAGTTATTTGCGCTTATCATCTCAGGAAACGAAGGAAAGGAGAAAACGAATTTCGCGTTTCGGGGATTGATGACGGTAGATGGTGCGTGAGATTGGTATGAAAAAAAAACATCTCAACTGAACGTGTGCACAATGTTTTACATAATTATTTGAACATGATCAGCAAAAGTAAGAGAGAATTAATGTTTCTCAAGACAATTTGAACATGTTCAAGCATAATCAGAAAGAATTTTTGCACTGTTTTGTAATGGTTGATGAAACATGGCTGTATCACTACACACCAGAGACCGAGGAAAATCTAAACAATTTGTGGAAGCGCCTGAAAACGCAACCATCGTCTTACAAAGTTATGGCGACTGTTTTTTTTTGGGATGTGCATGCAATAATTTATTGACTATCTATTGGATCAATTCGATGTTGCAAGCAATAAATAACTGCTCCCTATCCCCCGATTTCTCCAGATTTGGCCCCTGCGATTATTACCCATTCCCCAGCTTGAAGAAGTGGTTGGCTGGCCGAGGGCTATTGAAGGCCGAGTGGCTATTCTCGGCGAAGCGCTTGCTTGAGATGATCGACACTTTATTATTTTTTGTGCCAACCTTGCTCTTCAAAATACCACAAACCGAGAAATCTAACGGATTTGCATCCGGTGAATTTGGTGGCCATTGAGCAGTAGAAATGAACCGCGGAACGTTGTTTCTCAGCTAATCTTGATTGACGCGCGCTTTATGAATCGGCGCCGAGTCCTGTTGAAATGTCCAGGTTCTGCGGCCGAAATGTTTTTGTGCTCAAGGCTTCAACACTCCCTGCAACACATGATCCCGATAAATTTGAGCATTTATCTTGATGCCACGGTCCAAAAAAATGAGCGGTGAACGGCTTTCGGCCGTTACGGCGGCCCAAACTATCACCATCGGCGGCGCTTGGCTTCGAGTGGCAATCCGTTGGCCCAAATTTTCAGTAGAACGGCCGGGCAAGTAAATCCGGTCGTTTTGATTGTTCACGCATATTGCTCAATATCGAACGGTAACTCATCGGAGAAATCCAAATTAGGCAAATCGTCACTTTCGTGCAAGCGTAACAACTCCTTTGCTCTTTCCACTCTAACTTTTTTTTGAGCATCGGTGAGACCATGCGTTTTATGGAATTTCAAGGCCTTTAGTCAAAGAAGATCTTTCAATATGTGATGCATCCGTTCGAGCGAAATGTTCACATACATAAAAATTTTATTCACATGTAGATGTATTAACTGGTTAACAGTCTGCGGCTGTGGTTTTCCAGCCAAATATAGAGCAATCACACTATTACGCTTGAATTCAATTGCGGATAACTTTTTTTCTGAATATTTCCCACTAAAATGCTTTTGTACGCTTGTAAACAATGGAATAAACTGTCATTAGTGTAAATTTGAGGGCTCTGTCATCACTGGTTTGACAGCAATGACAGACTGAAGTTGGTAACACTTCGTGTCAGTCACCTGGTATTAAGAGTGCAGCAGTAAGAAAAGTAAAAAAAGAACAAAATATTTTTAAAAAAAATTTCCATTAAAACCCGAGCAACTCCTTTAGTTCTCCAACTAAAGGTTGTTATTGTGCACTTTTACTAAGTAGAGTATCACCCATTTCCCTTATAAGTACTTAATAGTTATATGTTTATAAAATCATTCTTTTAAATTAAGTTTCCGTTGGTGATCAACTGATAATTTCTGCTTATGCTACGATCACAAAATCGTGTGTAATAATCGGTAAAACTGGCTTTGCTTTCCCACGTAAATTTCCCATCTATACTAATATCTCCTGATGTGGTTTCTATAATCGAGCGCGTGGTGTAAGGCGAAGCCTGCAATTTCTATAAATTGTTTGTTTAGGGAGCCGGAAGTATTCTAAACTCTTGTTGCGATTTCTCTTGCAGATATTTCAAAATATTATGGTTCCACATTGTACATGTAAACAATTCATGCAAATTTAATTGAGTTATATCAGGCTTCTCTTGTTTAACAGTTCGTAAACATTAAAAGGTACATATTTGAATTCTGCCAAGAATAATAAAGTTACTACTAATATTTGTTTGCTTTATTAAACTTGCCATACGTTTTAAAATACTGCCAAACTACTATTTTAAACCTATAAGTTGGTTATACTGATTCTAACAATGTAGAATGGATATGATTTGTGCCTGTTGAGAGTGGTGTTTATTTCACACAATCAAAATGCAGCGAAAATATAAATAAATAAAACCTCTTGTTAGGTCGCCGTTTATATACGTTCATATATAGACTTGTACTTGAACTGCACCATAATCATGTGAAGTACATTTATTGTTTGTTTAAACATAATAAATAAGTGCAATTGGATTACACATTACACTAATGTATAATCGTAAAATTTTAAATTCTCATCAACAAAACACTTAACACTATTAGTGGATAATTCACGTATAACTGTTAACCATATATGCATATACGTAAACCGAATACGAATTTTGCTGTTCTGGGTGAAGATCATTATGGAATAAAGACAGTCAAAAATATTCTTAATTGTTTTCTTTTTGTGTGTGAAAGATGTATAGTTTGGAGGTGTGAAGTATATATAGTTAATAAAATATTACCGCGCGTATTAATAGATTTATTTGCTCGATCGCGTTTATGATTTGATCTGCCTTTGCTTGTGACGTATACTCACGTATAAAATATGCGCGTGTATCATCACGCATAGTTTATTTCCAACTGTGATTTCGTGCATAGACCTTTTTTTGTTAGAAACGTAATAACAAACTTTTTTAGACTTTGTTATGGCGCGCATGTATAATTAAAAATAAAATCGATCAACCAAATTACCGATCGCTGACTTTTTATGTATCATGATCATTAGTTTTATTTATTTGTATTTTTTTTTTGTTGAAGTAAAAGTAATTTAAAATTAATAATCATATTTCTTTTATAACATATGCGTATGTTGTTACATATATAAATTATAAGACGCCTATCATAAAGTGGGTGGACGTAATTATCTATTAATTGCAATTCAAAAGAAATTTTGTTGCTGTGATTTTTTTTGTATGTTCATTAGTAATTTACAACATATACCGCTTTGCTAAAAATAATATGAGATACGAAGAACAGTGGCGTATTTAGTAAACAAATTGTTCGTTCTGGGTTTCTCTTTAAGGTCGGAACAAAAACAATGTAATTTCTTTTAGAATCTGTCTTCTAAAGACATTTCATTACGTAATGAAAATGATTTTCTGCATTCGTAATCAGCGTCAAAACAGTAGATTTGAACTAAAGTACTGTTAACATAATCATTGTTCGTTCCCACACCTATCAAACGATATACCACATAATTATCTCGGTATAAGAAAAATGAATCTGGCTGCAGCATCATAGCACTAGTTTTAAATACTAAGGTTCTTCAGTAAAACTTGTGTCATTCTGCAAGATCTTTCAAATGATATACAATATTTGTATATTTTATAATAAATGAATAACTAGCCACTTGTAGTGTTAAAGTTTTCTGCGGTCATTGCTTATGGTAGGCACTCTGCTCCCTTGCTGTACAGGTCCTAAAAGACAATCAAATTTCCGTGTTAAAAGTAGAAGAAGATTCGAAAAAAATCAAATCGTCGATACGGACAGACGGGCAGATATTTTGTTTCATTTTCTGTTGTGTATGTTTCTTAAGAACAATGAGGGCCTAAAACTAAATTCGGTGAATTAAACAAACTACTGCGGGCGCCATATATTAATTCAAAGTGTAAAAAAAATTTATAAAATATTTCTTAATGCATAATTTGATGCTACTGAAGGTCGCCGAAAATTTCAGCCGAAAAAATCTGCATTATCGAGATATTTTGTATCAGGTGGTAGTACAAACTTCTGATGATGTTAAGCGAAAATTATACTTGTTATTAAAGTAACAGAAAATAATCGCCGAAAAAAATTTGGATTAACAATAAAAACTGATTCACATAATTCGCATGTTTAAAGGTAATATGGACTGGGTGAAGTTAGACCAATTCGTAAATTGCTGGATCCCATGGTTATAATATGTGGTGTTAGAGGACAAAGAATTTCAGTTGTGACATTAACAGTGAATACCTGTGTCAAAGGTCTGGCTATATTTTGTGTAGCATCATGGTTAAATAAATTAAAGCAAGATGCATGGTTAGTGATAATTTGGACTGGGTGAAATTAGACCATTTCGTAGATTGCTGGATCCCACTTTAAACATGCAAATTATGTGAATGTATGTAATGTAATTTTTGACTAACATCTTTTACTACCATCTGATCCAGCTCAAAAGTCGTAGGGTTTGCAAGTTGTAGTGCTTCAAAGTTTCGCAGTGTCGCAAGTTAATTTGATCTTTCGCATTGCATATTTATTTTGTTTCCAAATGATTAGAGTGTTGCTGCTTCAGTTTAAAAGATGTGAAAACAAACCACATGCACAATTAACAATTAATTGGTTTTAACATTTAAAAAATCAAAACGTCAACCATTTGCCAATTGTATATTTTACAATTAATATTTGGTAAAATTTTGCATAATACCCCATCATCTTGTATATGAGTATCTGTGTTTGATGTTTGTGTCTACCGTCATCTTAATAGTTGGCACGGTGTGCGTAAAACTCTATGAAGCTTTGGAGGCAAAGTGCTACTGATCTTCATACATTTTATTCTTATAATGAAGCTTTTAAAATTAATATTTCGATTATTTCTCTATATTTGAGATATAAACCCAAAAACCTCCAAATACTCGACAGAACGAGCAATTTTTGCGTAAATTTCTATTTCTATTTACGGATTAGAAAAACACGTAAGAATTTATCCTTCATTTATCCTTCGTCAGGGTTGAAAGATGCAACTCTAGTTAAGTACCAGAAAAGTAATATGATTGGATTGTCCTGGATTATCATAGACATGAAAATGTAATTTCTAAATAAAATATTATTTATGGTATGAGCCAACTGCAAGACCTCAGAGACCGGGTTGCCAACTTTTTCTAGAACCGAATTTCTGAAAATAGTGCTGACCCATGCATGATTTTGATGATAACAAACATACTACAAAATCACTTTGTAGGCCGGATTACGGCATGTCTTCAATATGAATTAGCTTCTATATAAGAATTTTGGATGACAAGTACTTGATCATTCTCTTTTTAATGTGACGTAGGCAAAAAAAACAAGCAAAATAAATAATATTTGCATTTCAAATCACTGTTTGTTTCAAGTGAGAACAAAAAATGGATTGGATTTTAATGTTTATATTTTTTGTATACGATAAGTGTTGTTAGAAAACAATACATTATTTGCCAAAATGATAAATAAATCATTTTAGTAAGAATCGTTTAATTTTCACAAACTAATTTATTTTTAAATTTTTCATATTCGGTGGAAATGCCAGTAAAATAAATTATAAATAGACCAATCCCTTGCTTAACAAAGTCTCAGCTTACAAACATTCCCTACGAAATTTTGATTTACTTCCAAGTTAATTCGTTAAGCACGGGATTAGTGTATTATATTTCAATAAATATGTAAAATATGTTCATTACATACGTCTACATACATCATAAAATAGCACAAACAATGCAAATAATCCTTTTAGACATACCATATAAGATTCATTAAAGACATGTCACGTACAATTCATCTTAGAGGTATACCGGGGGACTGACACGAAGTGTTACCAACTTCAGACTGTCATTGCGAGAGTGCTGAAATTTACACTAATGACAGTTCATTCCATTGTTTACAAGCGTACAAAAGCATTTTAGTGGGAAATATTCAGAAAAAAAATTATCCGCAATGGAATTCAAGCGTAATAGTGTGATTGCTCTATATTTGGCTGGAAAACCACAGCCACAGATTGTTAACTAGTTAAAACTTCTGCATGTGAATAAAATGTTTGTGTATCGTACAATAAATCGTTATAACGACACTGCCAGCATTGCCAAACGCCATGGTGGTGGATCGAAACGCACTGCAACATCGCCGGATATCATTCGGAAGGTGAAGGCCAAATTGGCTCGGAATCCGCGCCGTAGCGGCAGAAAAATAGCTCGTGAGGCGAACATTTCGCTCGAACGGATGCAGCACATATTGAAAGATCATTTTTGACTAAGGCCTTGAAATTCCATAAAACGCATGGTCTCACCGATGCTCAAAAAAGTTAGAGTGGAAAGAGCAAAGGAGTTGTTACGCTTGCACGAAAGTGACGATTTGCCTAATTTGGATTTCTCCGATGAGTCACCGTTCGTTATTGAGCAATATGTGAGCAATATGTGTTGAGCTTGAGCTCAACATGGAGGGTATTAGCATGGAGTGGATTTGTTTTTTGAAAAAATCTGAGGTTTTTATGCCTAATGGAAGTATTTTTTTGTTGATGTTCATTTATTATGCTTCCATATGTGCTTTTCCTCTACTAAAATTGTTATGTCAATCTATTAATAAATAAATAAATAAATAAATAAATATGTGAACAAGCAAAACGACCGGATTTACTTGCCCGGCCGTTCTACTGAAAATTTGGGCCAACGGATTGCCACTCGATGCCAAGCGCCGCCGATGGTGATGGTTTGGGCCGCCGTAACAGCCGAAAGCCGTTCACCACTCGTTTTTGGACCGTAGCATAAAGATAAATGCTCAAATTTTTCGGGATCATGTGTTGGAGGGAGCGTTGAAGCCTTGGGCACAAAAACATTTCGGCCGCAGAGCCTGGACATTGCAACAGGACTCGGCGCCGAGTCATAAAGCGCGCGTCAATCAAGATTGGCTAAGAAACAACGTTCCGCCGTTCATTTCTACTGCCCAATGGCCACCTAATTCACCGGATGCAAATCCGCTAGAATTCTCGGTTGGGACAAAAAAATACCAAAGTGTCGATCATCTCGAGCAAGCGCTTCGCTGGGAATGGGCCAAAATACCGCAGAGCCACTTTCGTGCTGCATGCAATAGCTTTGCCGGCTGTTGGAAGACTATAATCGCGGCTAAGGGGGGCCAAAAACGAAAAACTGTTAATGCAATTCGAAAATTTAAATATTTCTGAGCATTTTTTACTTTGATTCAATAAAATTCATCAAAAAATAAAAATTCTGTGGCGTTTTATTTTGGTAACACTTCGTGTCAGCAACCCTAATACAAATAAAACTTAGTTTAAAGAAGTTCTAAATAGATGTAATGTGAGACAGTCATTGATGATTCGTCAGTCTGTCATCGATGACATTACTGCCGAGTACTTGTGATAAGATCTCACAGTTCACTTCACTAAAATGTGATTCACTATCAGCGATGGCTATCGCTGATTTGGTTGGGTTAACGATTATTCTAAACGGGGGAAATATAATTTACAAGAATGTACGTACGAGTACATTAAAATTCATTTGCATGCGCTTGTAACACTAACTAATTCGAAAATGATTTTTAAAAATACAAAATAATCGTAAAATTGTTCAAAAATTACTATTTTCGCAAGAAATTTAATTTTTAGCTAACAGAAAATAAAGAGAGAAAAAGAGATAGAAGATTTTCGTTGCAGACTACCCACTCTTACTTGCATCAATAGAGAATATGAAATGGCAATAAGTATTCTGAAAATCATGACATGAAAGTCATCGTTCCGCTAGTTACATACTGTTAAAGTGGCAATTTTGCAAGTATTTTAATCGATTTACATTGGAAACTAGCAATTCTACCCGACCTCTACGGAAGCCTACTCGCCTTAGGCGTTTAATGTTTCTTTATCTCGTAGTAGTTTTCCGCTAGATCGTTATTGAAATTCCACTGTCCGAAAATAGCACGTGAAATAAATATTAATTTTTACTTCACACTTAAATTCTTAAATTTATTATACAATTTACATTCTTTCTTGCGCACACTTTATAAACTGGCATTCGTAATTAAGATAACATGTAGGTTAGGGACTAACTGTTATTTTTCATTGATGTACGGTTAGTAGTAGCAACAAACTAAACTAAACTCCTTCAAAGTTTAATTGTTTTAATAACAAATATTCCGAACGCATTGGGAAATTTTATGTAGTTTTTAAAATATTCGAGTAATGATGTAAGACTGATAAACTTGAACTTGATCATATCCAGTTCGAAGTGAGCCGGAGTTTGAAGGCGTCTTTATGTTAACATGCTTCAAATTATTTCGGACAAATTTCGGACGACCAAAACATTGTATTTGCCAAACAAACTTCCCCTTTATATTTCTTGTATTCCCCTTTGAATTAAAATACGTTTATTTCAAGTCAAATTTTGGTGCAGGAATGTACTCACAAAACGAAAATTGTAAATGCTATCTGATTATTAAGATAAATCTCAGCTAAATCCATTGACGTGCGTAATATAAATTCGACTTGAAATGTGGGTTTCAAAAGATTCGTATGTGTATAATTATTTCCAAACTGTGATTTGGTGGCCTCTTTATAGCCTAAACCGTCTAGGCTTACTAATTAGGCTGAAACAAAATTTCACACTTAAACGATTATAATCTGTATATAATGTGTTTGTTGTCCTCAAGGTGGGCGTTGGAGTGTAATCTACTTCCCTCCCCAGTTAAATCGAGAGGAAATTATTGATTATGCTTTTAACGTAAATTTGAAAATCGGTGCGGTTAAAAGTTTGAGAATTTATATTGTTTCTTGTCTCAGTGACTCGAGATATAAACTCAATAGTTGAATTTTGAGGTGTGAACTTCTAACTGATCAAATTTTGGAAATCATCAATATACTATAACACCGCTCTAAAGTTATCCAGGACAATAGTCCATAGTCAAAAGTATTGTGAGGCGCATTTATTCCTTTGAAAATTAGAAAAATTATACTGCCTAACGATTTAAAGGTCAACTTATTTTTTGATTTAGTTAAGTTTTAAACTCATTTGACCATTTATTAAACAAGTATGAGAAGCTGCTGAAATTGGGAATTATCACAATTTGAGTCAATGTAGTGCTTCCAAAATCTTAAGAAGGTCGCCCGATATCTCAAAGTGAAAAAGATCTGGAGAATTTTTATGCTTTCCGAAACGAAAGTTGTTTTGCTAAAATTGAAAATTAAACATGAATTTTAAATTTATAGTGCCGCCCGCTACTGAGAAGCTGCTAAGTTATGCTCGATTTTATTAGAAGTGAAATATATTAATTAATATTTTAACAACCGGGAAACTATGCTTCAAATTCGTGTTCCTTGAGTAAAAAAATATACAAATCTAATTAAACAACTTTCGCATATGAGAAGTGATGATCGTGAGAATTTCCACTAAGTAAATTTTAGTGATCATTCATAGAAGGCTAGATGATTTATCTATCATTGCCAATAGCATCTATTTTTAGGAAACTTACATTAAATATAAAGTCCGCTAATCGTGGGAATTTCCGCAGTATTAATTTATGTGACACGGCTGGGGGCGCATTTGTTCCCTTGTAAAATATAAAATTTCTGCTATACCTCTAAGGGCTTAAAGGATCGACCAATTTATTGATTCAGTTAAGTTTTAGACTCCTATGACCATCTGTGGTATGCGTATGAAAATCTGCTGATAGTGGGAGTCTCGCAATTTTAGTTAAGGAATTGTTTTGCTGCCCTGTGTACACTCAGAAAAAAAATCTATGACGTTGGCCCGTTGTACCACTGAGCTATGTTTTTTTTACCGAAGTGAGCTATGTTTAGAGATTACATCCTTCAATTTTACATTACAAAGCCGAAATAAGTGAAATTGATCTTGTGGCGCTTAGATCAACCCAATAAACACATACACTTATGGATATTTTTGCATTTTTATTAACAATGTTTCTCTTATTTGAGTTTTGAAATCCAAACCGGGCAGTGAGTGAGTTATGTTTGAGTGAGTTATGAGATCATAGTTTCTCGTTTTATGTTGCAAAGACGATATCAGTGAAACCGATATTACAGTGGTTATATAAATCCGCCCATATGCACTAATTTATTTAAATGCTCAACTTCTGAGTGATGTAAACAAATTTTTTAACACTAAAGCGAAATCAAAACATTTAAATATAAAACTAGACAGATAGGACTAATCCTGAGTTTTATCAAGAATGCTTCCTTTATATGAGTTTTGAAATCCAAAACTGGCATAAATCGACACTACATATCCGACATTGAAATATTTAATATTTGCAATTTTAAAAGGATTTGTCATTTGCACTTGGTAAATCGTCGTTTATGCATACTAAATATGAGATTGTTTCGTTATGAAAGCGTATTACTCGTAAGTGGTTGTTTTTGGTTTTAAGAGTGTGCCGAAAATCGAAGTTAACTAAATTCAAAAGCTCAGAAATAGCTAATATTTAATTTAAAAAATTTATTCAAAATACTTACTTTGTTTGTATGGAAGAGGATCGACTGATCGTCGTAGAGGAAAGACGTGTTTTTGTCTCTCCTTTAAATAAATTATTATTAATATTTTAATTCAAATCAGTTTAGGAATGTGAGTGTGAGAGTGATGTGCTATTTTTGAGTGAGTTTTGTTCTTTAGAAGTTCACCTGTTACGTTCAACACATATACAATTAGAGAAGTATCTTTTTATTCTAATTTTCATTCTAATTACATAAAATTTAATTATTTATTATTGTTATTGTTATTATAACTATTTACATATATGTGAACGGTAATTTATAATCGTATACATAGAAACTAACATTTCAAGGGAATTCCCTTTGTATGTACTTAAGTACATAAAATATTGGTACCCGAGAAACCAAAATTTGAAATTACAACAGATCGAATTGTAACTTACCCAATAAGCGAAAATTTGTATACTCAAAATGGGTTGCCACCGTATTGTGACAAAAATGACTTTTTGTGGAATAATATAAATTGATAAATATATAAAATGTTAATGAAAGGAGGAAACAGTTTTCTGCCACGGGAAATTTATCATTTGAGCTGAAATATGTTGGCTTGTGTTATCCATTTGGGTTTTTATTTAAATTTAATTACATTTTCATAACTTATTTTAATAATTTTCACTTACTTTAAACAATTCTATAAATTGAAATTTTGTCGAAAGTCCTGATTTAAAACAATAAAGTTGTCGGCAAATATAATTCAATTTATTTTTATTATTATTTAAAATTTATTATTTATTTTTTTTTTTACATACCGGAAGGTCAGGGAAGATTGTGATTGCAACATTATTGATCAGGGGGTCTATTTAATTACTTACACTTTGAGCATAAACTCAATACAATCAAATATGTTAACGATTCAAAGACTTTTTGCTATGGAATGTTGTTTTTCTACGATCTTTCTGGTTGAATTCAGGTTATGTTCTAGTGAAGTTGTGTGAATGTTAGATATAAATTAACCCTGCTTTTAGTTGGATGAATTTAAATATAGGTAGCTGAATGACAATACCGAATCTAATTTTTTTTTTATATTTTTTTTTTTTATTGTTTTTTTTGACATTATTGACGGAATATTTAGGTCATCATATGTATGATAATACTGCCGTGTCATTACGAACGTGAAGTCCCTCGGTTAGATGGTGTTGGATGGGAAGATAGGGCAAAATAAGGTTACAATCATTATGTGATGAGATGACCCATAGATGTGAATTAAATAACCTAACCAGTCTAGTAGGACTGATGCCGAATACATATGATGAATATTAGTATCCTTTACCTCAAACACAACTAACTTACATTAATTAACTAACAAACTCTAATCTAGAGTGTGAATTTAATTGAGACTAACATTCTAATATATTTAAGTAGTTAGAAAATGACTTTGCTGCGGTTCGCCCTAGTCGTTTCTGTGACTAACATCCTTTCCTAACTAACCTTATCTGTTAAGGATGCACGCAGGGCCTGGGCTCGCATGATGCTGAAATATTATTCGCATTCAGATATAGATTGTTATTTGATTGTTGATATTTCAGGATTATGGTAACGTACCTAGGATCGCCGTTATGGCTGGCCTGTACGCCTCTATCATATCATATCATATCATAAAATACTTACTTTGTTTGTACGCAATGTACACTAACATTTCGTGTACCTAAAGATTTTTGCTGTAGACAGAAATTTTGAATTTATAGTAATCGTAGTCTTAAGCACGCGTTACTTCTACGAAATAGAAACATATATTCAGAAAAAGAAGTTAGAGGACTTAAAACAAAATCTTAAAGAATATTCCTAATGAATATAATCGATCGATCATCTCGGGCCGCGCGCAATCTCCAAAACATATTAATTTGAAAAATATCTATAAAAATTGAATCCCATCTATAAACACATAACCATAATCAATCATGTACCTATAAGCCGCCATATCTATATCTAAAAACACATACAGTGTTTGTGCGTACATTGTATATGATCGTACTAAACATACCCCACAAATTATCAATTTTCTATAATAATAAAATAAAATGTTAAATAGCATTGTGTTCATTTGATTTATTGAAGGTCAAAATGAAACAATTGTATAGATACATAAAAAACCAATCCACCCACAAAATGGAATGTTCACATAGGCATCCTCAATACAATATCAAATCTCATTCAATTTTTAATTGAAATAATTTTTTTCTTCTAAACTCCAACGAAACAACAACAATAGACGAAATTGTGTGTACTTTTCATTTCTATTTTTATCGTAAAATACAACTTTCGATAAAACTTTCAAAAACTATAATATGTACTACGAGATCATTTGAAAAGTCAAAACTATAACTATGTACATAAGATAAAAAAATATTGAAATTAAATTAAAATATACAATCACCTTCTTATCATTGGTATGGGAAAACTATAGTGTAAATCATCAACAACGGGTGGGCCCACTGTGGTTAACAGCGACGGTACAAATGGTGTTGTTGATGACCCGCGCCCCGGTAATGTTGTATATGGTGGCGGCATTACTGCTGGCATCATATCCATAGAACGGCAAATCGTTGTATTTGGATAGCTATTTGGTGGTGCATTAGCAGCGTTCGCAGCGGCAGCACTTGCCGCTGCCGCATGATGATGATTATGGTGTAGGCAACGTGATTGTCGATCACGACGTCGTTCACGTCGTTCGCCACGACGAGGACGCGGCTCAACAATTACATTATTAGTATTATTTGCACTGCTACTATTTAATTTTAATTCATTTTCGAGGATATCAGTTTGCGATTCCGCCGATAATATATTTATAGGATGTTGTTCCAATTCCATATCACTATTATTATTTACAATACAAGGCACTTCAATAATTTCATCAATATTATCACTATTTGTAGGCACAATTTTATTACTATCACTACAATTAACTATACTAATATTCGATTTATGTTGATCATTTGATTGATTTACATGTATTGTTAAACTAGACGGTGTTAAAAGTGTGCCGATCAATGTACCGTTAGAACTTATTAAACGTGAATTACAACTATCGTCATTATCAATATTGTTGCTACACTCAATTTCTTTTTCAATAAGCACAGTCGTTGTATTATTTAGATCACAATTATTATTTCGATCGATTAAATTGCCATCCAGAGTTGTAGCCATTTTGTCGTTGAAACAAAATTATTTTTTAAATGAAAACAAAATTCTAATTGTTGCAATTTTAATTTTATTTATTCAGTCAACTTTCACTTTTTTGTACACACTAAATGTAATTCATCATATTTGAAAATAAAAATTAATTTTTTTTAAACAAATGAAACAAAAAATCAAAACAAAAAAACGGAAAACCGAGCACACGGATTTAAATTTTGTTTTTATAAAACAAAAATAATATATCGTCTAACAGCAAAGACGGTCTTTGCCTCAAACTTGTTAAATTCAAACTAAATTTGTTTTTGTTCATTGTGCATAGTCAACCGGAGTCTTCTCTCCAATTCAACCAAAACAAACTATAATAATCTATATACCGCTCTATACATACGTTTATAGTTGAATCTTATGGTGCTCTACATTCATAAACTCAGCAACCAATTTCAATAAAACAAACGAAAATAAATAACAATACACAAGTAGTAAGAATGATCATGATGAATGTCTTCCCCTTCTCTCGATTTTTGTATTTTGTATTTGTATTTCGTTTTATTTGTTAGGAACGATCGTTTATAGTTTTATTTTTATAGTTTTGTTCTCTTAACTTTTAATTTTTGAATATTGTTTTGTGCAATGGTGAGCATACTATAAAGAACCATAATAACAAATCAACCATAATGTGTCAGTATTTTATCTAGATGTATGTGGGTAGTGTGATGCATTTTAAGTTAGTATGTTTCAACATAAAATACGAAATGCATAATGTACGAGTATGTTGTACGTGCTATGATCGATTGGATGTCTTACCAATTTTAAATTATATCATGCGCGTAAATTTTAAAATTGGTATATTGGTCTTAATTATTATCGGTTGTTTGTAAGAGGATTAACCTAGATTAAACGATGCAAAATAATAAATTATAGTTTTTTTGTTTATTAATAGTTCTTAAGATGTGACAAGTTGTGAACCATACACATTTTTAGTGATTGTAATAAATGACAGAATATTTGGGTAGCGCCTGTTGTAGAGTTATAATTAATAATAAATTGATGGCGTGATGTAATCAAAATCTGGCACAAAGTACACACTTCATTCCATATAATGGATCCAAACGGGACATAAAACTAAAAAGGTTTAAATGAATTCGTAGGACCAGGTTTGTCGAAATCCAAATTGGACTGCTGCTAATAGTTCGATTTTAAGTTAAGACTATGCTGCTAGGTAAATACGTTACAGTGCACTTGTAGTTTAGGAGATCTGTGATTCGTGAGTGATAGTTCAGGCTTAAATACAGAGTGTTTCCGAAATAAACGGATAAAGCTTAACACTACATATAGACACCATATTTCATCTTGTTGATTACAATAAATGTTGGGTTTGCGGATTATGGGTAGGTTCAAAATCTACTTAAATATAACTCCTGCTCTAACGCTCATTGACAGATACCTATATAAAACTACCAAAGAGTGTGTTGGATACACTAACAATGCAATGTAAATTTGATTTTTTTTTTAATTTTTTTGTCGTTTCTACACCTACACATTTATACTTAGTATTAAAAAAAAAATTACTATGGAAAAAAATTACCAATACATCTTTAGTTAGTTATTGTTTATTTCATATGTGTGGAGTTAGCAGGACTTATATTTAAGTAGATTCTAGTAGGTTAGTTAAATTAACACAGGCAAATACAAATATCAAAAAAAAAATATTTTTCACCATTGGTTAAAATGTTGACTCTAATGTTGCACCAGTACTTGTAGCGCAATCCAAGAGAAATAGCGCTAGAATCTTTTACAAATTAATTACAAATTTGAAACACAGCCAATTTTTTATAGGTCCCGTTAAGCTGTAATTCGTGTGTGGGCCGGCATTAGACAAAGCCTCACCATGCTTTTCGTATTTCTGTTAATATTTATTGTATCGTACTGGGGGCTGGTACTGGAATTTTCTAAAAATTAACTGCAACATATGTTCATAGTTATATCCTCAAAAACTACCCTAAGGGGTGCAATTATTTAAAAATCATATGTACATCAAATTTTGTACAAATTAATTACAACATATTGGTATAGTTTAATACATTGGAATAGTTCAATGCCCAAAATCTACCCCTAAGGACTGAACCTCTATAAAAACCACATTTCTCTGTATAGGTTATAGACTTGCTTAAATGTAACAAGCTACCGCCAAATTAGTTGAATCAGGTCATTTGTAAACGAAGTTGATACCCATGAATTTATACAACAATCCACATTCACAAACAGCGATTATAATTCATCGAACTACTTTCCTGTACAAGAATTGGGTACACCTGAATTTACTACAACAACTCACACCCACAAACAATGTAATAAATTCGCCTTTTTCATGTACTTTGGATATATCGCTGGCTTAAGGCGGTCAATTGTAATGATCACTTCGCGCTTAGACAGTCGCACGCCGAAATATTTTGGCGTTCGTGTTAGCACCTCGAATGGTCCATTGTACGGATGCGTCAGGCTCAGGCGAACCGAATCGTCTCGCAGAAATACGTGGGCCGCTGTATGCAAATCTTTAAGCACGAATACTTTTGGACTGCCGTGCCACGCCGTTGTTGTTGGACGAATGTTGCTCATTGCATTTCTCAGACCGATGACTGTTTGTGTCTCTGTCGAATGCGAAGCGTTGTACCGAAAACGAGTTCGGCCGGTGTTGCATTCCAATCCTTTACGGCAAAGAATTGCTACCTTCAGCGTGCGGTACCATGTATATCGATGAGACAGCTCGTCGAATAGTGTGACTCAAACTGAGTATCTTGGTCGGTGGTGATTGCTTTTGACACATACAATTTTGCTTTCCATCCCGAAATGAGTGCGCTTGCGACTCTTGGTGCTGACGTATTGGGAATTGGATTCGCTTCTGGCTAACGTGTGAAGCGTTGAATCTCTCCAGTTGAATCCACCGAATGCGTGTGACGTTCAATTTTTGCGCTTTGACATTTTAAACAGCTTCGAACAAATTTAGCGACATCTGATTGCCTGGCCAAACGAATCGTTTTGTCATCAGTTTAGCCGTGCCTCGTACACCTGGATGCGGGATGTCATGAATTGCTTGAATAAACTGACTTCGAAATTTTTGTGTCACGAATGGACGACTGTGACTCGTGGAGTAATCGCAATATTCTCATTCCAAGTATTAACTTAATCGAAATGTTATTACCTTCCGCCAGTAGAGATTTTAATTCTGCATCGTTTCTCTGGTCTTCTGCCAATTTCTCGTAGCTGATTTCGAGTGGATACTTTCTATGCGTGATAAAAGATCCGCTGTTACGTTTTCAGCGCCCTTAACGTGCCGTTTATTGATGGTCATCTGTCCGATGTAATCGAGTTATCTCGCTTGATGATCGTTCGTTTTTCGGGTTTATGTGCGAAGGCAAATGTAAGCGGCTTATGATCGGTGTAAATGTGACAAATTATTCCTTGCAGCATGAATTTAAAATGTTTAACGGCTAAACACATTGCTGTGAGCTCACGATCATACGTGCCGTATCGAAGTTGCGCTTTATCAAATTTTCTTGAGAAAAAATGTAACAGTTTAAGTCCGTTGTCAACGACTTGATGAAATACTGCACCAGCCGCGATATCGGAAGCGTCGACATACAGCGAAAGCTCTGCCGTTTTTGATGGCTGAGCGAGTAAAGCGACGTTGAACAAATCGAGTTTGCACTTATCAAATACATTTCTCGCTTCGACCATCCATTTTAACAGCGTTCATCGTTCTTTTTATTTCCAGGAATCATTTCCAGTAATTTGACTTGAGTTTCCATGGCTTTTGGTAAACACTTACGATAATAGTTGATTGTCACCAAAAAACTTTTTAATTGATTTACCATTATCGGAAGTGGAGTTGACTTGATGGCTTCGATTTTGTCGAGCAACGCCATAAGTCCTTCGGATGAAACGCGATGTCCAAGGAAATGAATCTCTTGCCGGCTAAATCCGCATTTGGCAACATTTATCGTTAAATCGTATTGTTTCAATCGTCCGAAAACAATTCGCAACGATTCTTGTTCCTTGTGCTCTTCAGGCGTTGTCGAAGCGATGTACGCAAACACAAACTCGAGATCACGGCAAACTTCATGAATTAATCGGTGGAACGTTTGGGCAGCGTTGCGTAGGCCAAACATCATAACCTTAAACTCAAAAAGTCCGAACGGCGTCGTAAGATCCGTTTTTAATGTCCTCTTCTGCGACTGGAACCTGATGAAAAGCTTTTTGCAAGTCGATCTTTGAAAAAATGACCTTTCCTTGCAAATTGCCAACGAAATCGTCACTGTCGAACAATACTTTTTAGTACTCGTGGTAACATTGCTGGCTTCAAACCAGAATTCCAGGCTTACAAAATATAGTTGCGTGCTGTTTAGACTGTCGATCTGTCTCGGCATGGGCAAACGTGGAATCGTAGCATTTGCGTGTCTTCGTCATCGACTCCCATTTGAGTTGTTTCACTTATTTTTGACTGTATCACTTTTCTTCATCACTTTCGCGTGTTTAAACCACGTCGGGGCCACTTTGGGAATAAATCAATATTTTTATTTATTCAATTTTATTTAATTATAGTTTTATTTTATTTTAACTTCCAAAATATTTTACAGTACGCGCTTTTTTACGTCCGTCTCTATTGCTAATTTTTTATTTTTTTATTTAGTTTTTTATGTTTTAATTGTAGTTTCCCACTGTTGATATTTTTATTGCAGGCTGCACAATTTTTTGATAATTTGAATTTGTATCGGCTACGGATCTTGGCTACAGATGTGTTGTGTTGTGTTGAACGAAAAGTTTCGATTGAACGAATTTTGCCACAGTTAGTTATATAAAAATATTTTCTAACAAAAACGTTAATTTTTATGAATTTTTAAACAACATGCTAAGTGACGTATTACAAATCGAGCGTACAATTTTCTGAATATTTCGGGGAATCTTCTATAAACCAATAAGGTAAGTGACATATATATTAAGATTCTACTAGGTCCCATCTAATAGAATCAAACATGCGTTTTGTTCCAATTGGATGTTTAAACTGTTTAGGATAGCCAAATTGGAGTACTATACAAAACGAACGATCAATTTTCTGATTTGTTTCGGGAATCCCCTACGAGTATAATAAACTTAATACCCAATTTCCCATCTCAATAAATACGTTACTTAGCATGCTGGTTTTTAGAATATTTTCATAAAAATTCAGAAGGTCTTACGTTCCATTTCAAGTATTCCCAGGCAAATTTGGCTGAATTAACGCAAAAACTCAAATTTTTTCTTAATTGGGATTATTATGGGATTAATATTTATTTAATTCTTGTGGCCATTTTCTCTTTGTTTCCCAGAACATTAGGTATAGTATAATTTGTAGCAAGTTCAGCCTTCATTAGTACGTAAAACCAAATCAATCAATGATTTAATCGGTCTATCCGAATTTAGTATATTATACTGACTACCACATTCAAATGTTTTTGGATTTAGGCTGGAGTTGACTATTTTGCGTAGTATTGTGAAATTTGTAAAAACAAAAATCCTAATTATTTTCTTTTTGTCGGAAAATTCACGTGAACTAAATTCTTGAACAGGAATATAATTCGATGCATTATGATCTATTTTTGTGGGTGTGGGCTGTTGACCTGTTGTAATAAATTAATGGATATCCATTTGCTGACACAATGAGCTGTTTCATCTTATTTGAGGGTAGATTGTTACATTTAAAGTAAGTCTATAACCTACGCGGAGAAATATGGTTTTTAAAGAGGTTCAATAGTTAGGGGCAGATTTTGGGGCTTGAACTATTCCAACATATTGTGATTGTTTTGTAAAAATTTCTAGTATCGCATTCAGTACGATACAATGATTTTAAACAGTTGTTCCTCTTTTGGGTAGTTTTCTGGGGGGTTTATACCAATATATTGTAATTAATTTATAAATAATTTCAGTACCCTACCTCCAGTACGATACAACAAAAATTAACAGGATTGCGAAGAGCGTGGTGTAACGTAAAATATGGTTTTAAATAATTTGACTCCTTAGGGATAGTTTTTTGGGGTTGAACTATGCCAATATATTGTAATTATAGTTTGTAGAAAATTCCAGTATCACCCCAATTGCAGATTAACGAGGGGCACCTTAACTGTGTAAAATTTTGTAATTAATTTGTAAACAACCCTATAATACCATTTTCATTGGATTGTGCCACAAGTCAGCTGGTACCGACCGCATTAGGGTCATTTAAAAATACTTCTTGCAAGGGCTTGAAAAATAATATAAACTTTTTAAAATTAATTCCCAATATATAACTAATTAAAACTATTGAAGGAACTGGATAATTTTTCTGGGCTCCTTAGTACTAAAAACTACCATTATGGAGGTGGAAGCAGTTATTTCTTTTATTATACCCATATAACTATGTGGCCTATCATTTCATGGGTCTTGGAAAATGCAAGAATTTTGCAATTAAGTTCACAAATTCATCGTTTAGGCGCTGGTAGCTAGTTATTTACTCATCATTTAATATAAACGTGTTGCATATCATTGAATAGGATGTGAAGAATACCGTAAAATTTTCTGAAGCACCATAGTATTTAAAATTACCGTTGTAGCACTGGAAGCACAGGTAGCATATCAATTCAAAAGACTTGGAAAATATTTATAAAGGGTTATCCAATTCAAGCTTGATAAAGTAAACTTAAAAAAAACACACAAAATATTCGGAATGTATTGTAATTTTTATTTCATTTTACAGATTGATCCTTGCCATTTTTAGTTAAACAAGATATCATTCAAATGTTCTCCACGGGACTTCTTACAGGCTTTGATTCTTTTGCGATAATTTTCAATGACTTTTCGGCACATTTCGGGCGGTATCTCGGCCATTACCTTACGAATATTAGTTTTCAATTCGTCAAGAGTTTGAGGATTGTTTGCGTAAACACGATCTTTCGCGTAGCCCCACAAAAAGAAATCCAAAGGCGTTAAATCACAGGATCTTGGAGGCCAATTGACATCAGCCAATCGCGAAATCAAACGTCCAGGAAATTTCTCTTGCAAAAGATCTCGATTTGCTCGTGTTACGTGACTGGTTATCCAGCTAGCTCCATCCTGCTGGAACCACATATCGTCAAGATCATAATCTTCGATTTTCGTAAAAAAATAATCGGTTAACATGCGGCCATAGCGCTCAGAATTGACGGTAACGGTTCGTCCATGGTTGTTCTCAAAAAAATACGGCCCAATCACACCACCAGACCACAATGCGCACCAAACAGTGACTTTTTCCGGGTGTAATGGCTTCTCTACAATCAATTGTGGATTTTCTGAGCCCCAAATTCTACAGTTTTGCTTATTAACGTATCCACCAAGCGAAAAATGAGCTTCATCACTGAAGAAAATTTTGTTCGAAAAATCAGCATCGACGGCCTGTTTTTCCAACACCCAATTTGCGTATGTTAAATGCTCCATATTCTTAAATGGCAGAATGTCAACTAAATAAATGACAGCGTACTTGACGTTTATCTTTGACAGATGTCGGTATACAGATTTCTACTTTATCAACCTCGAATTGGATAACCCTTTATTAGCGCTTTAGTTGAGAAATCCATCGTTTTGACATGTCAATGAAAATGTTTTGAATAATGTTCCAAATTTAGCTGAAACATATTACTATCTGTGCTATATCGTTTTTAAGATTTTGGGCGAAATGAAATTTTTGTAGCAACAATTTATTTCACTAATTAAGCGTTTTGGTGCTTGTGGAAAATTACTCCTTTTGTATACAATATATACGGACCTCATAAAATTGAAATTGTCTCCAAAAATGTCAGAAAATAAGTTGAAGCACGTTAGTACTCAAAACTGATGTTGTAGCGCTAGATGCAATTACATTTAGCTAACTCCAATAAAATCACGTTTTTTTGCTTTATTAATTACAACTTAGACTGTGCTCATCTAGCAATTTATCTTTCAAATTTACAAATTTTACATTTCTTAAATAGTTCTGATTTGTTGGGGTGAAACCCAATGGTTAGTCCCAATATTAATTAAACCTATTTAAAATATACTTTTAATTTGGTATGTTTACTAGGTCAAGTGGCCTCGTTCTTTGAAGTCTTCTTTCAACGACAGGGTTATCTATCATATGGCGAATATAGGGGTTCTCATGTTCCTGGGTCCTTATTTCGTTTTCATTTCTTGTGTACCACGAAGCATTTACGATGCTACGGAGAACCTTATTTTGAAACTGTATATCATTTTGGCGATTGTTTGCTTAGTACATCTCCAGAATTTAATACCGTAGGTCCATATCGGCTTCAGTATTTGGCGATATAGCAGCAGCTCGTTGTATATTATAAGCTCAGAGCCTCTACCTATGAGCCAATACATTTTTCTGAACTTAACATTAAGTTATTCTTATTTCTGTTTGACATGCTCTCTTCACTTGAACTTGGCATCGAGTGTCATGCCAAGATATTTAATTTTGTTTGCATATGGTAGATGGGAATCCTTTTGATATGTAAAGTTAATATGCGTGGACTTCGTCTCATTAAGCTTGATTATCCAGCGCTTAGTCCAGTTACAAACCGCATTGGTAATCTTCTGGAGTTTGCTCGTTGCATCAGCAACATTACTTCCAATTGCCATGGTTGCCATGGTTCTTTCATCTGTTGTTGGAATATCCCTTATATATAATAAATACAGGATTGGTCTTAAGACACTCCCCTGTTGGACACCGGCAGAGATTTTCTTTAGTTCGGAGTATTCATCCTCACATTTCACACGAACATTTCTATTGGATAAATAAGATCTTAGTATGGCATAGAATTGCCTCGGCAGATCTCTGTGCAGCTGGAATTCCAGTCCACTGTGCCAAACTTTATCGAATGCTTGAGCGACGTCCAGAAATATGCTGGAGCATACTCTTTTGCGTTCTAACGTTCTTTCAATAATGTTGGTGATTCTATGCACCTGTTCAATTGTGGAGTACCTTCCCTGAGTCCAAATTGGTGTGGAGGAATTAGTTGTCGGTCCTCAATTATTGGTTTAAGTCTTTTTAGTAATAATTTTTCAAAGAGTTTTGACATAATTGGCAGCAATGAAATTGGCCTGTATGATTTTTTATCGTTAGGTCGTTTATGAGGTTTTGCTATCATGATTACTTCTGCTACTTTCCATTGCTACGGAACATATTTTAACAGAAAGCTTCCATGTGTGCTTATGTGTAATAGCTTACGAAATCCTTTACCTGGTAGAGCCTTGATTATTTGGCAAGTAATCAAGTCATATCCTGGGGCTTTTTTAACATTCATGTTGCTTTGTACTTCTTCTTTTAATTCATTTGAGGTTTCTGGGCGTATATCAAAATCATCTAGCTTTTGGATTGACATTTTATTTTCATTGGCCGTTTGTCTTGGTAGTGGTTGGAAGGTATCCTCGAGATACTCCGAAAACAGATCAGCCTTCTCTTTAGGATCCCTTGCCCAGGTTCCATCCTCCTTTTTAAGTGGAGGCACTTGCATTTTGGGTCTTTTGAGTCCCTTCGTCGCCTTCCACAGAGAATAATCAGAATTTTTTTCATCGGTTAGGCTAACTAGATATCTGTTGATTGATGAATTTTTAATTTCTTTAAGAAGAGATTTGGGACTGTTACCTAAATCGTTAAGAATTGTTTTGTTCTCCGGTGATCTAGTTATTTGCCAGGTTTTACGTGCCCGTCGTTTTTGTCTTACCAACTCTCTAATTTTCATTGGGTTTCATTGGGTAGCTTCTTCTTATTTTGTATAATGGGGGTACTTACCAAAGCAGCATAGTGGATTGCTTCATTGAGTTGTCCTAATTTATCTTCTAACTGGTGGGGATTTCTTATCGGTAAGAATTGAAGATTGATTTTTTCCTTCAATACTTCACGAAAGAGATCCCAGTTTGTTTTTGAATTTATTAATCTGAGTACACTCTCCCTTTGAATTATCATTTCTTTGACTGTCATGATAACCGGGGAATGATCCGATACTAGAGAATTACTGTCAATGTGAATGTAGTTCTGGGATATACCTCTTGCTACATAAAAGTCTATTAGGTCAGGTATCTTCGTTCCGTCACTGGGCCAGTATGTTGGGGAACCACCTGATTAAAATTCACATTTTGATGTCTGCTCTGCTTGAAGCAATTCTTTACCTTTTGGTGTCGAAAGTCTAGATCCTCAATAAAAACATAAAAAAAATCACGTGACATATAAATCAATCATAGAATTTTAGTTCCCGAATTCATATCTTTGGCACAAATTAATCCTTCGGTATAGAATATAGTTATAAAAATACTATAATATAACTTCATATTTAACAATAAATTTTCACATTACATTGAGATCTCCTCCAATTATGAATCCTTTACCTAGTTTACTGAAGAATTCAAGGAAGTGTTTTCGTTCAGTGAATGGCTCGTTGGACAGTAAATACTATAGGTATAACGACACTTACATAACTTTCTTTCGTTTTGTCATTAACAGCTATTACTTGTACTCGTATTTCTTCTGCTTGTTATTTTAATTACTCGTAATAACTATTTCTATAATTAGAAGCTCTAAATTTTAGAGGTACTCGTATACGTATAATATATATAATTTTTCCAAATATGAGGCATATTTCATTATTTATATTTGGAATTCTTGTAGATATTGTAGGAGTACATTGGCATTATAGCCTGAAATTTTAAGATCATTGGCGATTTTTCTGTTCAGCTATGCGTCTCTAACGCTGTTTTCTAGTTTCTGTAGTTTCTCATTGAAAGTATTAAAACGTTTGAATATCAGCTGGACCTTTTGAAGTATACTACCGTTTCTCAGCATGTCATCACTTTGAAAGGTTTCGGGCACATTTATCCTTGTTTCTTGAAATTCTTGATAGAATTTTCGGGTTTTCTTTTCGAGAGCGTTTGTCTTGGATTTTTAGCACTCACTGTTTTAATTTTGATAACAACAAGCAATTAAACAGCAATACTACAGCCTTTATAGTTTGCGGGATGATTTTCTCTACAGTGCTGAATTAGAAAGTTAAAGGTTTCACATAATTTCTGGTGCGAAGTTTTCCTGCATATTTTACACACCTGAGTTCCTTGTTATTAAGATTATTGTGTGTATTCGTGATAAAAGACATTGCGTACATTGTAGTATACCAGCTTAGATCTTGTAGTATACCAGCTTAGAAGAAGGAACAGCTGGATGAAGAAGTTGAAAGTTTATAAGATACATGCAAAAATCAGCATGGAACAAAACACGCGAAACCAAAAGGACACAAATTAGCATACAAGAATTCCTCATTATTTTCATGTCAAACTTTGAACTTCAAATTTCAATTTGGCATGTTCGCAACAGCAGCCTTGAAATGAAGAAAGCAGTCGTCAACGAGGTATGCAGCACAAAAGTATGAAGATAAGCTTTACAAACACCCAAGCTCCGAAATAAGCAATCTGCTTGACCACTGAAGGCTCATTCTGGTAAATATATTCGCGCTAAAGATAGACCAATAACTGGGCCCAGTTTCAACTTGAGGTACTTTCCTCATGGAAATACTTAGATTTGATTAAGCAACTAATACAGAATTACCTGACGTGTATGAAAAGTCAATCTATCCAAGACAGAAGAAGGCCAGCCCTATTGACTAGAAACAACATAATTCTGAATATTGCCCTCCTACTTTAAACTACACTAGAGTCAATTTTACAGATAAAACAAGAATTCTGGTTACTACCAGTATCTTGCATTTTTTTTTGTGCAGAGTAAGTGTATACAGTGGTATATCATCGATTAAGGCTTAAATTGCAGTGCCGTTTGCAAAATATCGTATATACATTTCTATGTATACATAATTTTATGTACCAAAGTTGATTTTAAAACAAAACCAAATATTTTTAAAAAAATTGCCATTCGTTTTAATTTCGTATCGAAATTATTCGAGCAGTGCCATTTACTTTAAATAATTTCGACACGGGCTTAAGAAGCAACAAAGCAGCTTACGAAAGCAAATTTTTGTTGAATGGTACATATTGAAATAGGGCAATGAGAACCCTCCAGAACTCCGATTTCCCAAAAAATGGTTATTGGTGTGGATGCTCCTGAGTACCCTTCCTTCAAATAGAAAAATATCTGAAAGTTAACGGCAATACTCGAATAATTTCGATACGGATTTAAAACGAATAGCGAATTCAATTCAATGGCGTTACAGATGTAAAAATGGTTTTGGGACACTCCGAATCTTTAGTTCCTTCCTAAAATTGAATTTCGAGAATATAATGAAGAGTATAAGCTTAATCGGAGAGTGTCCAAAATTACCATTTAATTATTATTTTCTTTATTTGTAGAACTTGGCAAATTGAAAATAAAATTCCGGCTATCATGACATTTTTATAGTATCACGGCGCACTTTACTTTTTGGGCTGACCGTAAAAATATGGCGGGTTTTTCTTCCAGTCAGATAATTATTTGTGGGTCGACTATAGTAAATAACTTCTTATGGCATATTTTTTAGCTAATATCTACTTATAGATATAGTTCGTGTATTTTGGTGTTACCATAGTATTATTTTTGGATTGGGTAGGCCCATATTCATATTAGAAGCTGGAGTCTTTTATGATCAAGTAAATACGAGTCGCTTGGTTCATCTTCTTATTATATAATTACTACAGCGTATGAGTATAATAGAGAGGTATAGAGTTGCCTTGAGTGGTATAGAGTATGCGTGACAAACGAACTCGCTAGACACGATCAACCTTGCAATTGCGACCTGAAACGGCCAGATTGGAGCAAACTCCAGGATGGATGGACACCTTCACATGTAACATAGCAAAGCAAGTTGGCCAAAGCTGGCTTAGGACCCTCACTGGACACTGTTGGCCGTAGGATTCTCACTGGAGCAATCTTTTTGGGAAACATTCGAAAAGTCAGCCGCTATAATATAATGGCTTTAATAGAAGCCTCAACTGCGAGGAGAAGAAATAACCTGTAGTTCATTTGTTCTATTCCTGTCCGGTTAAAAGGGATCATAGATTTTACAATAACATTCCTCAAGGAGAAATACTCGAATTCTTATGAGACTATTATATTAATGATTGCAATATTTTTATCACACACACATTATTTGCAATTGAGACATACGACGATGCTGTACCTAATTAGATTATTATGAAACGGTTGCAGCGATAAATTTGTTGTGTATAGTTCCAATTTACAATCATCATTTTTATAAGCTCGTACATCGCGGGGTTTCAACTGAAATGAATAAAAATCAGATACCACCACTCGGGGCTGTAATTGGCGAAACGAGCCAAATCACTAGAGGTACAGTGGAGCGTAAATCATGATAACCGTCATCAACGCCAGTACCATCACGATTAACAGTGTTAATTACAATCTCAGAATAAACAAGGCAGCCTGGGAAGAACATATAAATATTTTACATATTAGACTGCGTCACACAAAAGATCGACAACAATATACGTAAATGTGGTCATCTGCTATGCAGCAATTGTAAACCGTGGATATGAGTGACATGAAGAAAACACTCAAATGCTTTCAAAAGCAAGGAAAATGTCCAAAGTAAACTGAATGAAATAACGACCCGGTTAGAATCTCATTCCGCACACATGGGTACTTCTGGGAATACACGTATTTTAAATTTTATCATAGCCGAATGGAATGGAATGTAGCATTTAACGTAATAGTTAACTTTATTAGTATCGTAACTTAATTGGTTAAGAAATGGCATTCCCTAGTTCCATTTAACATGGTCAAACTTTGAACTTCATCCAAAATTGACGTTTAGAATCTCGATCCAATTCTTCATATCAAATTTAGCCATAGTTGGTTAAGAAACGGCAAAATTCCATTGGGCATGGTTAAATTTTGTCCAAATGTGATTTGTATTCTGCCTCATGTTAGAATACAAATCACATTCTAAAATCCAAATTTTACCATATCATATGTAGATACAATGCATTTAGGAAAATAAATAGTGGGTCTTTATCTACGCGGGATTTCGTACCAAACCATTTGGTAACATGTTATACCCAAATACACCTTTGCAGACCCACCGTAGACACAATATACCTTTTTTGGGTCAAGGTCGCCTAAACCCAGTGGTTCTGATTCCCTTTCACTTTGACATCGATTATAGAAAGTAGTTATCTAGAAATAATACTGATACTTCGCGAGCTAGTGAAATCTACAGTGAGACACTGCAGCCCCTACAGAACACTTTATTTCTTTCCCATTCAAGTTAAAAAAGAAATAGGTTTAATTGTGCTCAATTAGAATTTCATAATAAAACAAAGGTTATAAACAACATCCATCGATAAAGTCGTGTATTCATGTACCTAATATCTACTTAAATAAGTTACTGTATTGATGCTACGTCACAAGGAGTACTTGAAACCCGCCAGCACAGAATACAAATATTTAAATAGTTTTCGATTTCAATCGCATAAAAACACTCTATAAAAATTGGCAAACAGTTTGTCGTTCCTAGGTTCATTTCCTATAGTGAATAACTCTAAAGCACAGAATAAACTAATTTATCCAAAGCTACGACCACATTTGATTGCAGTTCGTTCTCTAGTTTTGAATCATATATTTGGCGTTACTATAAAATTTTGTACGAAACTTCGTATATACCTCTATATTACTTTTCTCTTCCGTAATCCTAGTATACAAACTGATAAAATCGGGTTTCAGTTCGCAAAGCTAATCCTTCGTGCTCTTTGAAACATCACTATCGCGTGTTCACAACTACCACTAATGAACGTGTCCAGTAGTGGACTGACACTCCACTAGTGGACACGTTCTCTAGTCTGCCAGTTTTGCGCTTAGTAGCCTCACAATAGTGGGAACATATCGTAATAATATTTGGAATAGATAGATACTCGCATCTGTTCGATATGCATTTGATAAAATCTCTTTATTACTCTCTTCTTCAAAATTCATCGTTTTTGTTCAGGTTAGTATCAAATGTAGTATGCAGGTCGGATGTCCTGAAAGTAATCTAAATTTTTTATGGCAATTATTTTAAATAAACCATAGAGGCATGTATTTATGCTTTCTATATAATGAACTTAATGCATACTAATTAATTGTAATTACTTATTTAAAAATAAACAATTTGAGAACATATTTCTAACGTTTATCTCGATAAAACTGAGAATTATCAAATCTAAAATAATCTGTCTATAATAAGCACATACGACGATATCGAATTCAAACACATTCACACTACGTTAAGAAAATCCAAATTTAGGGTTTTACTTCGTCGTTACTCCGCATTTTAATTCATAAGAAACCGTCAAATTTATTGTAATGTACGAGAAAATATTTTCTATGTAGTTGACTGACCTCGAATTACATAAAATATGCGTACTCAACCACCATAAACTCACTCACAAGACAGTCTTCTGTAGCTAAACTAAAGTAACGAATTGTGTTTGTGTAATACAAAACAAACCATAAATTACAAATAAGATATCTTCGGTATTATCGCACATACAGTAAGGGCTTAGTAATTGCATACACTTCGGTTCGTTCGAGTTTTGTTATGAATTTATTATTGCGAGCGTGGTGAAAATGGAATTCTTCCGAAGAGGTGAACGACTGGCTGCCCATGGACACTCATAGTTTTGGGTCACCAACCAATTAAATATGATAAAAAGAAACGTTAATATAAATATATTATTATGTTCATCTTCAACTGTTAAATATCTAATTTCTTGTAATTTTACTTTACTTAAAAAAGATAAGTTAACAACAGCTGCTTTCTAACGGTCAATAGTGTTACTAAAATTATTTATACAGAATTGCTGCCATCTTTACAAAATTGAGCAACTAAAATTTTTATGTACCTTGGATAAATATTCGATTTCGAAATCTTGGACACAAAAAAATAAAAATATTTCTGATATTCTATTACAGATGTCACTAAAAATTTTCCAATCGAAATGACCACGTTGTATTCAAAAATCTTCGGCCTCGAAAATACTTTTGCATACCACATAGTTCACATTGTTTTCAATAAATTATTATTATAAATAATTAACATTTTAGAAAATTAAAACAAATTAGTTTAATATATAAGGTGTTCGATAATGTGGTTATTTTCTTGTGCCGAGAGTAGAGAAGATAGAAATAAAATTCTGGCATGTTACCAAATTTTTTGAAAATCTACCGTTATTGTTTTACTTTGTTCTCCAAGAGATCTTAGCTTTTATCGAAAATTGGAAAAGGATTAAAGAGGTTAATTGTTTTTTAATCTAGCGAAACTAAAAACTCGTTATAATTTAGACTTACTAAAATGTTATAAGATTTCTGTCATCACCACCAAGCTAATTCCTTAAATCACATATCATCTATAAATGCCAGTAGGTTCCATGCGGGGTTTATGAGATATGGAAGGTACCGTTAAATAAAAACTAAATAGAACCACCAGAAAATATAATGCGTTGCGATACGTCTGTTCCCAATATTAAGGGCTGTTTCCACTATGTAGTTATCAAATTTTCAAAGCAAATTAACACACTTACAATTGAGTCGATGTGGAGTTTACTAATTTTTGAGACTGTTCTCTTGAATATACCACTGCTGATTTTTATGTCTGCAACACGAACGCGGCCGTCGGATCCTAAATGCACTGCAACTACTTTTCCTCAAACCAAATTTGCAACCAATCAGCCTTCGTATGCAATTAGTTCAATTAGCAATACCACTACGTCAGTTAGCTGTAAGTTTGGTCTAGACTCTTTCCACTTAGTATGACACTGTAATGTATATATTTGATGGAATATCAATTTCATTTGTCTTTTCGTTAGTTCGTCGCCAATGAAAGTTTTTCTGTTATCTGAAAAAAGTATCTTTATTTTTCTCTGCGAGATATAAAACCGTTTAAACGGGAAATAAAGGGTTCTGCTGGTAAGTCACTGACGATATCTAAATTAATCGCATTGGCAACAACAAAAATTGTTATTGTTATGTTAAATGGTCGAGATGGTGTAACCGTTCTGATGGTAAGTCACCTATAATTTACTGTAATCGCACTGACTTCTCCTTAGTACGTATACTGCAACTTCTTACTTCTATTATTATTCGCTTTTTATTTGTCATTAATCGGCCAGTACTTCTGTCGTACTGTCGTTTCTGTCGATAATAAAAGTTGTGGACCGGCGTCATCATTACGTTTATATTCAGATTTGTAAAATTATTTGGTGTTTTATATCAATTGATATATCTGATTTAGACAGGAGAATGGGTTTAACTGTTTTAATGCGATATTTTTTGGCAGTGATTTTCCTTGAATAAGCTGTTTAATGTCTGGTTCAAAATCAGATTGAACGATCTTACAATAAATAGCCAAATTTGTGACCCTTCGGTTTCTTTTATGGTCTTTTATGACTTCGACCTTCGGTTTACTGATATTGTTAATAAAGTTCGTTCACAGACAAAGGCGGTGAGCCGAATTAATTTCGTAAGAGAACTGAACTTAGACAATAGTTCGAACGGCACTGCCTATACCTTAAATTCCATTCCTGAAGATCTGTTTAACAATGCAAATTCGATGTTGATCGATTCGTATTCATTCGTAAGAAAATCAGCTGGATTATTGCCAAGTGTAATTTTTTGTGCAATGCATGTCACTAACTCTGTTGGCGACAAAACTTCAGCTTAAGTGGTGCTGTATTGATGCAGCACAACGTAATTGTGTAAAATTCGACCTTAATAAAACTTCTAAAAAATCGTTCGACATTGCTTCGATTACTGTGTTGACTAAGTTTGCTAGCAAAAGAGTGGCGCTTAGTTCTAATCTAGGCATAATGTATGCGATTTTAGACTTTTGGCTACTGCGTGAAGTATGACGCGAAAAGCGACCCGCGAATGAGTTGAGGGTGTTTCGGCCCCCGACAGTTATAATTCCAAATCCTTTGGTTGGTCTTCTCCAATTACTCAAATTTTTTATTCTTTGGAGCTGTTTTTGGTCTGTTTATCATTTATATAGGCAGTGCAAAACTTTGCGTATCTTTATATCTTATTTTATTGATAATGCAAGCTAAATTGTTGATATAGACACATATTGTATAACAACTAAGAATGATAGGGATTTGTCTATCCTGTTGCTGTATGACGATAAAGAACTATATTACCGATGTACCGTTTATCTAATATATCAAGTGAAATAATTATGTAATTAATAAATTAATGTTAATAAAAGTTTCTCGAAGAATGTCTCGAGGAGGCATTTTAACACTCCAACCATTAATCGCTTCCTGAAAATAAGTACTACTAATGACCACCCGAGAATGGGACGTAAACTTACCGTAAGGGCCTCAGCAAATATTAAAGTTATCAGAGAGAGAAAGAGAGATATAGAGAGAGATATGGATCATAAAAATATCGCTCGATCTGCAAAAGAAGACTACAAATCAATCGTGAATCTGTTCAAAAAATATTCGAAGATAATCTAAAACTAAAACGTAAGTTCATGGAGTTGAACCCTCAAAAAAGAAGCACTTTGAGAGATCCAAACATAGTTTAGCTTGGTACGCTGAGGATAAAATTATATTCTCTGATGCAGTTATTTGTCCCGGTCCGGGACAGGCCATCCGGGATGGCAAAAGATACATTTCAACTTTTCAGAATCCTGTGTAGGTCATGAAATCAGTCCAAGAGGTAAATTACCCTTAAATTGTATAGAAAGTTAACACGGCAACCATAATACTCAAGCGGCATGTCTACTTTTAAAATTGAATATAATTTTAACTAAAACTTTATCAAAAATTTAATATTTTAGCGTTTTCATTTGGATCAGAATGTTGTTCCAAGCATGGCGAGGCTTAGCTCTAGTTGGCTATATTCCAGAATTTCATGTAATAATCTTTTTAAAATTCCATTTGTTACCATGTTTCACGAGAGTTGAGTAAGAAATGATCTAGTTTATGACCGAGGGTAAATGACCGGAGGTAATGGCTTGTTTTGCTAACTATTTTAATTGTCACATTTATTTATTACAACTAATTTAGAAATCGTTTACTAATTTGCCTTGCAAGTTTGTTCTCTTGAGATGGTTATAACCCTTTGTCAAGTACTCTTTGCGCAGATTGTATTGGATCTAGATGTTGAGTGGTTTCTCCTTTTCCAGTAGTCTTACTTAGTATATTCTTAATGTTTTACTTGTGATTGTTTGTGTCATTTGAATAGAGAATGGATACAACTTCACTCAAAGAGTCGTGCTTATCTAATCTGCTGCTTAGAACTTCGAGACACCTCTGTTTTTTAGGTCCCCCGATTCCTTTTTGGTTAAATTATGATTAAACTTTATGATGTTCTTGTATTTGGTTTTCGAGACTTGTCTTTTATTCTCTGTAGCTCCTTCACAATCTTTGTAGTTTGTGGGATATGGCTTCTTACAAATAATGTATTTTGCGGCAGTTTATGACATTTTTGCGTCCAATTGAAACCTTGAAAGTTTTTTCATTGCAATATTAGATCACTGTTTCTTTTCATTGTCTCTATTTTAACTCTTATGTTAAATATTGCCCTGCTATTGAAGGTATATCCACTTTTTCTTTGTTATTAAAAGTGAGCATAAATAGTGGACGCCGCTCTCTTTTGCTGATTTGGAGTCCTTGTTCATTTGAAATTTTTGCTCTTTCGAGTATCAATAATCCATAGCATTTTATACTTGAGTCCGTTTGCGTAAGATCCTCAAAAAATTCTTGTTGCACAGGTTGCATGAAGCCATATAACTTTGATTGAACGATCATTTTTATTTTCATAGGTAATCCATTTATACCCGTCGGAAAGCCGTCTCCAACATGATTTCTCCGGGAGCCATTATTTAAAGATTAAAATCGATTGAATAGTGACATAGTTTGATATTCCAATAACGCTAAAAGTATAGAGGTGCTATCTCTTTTGGTTTAACTGGATGTTGTTCGGGAACTAGTTGTTTTTTGATTATTAACTGGCAACTAGCATCTGAAAACCGCATTTGATATCGATGGTAAAGTATCTGCCAATTCTGGAGTGTATATAGATTTCCTTTTGATTTTCCTTTTTCCTTTTCCAGCTCTTTTGAATTTATCATGTTCGTTCTTTAAAATTGTAAATTATTCTTTCAACTTAGCTGGACAATTATTTTCAGAAAAATATCGTTAGTTGAAGATATTGGGGGTTTTGATCATTTTAAGCTTCGTAGAAATAGGTTAAGCAACCAGGTGGCTATCCTTGAATTTGGACCAACCTTCGTATAAAGTAAAGTACATATCCCCGCGGCTGCATAGATATGCAAATCCAAATGCAACGGGACATTTGGTCATATATCTTGTTGTTTCACAGTTGTTAGGCAACTTACAAAAAGCCATTAAATTTTGCTTACCTGTATAATACAATAATTAAAAAATTAGAATCTCCAAGAACCAAAGCATGTGTTTCAGTAAGCATATGAACCCAACCAAATTCGAATAATTTGTACAAATTTATATTTGCTTAACATTAATTAATCCAAAATTAATGCAAGTCAAATAATCTACTCAACAAGAAACAGTAAATGTATAAAAATATGTTTTATAAAATTTCGATGGGTATTTGTTTTCAATTTGTTGTTGCTTTTTATTTATTTATTTATAATAATTTATAAATATATAATGTATTAATAAAATTTAATAGTTGGTTTTTATGTTTAGTCCTACAACACAATATTTTCAATTTTTATTTATATAATATAATTACAAATAAATGCGCCATTGTTTTTTTTAGGTTATTGCCTTCTTGGTATTTTTTTAAATCAGTTACACGTATGGTTCCTTTAAATAAACAAAAAACAATCGATATAATAACAAATATTTTACAGAGTGGGGGTGCATGCTGCGAATCGAAATGAACTCGAAAATTTTGAACGTATACAGCATGTCACCCTAGAGGCCATATTCTTTAAATACAATCGAAAAAATTCACCGGTAGTTTTATGTCAAAAGGTTCGATTTCAGTGAACTTTTTTAAGAAACTATTTAATCATGAAAAGTGGCCGATGTTATTCAATTAAATTTCAAGAATACGTGTCCGATGTTTTTTTACATATTTTTTTTTTAAATTTATTTGAGATTACAATATAAAATAATGGCCATTTTGTTCATACCACAATCACCGTTTTATTTTTTGTTTATTTAAAATTAAAAATAAATATTAAATAATAATTATATATAGCTATATTACAATACTATAATTTTTAAAATAGATGATTTTTATTTATTTATATATATATATATAATATAATAAAGATGAACAACTTTTTATTTTAATATTTTTAGGAATGGCATTTATTTTCTTTAAGAATTTGGCCTTTATGTTTTTATTGTTTAAATTTTTTTGTCTATTAAATAAAAATAAAAACCTCAATATAAAAAATATATATAAAATTTATTTTTATTTACGTTTATTATTAGTTTAGGAGAGTAATGAGAGGATAATTGTAAAAGTGAATGTATGTGTGCATGTTTTTTCCTAATATACGTTATTAATAATAATAATACATACTTATAAAGAGTGTCCCTCACCTAATGAACCGAAGATCGGTTTGACATTCCCCTTCCTTACTTAATTCAAAATTTGGAAATTCGTTTAGTTTCCTTGCAGAAAACAAAATCATAATTATAAATATGGCAACGTCTAACTCAAAAAAGGTTTCAAAAATCTAAGCAGCACGTTCAAATGGTGTTTTAATTTAAACTACAACTGAAATCAAATAATATTACTTATTGATCAACCTGTTATGCCAAGTACAATAAAACAACTTTTGCAGATGCTACTTTAATTATTGAACAAAATGCAATTAATTTTGTTTATGTAGGTAATATTACATTACGGCGTTGCCAAATTTATTTCGAGTTTTAATTTTCTACAAGAAAAATAATCGGCGATTTTTTTTTTTAATTTTTAACTTATTTAATCTCGATGCACAATGAGAAATGTGCTTCGAGTACTGTTTCTAGGTTATGAGACACCTTTTTACAAAGAGAGAGAGAGAGAGAGAAAGAGGGAGAAAGAAAGAAAGGGAGTGAGAGAGAAGACCTTGAATGTTAAGAGGAGAGTTGTAAATCGCTAAATGAAGTGAATGATGGTGGTAAAATAATCCGTGTGTATATGAAGAAATAATTTAACACTATATCGTCGCTTCTCCGAAATTAGTTCAACTATCCGTAAAAAATCATAACAGTTTCCAAATGTTTAAAATTATATTTATGTCTTTCTTTCGTATATCAAAAAAATGTATGTAATTCAAAAAATGAAGTTTAAAATAAGCAAAATGTATACAAACCTAACGAAGTTCATAGTTCCAAAAGTTCGCAAACCTAAAGAAGTGCATAGTTCCGAAATGAATTTTTCCAATTCAAATTCGGAAAATAAATACAAATCGAGAGAAAGATGCTAATATTACTTCATAACGTTTAAATCGGTAAGTATAAAAGAAAATTAAGATGTCGAAAAAATGGGACGGACAAAAACAATGTAAAATATTAATAAAGATTACAAATTTTTATTTAAATTGTCCAATTCGTTCCATAATCGTTGCGATCGAAACAAAGTTGTTGGGTCTTTTTTAACAGTAAAATAATTTGCTGTGCCCTAAAGAAAATTTAATGCTGCCATTGACATTGGCGCCTTGCTACTGATCGGGTAGTTATATAACGTCTAGACGTTAGATTGTTTTAAAGTGATGTGCCGTTCCTGTCGAGTCGATCGCCTATGGATGGTGTTAAACCAAATTTTTGATATTTAACAAAATAATGAGACCGAATTACTTCACTCCAATATATCCGCCGCCTACTCAACTGGCGAACGCGCAGAAGGAAATTCATAAGTATAAGAAATGTTGGTGTTTGGCTAGACCATACGCTTTTCCTCATTTCTGCCATTTGAAAAACGAGCGCTTTTAAATACAACGCGCGCTGTTGTCTCCTTTTAAACGCCGTCTAGTTAGACCCACTTCCTATGTGAGCGAAAGATGATATTTATTTACAAGGGAGAAAGTCTCACGCCATTTTATTATTATTATTATGTTACATTAATTGTAAACTAATTGAACACATTTCACATAATATTCAGTCGAATATAGTTTTTTCAGAAATTGATCACTCCTGGCTCTAGTTTTAAAATATTCCGTCAGATACCAGTCACGTTGCGTTAAAAGCGAAGAGTATGTATTTTTATAAAGAGTAACAAAACAGAAGAAAAATTTTCATTAAAAATGAGTGGGTTATGCAATTTAAATGGGTTATACAATACACTTACACAACAATTGTTTAGTTTATTTGTAGCAAATATTGTCATACTGGCTATTCATAGAAAACAATAAAAATTACCGTAAATAATGATGTGTATGTGTTTTGTAGAGCCCATTTAAATTGCACAGCCCACGCATTTTTTGATGAAATTTTTTCTGGTGTTTCAATACTCTTTATAAAATTGCATAGTCTTTGGTTAAAAGTCATATGAGCGGCTGAGCTGTTTAGAATTGTGAGTGTGGTCCTATTGTGGGAGAATTTGAAAATGTTTATTGAACAATGGACAATCATGATTTTCAATTAGAAGCACATTCACGTTCGGATGAAGCAAGTTTATATTGCATAAATTAATTACATAGTTTTAGTCATT
This sequence comes from Nephrotoma guestfalica, assembly GCA_963691935.1. NCBI lineage: Eukaryota > Metazoa > Arthropoda > Insecta > Diptera > Tipulidae > Nephrotoma > Nephrotoma guestfalica. The sequence continues at coordinate 131,800,723 of OY829915.1, read as the reverse complement.
TCAATTTAACGTAATTTTAATTAATCCTTGTGCACAATAATATATCTATAACTAATCGGACACTCAACTATTTAACACAGTAAAATCGCATCGTAACCGTTTGATAAATAGAAGTAACTTTATTTACTCGTTCGTAATTTTATTAAAATAGTCACTCGTAAATCCGGTTCATCCATGTAAACCCCAAAATAACGCAAACTCAGAACCGGCGTCACTAAGTTTAATAAAGTTGTCGGAGTGTTAGAGGAACAGCATCTTAAAATTGTGGACGATATTCTAGAAAACCCTTCGATTACTGATAAATACGTTGTTATTCGTGACAAATTAATAAATTATTTGGTGAAATTTGACACACACGCCTTCAACGCTTGCTCGGGGAAATGGTTTTAGGTGAGCAAAATCTAAGCCAGTTATTATCAATAATGTGCATGAGCAGTAATAGCATGCTCTCAGAACCAGCCCTCCGTAATCTCTGGCTACAATGACTGCCTTTTGAGATGCAAGCAATATGAACCGCTAGTAACGAATGTTTAGCTTCAGTAGCGTTGTTAGCAGATGAGTTTAACAATGTATGAAACTCCGGTTCGAAACGCGTCCCAGCAACCTCAACCAAAGACATAAATTATCGTCAATAATACGTGCAGGCACATTGTGCTGTTAATTTTACTGTTACCGGCATTAAGCAGTAAAATGACTTTAAACCAATAAGCCAATTACTTTTAGCGACGTGCGATGTTGGCCAGCAATAGAAATTCTTTGTCATCACTAACCGTTATTTCTGAAAAAGTTAAAAATTCTGTAATGTATATGTTGATATTAAAATGAATAACCGTCAAGTCATTGGCACATAAACCAGTAAAGCATTCCTAGCAGCTAAGGAAAAATTCGATCATTTAACTGAATTAGAGTTTTGTTCTCGAACAAAAGGTCCATTTATTTAATCAGGAATTAAACCTTTACTCGTTGCTGTATTAACAATAAAAGATTATAGCTGCCAGAAACCGTTAATGATTTGAGAAATTTCTTTGGCATGGTTACCTTTACCGAGGTTTTGTGTTAAACGCACCCAGTAATGAGATCGTGATCAACCAGTTTCTAAAGGAATTATAATGGGGGATGCGCCCGATGTTTGCATTATTTTCGGTAAAACTACAGATACACAACGGTAATATAGTGGGTATGATAAAAAGTTGCTGGCAGTATACTCGTCGTAAAGCACTTCAAGTGTATATTGGAAAGTCGTTAGTTTATATTCTACACGGATTACAAAGCGTTGGCTTTTACATTTTGGCAGAATCTCAAAAAGCTTTACCACACTAATCCGCCACTGAGATTTTTTCGTACAGTTTACAACGGGTATTCGACACTTATCCGGTAAGGAAAATATTCTCGAAATTGATCGAATTGAAGTTGTTCCAAGTATCAATTTTACCTTTAAAATATAGTTATGCCAAACACTAGTTTAAATTTCGCAAATCCACTGGTTAGACATTTTATCCGTGATAAATTTCATAAACAAATGTGTGCACGATTTGTCACTTGCATTAGTTTACGTCTTGTACAATTTCTGAACTTACAAAAATAAAACCAGATAAATTCGACCTGCACCTAGTCATATTTATAATTTTGCAGTCGACACACACGGAACAATATTTATTAAGAAAAATATTCATAGAGCAAGTGCAAGTGTCCATTTAAATAAAACAACCAATAATTTCTATAAAAAGGCAACGCTTGAGAGAATAGTAATTCTTGACAGTGAAACATAAACTATTAATATAAAATTTCTATACAAAAAAAATTTAAAATAATGTATTTGTTCGAAAACCAAATTGCAAACGCCATAACAACTTTCAGGATTCATCGTATTGGATATTGTCTCGTTGATCGTTTTTACAGTTATCTTATATGCCACCGTCACACAATTAGTTCTTATTTACTCATAAGGAAAGACTTTGTAAAATGGTTTTCTTTTGTTCTTTTAAAATAAGATTTATATTAGGTAATTACTTAAAATAAACTTATATCCTATTTAGCATTACTTTGACTTAATTTACTTTTTATTTATTATGTTACATGCGCTTATTTACACTTTGTCGTCGTATCTTGTAATTTCTTCCACAAATCGAATTGTTCGTTTGGTTTAATCATATGCACACTAATCGCTTTCTTAATGTAGCATGGATTAAATGAGATTCGTCGATTTAAAAATTCATTTACATGTACCCGTTTTATATTACTTAAATGGGCCACAATACCGGTCGTATAAACATCTTCCAATTTTAAATACGTTTGATTTAGTGAGTTATAGTATAGATCGTGTATACAATCGGATGTCATTAAATAGGCTGGCCCGGTTGTAAATTGTGGAAAAACGGCGGGAAAATATTGTTTCACCGAAACGTAATATTTTGATTTACGATTTCGTATCGGTTTCCACTTTTTTGCAAGCCGTCCATATATAGTTTTTGTGTCTTTTATATGCTTCTCAATAAAGCCCAATAGTTTTGGGATGTTAATAAACATGTCATCATCGGTTTTAAGTACAAATGAAGCTTTTTCACAGTAACGATTCACCCATTCCAATGATGATATAGTTTTTAGTGTTAAATTATTGTAACTGTCAATAAAATTGCCCCGAATTAAATCACCATACATATAATTTTCTGCCTCCAATAGGTCTTCAATGGCTCGGGTTTGGGTGCGACCAAGCATAAATCCAATGGCAACATCACGTCTTTTTGTGTAGTGGCCCCACGTTTGACGTATCGCTAGCCGTGCTTCACGATGTGTTGGCGCTGATGTAATAAGAACTAGTAATCGTATGGGCCCTCCCAATTCGGGACATATATCCGAATTTGATTCGATATGACCGGCTTCATATAGCTCTGCTGTACGAATGCCGTTCGATGTATCCAACGGACCACCACTAATTGTATTATTATGAACAGATGCCGATGGCGTAGCTGGAATTGACACAGTTACATTATTGCTATTTATACTATTAATACTACGGCTAATACTAGAATTAATACCAGCATTATTACTATTGCTATTATTCAGGCTATTATCATTACTATTTGGCAGTTTATTGTTGTCTAATTTGGCCGGCGATTTTGTTGAACTGGCAGCACCCATATTATTCCTATTACTATTTGTCTTTTCCCCTTCTTTATTTGATGTCGTTGTATTATTGTTCCCTGTGCCTGAAACCAAGAAACATAAAATAATTAGGAACATTTTATAATTGTTTGTAATTTCATATTTTTAGAATGTGTGTTGTGCAGAATGCGTACAGCTAAAACAGATTTTAATTATTTTCTAATATAAAATAATAACAAATAATACAAAATATTCAAATTGTTTTTGTATAAACAGCCAGACTGAAGGGAGGAAGGAGCTTTGTAAAAACTGGCTTAGTCTCTAGCGATGTATCTGGACACCAGGCGGCATCCGGATCAAGTAGTCTTGAAAACAACAATATCAAACTAATGAAGGGTTCTCCAATAAATCTTGGAAGTACCGCTTATGGAACTATGGTCTTCAAGTAGCAAAGAAAATACGGGCTTCTTATGTCCCAATGGTATGGTCTCTTAAAAACGACTATTAGCCACTACCAAACGAGAAGGTTCTGGAAAATGCTAAAAAAGGTCAACATTATTCCGGTAGTAGGAAAACTCTAGCTAGCCGATAGATTCCAACCGAATGGTTATGAGTAATCGCGTTTGCGTAGTCAGAGCGGTGTCTATTTATCTAGTAAAATTTTGATAAACAAATCTTTTTATCAGTAAACCATGGTCTGGGTATTGCAATGAATGCCTTTTACATATTTTTATTTTTTCGGTTTGTAAATTTATATGTTGTTAATTTGTTACAACCAAATCTACATCACCGACATTTTCGGCTGATCTTTGAAGTTGTTATTAATGATAATGCCAAACTGCATTATTGACGTCTTCTGGCTGGTATGGTAATATAGATAATTTGAATCTACATCTACATCAGAATCTGCATTGCCGACGTTTTTTGACTGAAGACCTTCGGGTAAGATTACAGCAAGAACCATTACAGAGAGAGCCATTAAGGATAGTAAAACGCTCAAATAAGCTAAGATTACCGAACCTTTTGAGGGCGATTTGACTGATAGCACTTGCCGAAGAGGCAGAAATGCCAAGAAGAGTCGTGGCTCCATCCCAGTAAATCTATTTTTAGAAACAGGAGCAAGAACGACTGGGATACCTTCAGAATTATTCTACGGAATTCACTACCCATATCGGTTCTAATATACGGAACCAATATAGGGGCTTGATGATCAGCAATAGTGAAATTTCAGTAAGAAAGTCTTCAGAACGTACAAATACGAACTAAGGGCTGTCTTGAACTAACGAGATTTCAATGCTAGGGTCCTGGGTCTCGTAAGTCAAATAATAAATAGGAGGAAAACCAATTATCAATGAACAACTTTAAGCCATTTAAGCCAATGTTAGCTCCCTACTGATGTCTACAGACTACTGATTTAAGCTATATTGAAGCAAACCCAGAAGTGTACATTCCTAGGGAATGGACTGAAATATATGTTATATGTATAAGACGAGAAAAAGCTCTCATTGCAATGCCAAACACCTGTCCTCTTTTCTCTTAAAATTTTTGGAAAAACAAATAATCTCTTCTCAATATAGAATAAAATTCTCGATTGAGTCAAATAAGCGATCAAACACTCAAGACTCTAAGAGGAAATCTGTTTTTATATACGAGTACTTTATAAGAAATTCCTCATAAAAACTTTTCTGGATAAAAAAGAGGCCTTGTACGCATTACCAGATTGGTAGCGATCAATTGTGGCCTACATAGGTCAGATGCTTAAAGCATAAGATCGTGTTGGCTAGTCTGGGTGGATTCTCCATTAACAGATTGTTATTAGAGGAACACCGCAAGGCGGGTTGCTATATTCCCTTGGCTTGGAACTTAATCAATAATAACCTGTTTCTGAACCCGGAAGACTATATAGTTTACTGGTGATTAATTTCTGGTAAACTTCTTTTCAGGATCTGGCCAATATCTCAAAAACCCCCACGGGCAACCAACACTTTCGGTTATGTTACTAATAGTTAAGGTGATACTGAGGCTTGCCGGAAAATTTGGTGAAAAAGTATCATTGTGATGTGATCGTAAAAACTGCCACAAATAACCAATACTTTGAAAACATTAACTGATAAATTTTCCCCGAATTTCACATGTAGTCTCAATATGACATAAGTTATCAGAAAAACATATTTGTTTCCAGTGGCAGTTATTGAGATATTAGCGACGATCTGAAACTCAATTATTTGACCGCAAAAAATCAAAATATTACTTAGTGAATTCTAATAGATAATCTCTCTTAATTTTCTTATTATATTCGAAAGCTTCCAATCCAAAATTCAACTGCAACCCTGCCCAACTATTTTAATATTTACTTGTAAATCAGTAGACGAGAAGCGTCCATCATTGACACATTTCAGAACCTTGTTTAAAATGCATATTAGAATTAAAATATAGATCTGCGTTGCAAATTTCAGAATTAATGATTAAAAATTAGCCGAGTATTCTCCAGCTCAAAATCCATTTTAATCGTGTAGAATGGACAGATACCAGAAATTCATTTAGAAATTATATTTCAAACCAAAACCAATCTAGAAACAAAATGTTATAAGGATTGATTATGAAGTGGCCAAGTTTAGTCCAGTATGAACAGATTCTCAGAGAATTTTGTTCAGAACTTACTTTAGAATCTCTAGCCTATACTATTTACTAAACAAATTTCATTATAATTTGTTAAGAAATAGCGGAGAAAGATGTTTCATATATCGAGTTTCTTTACTTTGCAAGGCAATCAATCTATCAATTTGAGGCACACGTTTAAGATTTTAGTTCTCTGGGGCGTTTTATTTTCTAAAAAAAGTACAAAATGAATAAAAACCGCTGGTTATAAAATAGCAACAGAAATTCGTTTTTGTGGTAATCTCTTATTTTCTGCTGGTAAACTTCCACTGTCTTATACAGTATAAAAATTATGAGGCACCTGGTGAGGATGACATCTGTAACGAAATGCTCCAGAACGGCGGTGATTACCTCTACTATACCGTATGTTTGAGCTGGTTTTATTGATTTGGTTCTAAGAGAAAATTACCTACTACATAAAAAGGGAGACCGATTTAATTGTAACTACTATCGCGGAATAGCAACTTAGTTGCTAGCAAGTTATTAATTTACAGCGACCGCATTTTGGGCGACTATTTGTGCGGATTTCGTCCAGGCAGATCGACAACCCGTTTTCTCTGAGAATTGTCTTGGAAAAATGTTACAAAAAGGACATACCTGTACATGTTCTATTCATAGATTTTAAGTAGGCGTATGATAGCACCCAGAGGGACACATTATGGAATGTCTTATCACGTCTTGTCACATTTAGGCATTCCCTCTGAATTGATAACCACGTGCAAAGTATTGATGAATGGCTCTAAAAGCAAGATGACAATCGAGGACAGCTCTCAGAGGTTTTCGAAATACCAACAGCAAAGAAATTCAAATAGCGCAGCGCAACTGTTTATATTCACTAGATCCACGGGCGCGAAGGAATCTCGTGAAGGAATCTGCTAAGGATTGGATCTTGTTAGGAACAGAAATCGTGAAGGTCCTTGAAACAATTATGAAATACTTTATATTTAAAGTAATACCAATGTGGAGATTTAAACACAGATGGGAACGGTAAAAAGTGCAAAAAAAAGTAATTTTTAATTTGTCAGTCAATTATAATTTTGTAATGACCGGTTGCGCGTACATACAAATGGCTAACGGCCGGTTAGTTGTGCGCCAGTTAAATGTTTTATATGAAATCTGTATTCCATGAAACCAAGCACACAATCTACTATAGGTGTTCTAAAACTAAGCGATTCAGTATACTAAAACGCTAAGTTTTAGAACAACTATAGTAGAATTTAATAATTTTTTAAACTGAAACCATGGCGTACGGCAAACAACCAAAGAAGGAAATTTTTTCTATATGTAATAATTTTACTATCAATCTAAGCTTTCTTTGGAAATACTTTCATCATTATTTTCAAAAATTGTGCTATTTGACAAAAGATGCCGCTAATAATATTTAAAATGTTATCGGAGTTTTTGGAAATATCGAATAGTTTCGTTGTAGTTTACGTATCAACCATCGAAAATAGAGGAAGCAACGTAACATAACGAAATATATTTGAGATCCAAATGGTACCTCACATGGCCGTATTCAATAAAAAAAATTCTTTACAAATTTTTATTTCTGGATTTTGACAAGCGAAATATCGGCGAGTATTAAGTATTAGGAATTAGGATTATTTCAGCTTAGCGCATTAAAAATTGGAAATATTATTATTATATTATTCATTGCATTAGTGAACCAACCACCTCCAATCACTAATTAGCTCGTAGGAACTGTAAATTCTTAATAATATTAATTGAAAAACATTATCTACAATACATATTTGCAATTTTATAATGTAGTTAACGGTACTAGTAGTAAACTAAATAGCTTTTTATTGAATATGAAATTTTTAAAAGTGTTAAAATTAGTGCCAAATTCCACTTGGATGTAAAATTGATTTTTATGCTGTTAAAAATAATTGAAGTGCTAAACGTAACACCGAAAATGTTAACTTTGCAGTTTTACACAATGGGCGAAATGCTTAGTTCAGTTAAGTAATTCGCGTAACTTTTTTATATTTTAAAACTATTTTGTATATACATTTACTTGCCATTCGATTATTATCATAGACAAATTTCATTTAACCGTTTGACTTTATAATACTTACTAAATGTAACACAAAAACGCGACACTTTCAATTAGATTAATAAGGTGATAATAGGAAATTTAATAATAGGATAAAATATCAAATAATTTTATCGTTCTAGAATAGTAGACGAGCACTTATTTTAAATAGAGCAGAAAGAATTTAAATGAAGTCGATAACCAGTTTTTACTAACTTCAGTTATTAAGTCTGGCTTATGACAGTAGTTTATGTCTTTGTTTTGTTTTAACGAGTTATTTTATTGTCTTAATTATTATTAAGTTATCTTTGGCATTATGAACTTAATTTTATTTTTTAATTTACATGTATCGTCAATATTCATTTACTAGTAATAAATTTTATTACTTGGATGTTTATGTTTCACTTAACTATATTTTTAGTGTGTTTTTGGACTGATTTTAACCGATTTAATTTACTTTTTTTGTTAATGCTTAAAACCGTTAAACTTTCGTTATTTTAGAATCCTATTTTAACCACGTAAACGGAATAGTAATCACATCGATTAATCGTATTGTAAATAATCCGTTAAGCAAACTCGTTTCAATTACAGTATACACCCGTTAGAAGGAATAGTCGAAGTTCATCCAAAGGAATCTCCAGAAGTTTAGTTTTAGTTTTAATTCGCGATCGTTCAAAACTAGGCTAGTTTCAAAAGAAGAATTCCAAAAATTTCAGCAAAACGAGGTTTAAAATAGTTTTATATTTAGGGGAAGTAATAGAATTTCTTTCAAGTTGTTCAGAAGAATAAGGAAAGTCTTTACTCAGTTAATTAATTCTATAGTGTTCACTACTCAAGATGGACATTCAAAATGAACGAGTACTACAGAAAGTTATTTAAACACAATTTAACCTAATTCTACCATTAAAAACGAATTGTATCATATAATCGGCTGATTCGGCTTCCCAGCAGCAATTCCTTAAAATTTTCTCCTTAAACTCAACCTCTAAAACATCTACTAGAACCAATCTCAACGAATTAAAACTAGTTGTACCAACATTTCAAAATGATTTGTGATGGTGTTGGATGCTGTATCAAGGGAATGTCGAAAACTTTTTAAAGTCGAAATAACTGACAATTGCACAGTTAAAACTTTAGACTTCTATTGGGGGCCTAAGAAGGATTCATTCAGTTATAAGGTTTCAACAAAATTTACTGCAAACAAAGAAATCACAAAAAGGCACGTTTAATCTAATATTGCTTAAACATTTGATCCTTTAGCCAGGATAGCTAATATGATATGATAAGAACGCATCGGCTGAGATGAAAAATTACCTCAACTTTTGGGTTTCCTAAAACCGAAGTGTGTGTGTATCTATCTGGGTATAAATTACATGAAACACGTCACATAATTACTTGGTTTCTGTGATGCATCGGAATCCGCATATGGCGCCATTACATACAGCCAATTACAACACGCATGGGTGATATTAAGATGACTCTACTAGCATCAAAAATTAGAGTGACACCGGTAAAGAGAGATCTATCCTAATGTTAGAACTATGTGGAACACTACTGTTAATAAGATTTCACTCTATATGACGCCTCATTTAGTATTTTGATAATCCTGTCACATAAATTAGAAATCAATTCTCGGGGTATTTTGCTCAACACCAAAGAATCTCATTCCATAACGCTCTCTTGAGTCTTCTTATTCTATACGGTATGCTGCGATTCATAAACCCAAACATCTTTGCGGTAGCGAATTAATGGATAGTCCCAAATCCTTTAAAATCTTGGCCACTATATATCCTTTATGGGCAAGCACGTTGTCCTGCTGAAGTATACAATCAAGTTTTATCATTTCTGTACAGCCTATCAACGATAAATCATTCAGAAATTCCAAATAATTAAAATTTGGTTCAGTTTCCTACACCGATGTTGGTTATAAAGAGTGTGTCAGCTGAACAAGAGTGTCATCATCTGAATATTAATGTCTACATACAATGTTAACAGCGAAATATTGCAGTCAATGAGATTATGGATTTAGATGTTACATTTGTCGAAAACGCCAGTTTCAGTAGGTATATTGAAAATTGTATTGCGAAGGCGAATGCATTGTTTAGATTTCTCAAAAGATGGACTGGTGAATTTAAAAATATTCAAACCTTATGTTCACTCTATTTCGCGTATCTCAAAAGGAATAACCTGTAACGGCCTGGAACCCATACTATGCTGTGCACATAAAAATAATTGCAAACATTCAAAAGAAGTTTCTGTTGTTTTGTTAAAGAATAGTGACTTGGATTATGACCAAAATTTACCATTCCATGAAAATGTAGCTCGATTCCATACTCAACAAGATGAACGGGTTACACACGACTTTCTTGAGCGCTGCTTTCAGTGGTAACGTTTTGCTTTCGGGTGATTCTGGCCGAAGAGGAACAGGCACAATCATGAAATATCGTGATGTATGTTCAGTACAACTATTTATGTGTTTTCTTTAATAAAAGGTGGGATTTCTAGAAATGACCCATACAAATTTTTTCAAAAATGATTTTTTGAAATTTGGGATGAAATAAGTGTCTTTATGGCCGATTATGATCGATGGAGAGAAGGCACAATCTTGGAACTTTATCAGTATGTTCTCGGTGTACTAAGTATAAGTGATTTCATTAATAAAATTTGGGACTTCTGGAAATCACTTAAATTTTTTTTAAATTAACGTGTGAACCTAGCCTTGAAGTAAAGGTTTTCTATGACTAAATCTATGACTATGATGTGGATAATGAACAGTGAATCCTGGTCTTATCAGGTTATATAAATCTAGTTTAAACAAATTGGCTACAGAATACTGCGATATTTTCTAAAACAGATTATATACATAATGCACTAAAATGGTTAGATAGAGCTTTTCTAGGACCAATTGTGACCAATTCTGGAGGAGAATTAAATTGTTTTGGGAATGCACAGTTACGCATAACTGAACAGAGAAACTGATCACACATTTGTCAAAATGTATTACGGGATATATGAGTGACGTAAAGATAAAACTCAAAAATGTTGTTTATTGTTGATTACACGCCATAAAGAGAAAAGAACAAAGAATACAACATTAATGAATTAAAATGTTTAACATCTGCGGATCATCTGTAATATTAATTAATAAGCCCCAGTTGATGGGATGGGTTAGATATTATAATAAAAATCATCATCAGCTACTGCATTTTCTGCTTAATCTTCGATATCATGTTGATGACCACCGTAACGTTTGTGGTTATTTCTCAATTAACTTAAAATAATTGTATCTTCCCTTTAGCTAAAGAGTGTAACTGAAGCATAGGGATGCTCTACCGAGGCAACCCAGAAAAATGAAGCAGGGTATTATTAATAAATCACCGTTATATCATTATAGTTTGACTTCAAGAGGCAAACGGCATACATGTTAGTATCTAATCTAATCGTCCACGTCAAAATCTCGGAAGATACTAGTGTAAAAAACTGACATTATCAGAAAATTACAGATAATTGAAATCAACTGCAGTTTTGGCTTGATCAAAACACCGATAAAATGTGGTACGTATGGTTGCACCATAAACATCCGATCCTACGTGAAATCGTTCAATATCAAATCAAGACTAAGAAGAAAAAATATTTATATCGCCTACTGACCCTGTTTAATTTAGTTATATAAAGTAAATCTAATGCGATCGACATAAACTTGCTCGTTATTAGTATTAAGTATAAACGAATCGTAGTGATATTTTGCTTATCTGAAAGAATCCAGTGCAATTTTGCAAGTGTACCTCGAGGTTTGCTAAATATTTCGAATAACCCAATCGTGTTATTGAGTTACTTAAACATTTTGGTTACGTCCATGATTGCTACACATTTACAAAAAAAAAAAATTATTGTGATAAACCAGGAAGTGGTAAACCCGAATAACGATTGTGAAGTCTATTTCTGCCAATACAAAAACTAGAAGTCGATTTTTTGTATACAGTTTTATAAGAGCAACGATAAAATGTCCAGGTTTATAGCAACATCGTTTTAACAGAAACAAATATTAATTGATGGTGATAAACTGATAAGTATTATTTTGATAGTTACAGTTTCAAGATGTATATAAAATAATTTTTACAAAATCCAAAATAGAATAGCTTATATAGCTGATTAGTTTATTAACCAATTACCCGTTTGGAATGTTGAAAGAATGATATAAATTGACTCCGATTTTTATATGCAGAGGAGAATGTTAAACCGCGAGTAAAATATTGGGTCGGTTCTCATTCTCATACAATACTTTTGGCGATCCAGATCCAGGCCATATGGTTTTAGGTTTGGTTTATGAGGAAATCTTTCGAAAGCCAATTTTAATTTAGAAATACTTGCTTTAAACTAGAACAGTAACTAGCAAAACTGTTCTAGTGTAGGCCATCTAACTCCTGTTATTCAATTAATAACTAGCAAAATATTTTAATCTTATTAATCTGCTAGATATTAATCTTAAACCGCTATAACAGTATATTAACTGTATCTTGATATTCTATGCGTAAGTAAAACCACGTTATTTATTCTTACTGCAGTGTTACGTATACAATTGCCGTAGTAAGTTAAACTTAAATGCTAATTGCACTAGGCAATACTTAAGTTTATGTGAGTTTGTAATTTTGCCCGGTTACACATAATGTCACTATTTCGGCTAATAAAAGATTACATATCTAACCGGTTGATTCAATGTCGCTACAATTTAGTTTGTTTCATTGTGAATTTCTTCAAACTGTTACAATAAAATATTAGTCAACGACGAACATGAAGCCGGACATTAGCGTATAAAATGAAGCAATGCGTATTGATTCTGAAAATATGTATGTCCATTAAAGTGAGGATTGCTTTTGTATAAATAGTTAAGAGTTATTAAAATTATTGTTTTTTTGTTTTTACTTTAGTTATAGCAAGTAGGAAAGGAATGTGATAATTATAGCTATAAAACGAAACTCTATGTCTTTTGCTATACATCAATGTCTCTGCATGCGTACGTAAAGAAAACCAAAGGAAAATTAATGACTTAACGATATTCTTGTATAAATGGGTATATATGGGAGTGCTTATTATGAATATAATTAGAAGTAAGGTCAATCACATAGAATGTTTTAAAAATAGTTTCTTGTAAAATCCGTCGCAAAGACACTGTACACTATACAAAGACACTGTTCTGAATGAAATGTGTACAGACAAATTTCCAAGAGATATTCCAATGGTCTGTAGTAGCTTACCGGCCATGTACGTTGTTGTAGAACAGTTCAATAAACGATAATTATTTTCCTGTAAAATCACGCCTTTAAACCAGTTGAAGTTAATTATTAATTTTTGGAAATGTTTGAGGATCGAAGCAAAAAGGCAGCATGAAATACAGACTGGAAATGAACCACGAGATATGAAACAATTTAGATAAAGTAAATCCAATAGAATTTATAAAATTAACTAAGATGGTTAGGACTAACGTTAAGTGGGATTTAAACTGAATCGTGACTGGCGTGCCATTGTTGAGTTTAAATATCCTAAAAATTATTATTTTTAAATATTTTTAAGTTCAATATAGAATTTAAATATAAATATAGGTTTCCTCTGAAATTTGTATTCTCCAACAAGGAATCAAGAAAGGCTTAACGTATTGTAACGATTAAAATCCGAGATATCGTCCCCAGAACTCAAGAACTATTCATTGGCCGGATTATAGTGAGTTACTTCTAGTGATAGACGAGCATTAATCTACTTGAAGTAGTGTTAAAATAATGTAAGTTTAGAATTCGACTCGTATCTTGAACTTCTAAATATTCGTTGACAAAACTTAACTATTCGTTGGTTGAACTAGTGGGTCACAGCAGGTAACAGAAGGAGGCTTAACATATTTAAACAAATTGTTTAGAACTTGTCTACATTAAATCCGACACGCAGTTATTATCTAACTTGTCACTACTTGTCTTCCGGATTTTGTTTATATTTTGAGTGGAGTGAAGTTTATGCCAAATAACAAAATATACACTGAGACCTATAAATACTTAAATTCGAAAAACACTCAACAATTGAACTTTCATAATAATATTTTAAAATATCTAGTAAACACAAACTTTTAAAACTATTAAATAAAAAAAATTTATTTTGGGAAAAGTTTTAAAGGAAGTTATAAAATAAACTCTTTAAAACAATACGTTAAGAATCACAACAGAGGTGTTCGAAGTGGTTCTTAATTACATTTGATGTAATAAACCAAACTTACTAGCCTACATGTTCAGAATATCGTTGAGTGTAATACAAAAATTGTAAACATTTGAAATTATTTATCTCGGCGCCGTTGGATCACACAGTGGTGATTAAAATAGTTTTGAATTAGCATTTGATATAAAAAGTCGATATTATTAACCTTCAAATTCGGAAATCTCAAAGATTTTTAATACTCGAGAGAGAACAACAATGAGCGTAACACAAAATTGTTAAACATAATACATCATTTAACTCGACCCCTAGTTGTTCGAAAGCCTCGGAGATTTTTAATATTTGAGAGAAATATCGTTTCCATGTTCGAAAATCTCTGAGAATTTTTATTATTTGAGAAAGATACCACTGAGTGTAATACAAAAGTTTTAAGCATGTGAATTACTTAACTCGACCCCTTCGGATCACAGTGACAATCAAAGTAGTACTGAATTATCATTTAATGTAAGAAAACAATCTTACTTAGCCACATATTCGGAAACCTCAGAGATTTATGTAATTCGCGAGAGAATAACAATGGGCGTAACACAAATATTTTAAACATATAGTTGGTGTAGTAGTTGAAGTGGTAGTTGAAGTGGTCCTGAATTAGCATTTGATTTAAGATACCAATATTCAACATATGTTTCGGAGATTTTTCCGATCCAAAACGATTTTGTCTTTCTGCGCAGGAGCTCGATCATTTTAATTGATTACATTTTTGTATTTCAGTTAACTCACTGATATTCTCTAGCGAATAACACAAATATCAGAGAATTTCGAACATGTGTATTAAAAGCATTGGTTTCTTACATTAAATGCTAATTCAGAACCATATCGATCACCATTGTGCGATACGTAATGACCGGGATAAATTTCTTTAAATGTTTGAGAATTTTGAATTACACTAATTATTATGATATTCTCTATGAAATAACACAACTACGAATAACAAAAATGTCAGAGATTACGGACCTTGTTGCTTTAGTAAGATTGTCATACGAAGAAAACATCGTCAGTAACATCCTGCAACATGACGGAAAAATCATTGTGGCAACACACGACGTTAATGCAAAAATCGGTAGAAGCGCAGAAACTACATAACATATTGGCCCGCATTGGTTCATTAGCTCAGTAATATTAATGGCCATCGCGTTGCTGAACTTGCTACAATGTATCATATCGACCATGTTCTTTCAAACATAAGAACATCCACAAGGCCCTCGGGGCGATCGAATGTTGGGGGAACGGAAAATCAAACTGATCATATCATGATCTCGAAGAGACATTTAACCAGTATAACTGACGTTAGATCAAATAGAGGCGCTAATTTTGGCAGTGATCATGGACGTTATTTTCAAATATAATTGCAAACTCTCATCCACATATAATATACAAGCAAAGAAGACCGTGTGCTGGAATATCGATACACACAAAATGAAAAATTCATACAGAGCTACCAGTCAGCTGTAATGCAAATTTAGACCGGCACAATGACAACAACGAACTCTAAATTAAATATCCAGGAGCACCGGGAAGCTGGAAAAAATGGTTGGCGCGTAACACTAGGAGCTCTAAGAGAGAGTACCTCTGCGTCGGGAGAGCCACAACCAAATTCCTCCGACAGAAAAAGCGCGAATATTATTTATTTCTATTTGTTATAACTTGCATTGATATTTTAATCTTTAATTTTTTATATGTACGTATTGTATAATTTAGAGAAAGTTAATTTTGAGACATCTAGACAAGTTCAAAATAGAAAAATTCTATTAAGATTAATTTAAATAAGTGCCTAATCTTAATTAGAACAAATTTAAAATTTTTATCATTTAAGAATATAAAAAAATTAGTTTAACTTTAAAATTTAAATTAAACATTTCAAAACTAATAATGTTTATTAAAAAAATTAAATTTAATTATTATTATAAATTATTATTAAATGCAAATATAATAATACTGCAAACAAATAAATATTCAATTGATAGGGTTTAGTCAATAAAATATTTTCCCGCTAGTACTCGTACACCGTATCATTCGTCAATTGCGTTCAAAAGATTCCACCACAGTACCACTACCTAGGCAAGAAACAAATAACAAAATGTTAGATTTTGGGAGGTTACCGTTCTAAACGGTAGAGCTTTCTCACTTGAAATTTATTTTGAAATGTGACAATACTGGCTGTAACCAGAGTAGAACGCCTTTTTAAATTTTGCAGGGTTTTGCTTACTCAAAACAATTACTAAGTAATAAAGCTTCATGTAAAGAATAAGTATGTAAACAATTTATCAGAATCGGCCCAGCCGTTTCTGAGAAATTTGCACCTTACATGCAAATCGCATTTGTTGCGTCACGTCACTTAGATTTGTTTGTATTGGGTTAATTCCCGGTTTATGATCAAGAGCATTCTCATCCTACTAATTCTAATAAACAACCTTCCTTTCCGAATAATAGCATATGTCATAATCTCGTTTTATAAACGTACTAATCCGGTTTTGTTGAAAATCGTGTAATGCATGTGCCACATCGGAAAAATATAGTAATTCATAATTCTCGCAATTATCTATAGTTTGCGGTCCTCTGCCTTTATACCGTAGACAGATACAAACTAAATAATCCGGAATACTTGATTATTATGATATTTTTTGGGTTTGTCGATTATTACAATCGGGTTGTAGAAATAGTATGAATTTGAAAAGTAAGAAATAGGCAGTGAATTTGAATGAGGAATATGTATAATGGCTAGTACATGAAAATATTAAATCGTCGATTAAAATTTAAAACTCTGTAAATTTTGACAAGAACAATTAATTTAAATTCATATCACATCACAGGCAATATTGAAGTTTCTTAAAATTAAGTAATTTAGGTGTGGTTAGATTAAGTTCAGAGAAATTATTGTCAGAACACTATATCGAAGTAATGTTCGAGCTAAATCAAATTTTTAATGTCGTTACAAATGCAAAAAGTAGTGTACGTTTATAAAAATGATTACTAAAACCAAAGGCAATCAAATTTGAGTTTTGATTTGTACTAAAAAGAGAAAAAAAATTTATTTCTGATAATTCCATTGTCATCGTTTTATCTGTGATTTTTCGTTAAACTGCGTATACGTATACGCTAAAAACAAAATAATTTTGCGTGTGTTCGATTATTTATGTATTTGCATAAAATGAATAAGCAGTTCAAATCTGTGCGTTTACAAAGGACGAAGTATCTCTTATAGGTTGTCTCTGCTAAATCTAAATTCAAAATATTATAAATTTAAAATATTCTAAATTCTTATTTATCATCGATGAAAGTTTTAAGCTTTTATTTAGCGCGCCGGACGTAAAACTATAGAAAACTAAAAATTCACTTTCAATACTCGCAGTCAGATGTCAGTAAAGAAGTATTATTAATCTTCGAAGATCGCATTACAACAACTTAAATGTCAAAAATATACCAAGCACCGTTCTCATATGCACAATAAATATTTAAATATAAACACAATAAAAGCTTTTTAATAATTTGACATTCAAAATAAAATATACAGCGTTTGCTTGTTAAAATTTAACTATAAATTTTTCTAAAATACCAATAAACAAAACGTTGTTTCCGTCACTCTAAGTTAGTTTTAAAATTAAGCTTCTCTTTCTGTTTTTTCAGTACTTTTTACTGAACAAACAATTTTTTTTATGAACCGAATGAATACAGACATTTCATCCTATTATTAATCGCCTAATTAAAAACAATTAATATTGTAATTTAAACTCAAAGTACAATTACATATAAGT
This sequence comes from Nephrotoma guestfalica, assembly GCA_963691935.1. NCBI lineage: Eukaryota > Metazoa > Arthropoda > Insecta > Diptera > Tipulidae > Nephrotoma > Nephrotoma guestfalica. The sequence continues at coordinate 131,782,921 of OY829915.1, read as the reverse complement.
GAAACAATTGTTTTTGTATAAAAATGTAATTAAACCCAATTTTATTTGGTTTTAAAATTGTGCAATGCCGCCTATTGGTTTGGTGGGCATCAATTGGGACATCAATTCAGCGTAGATTGGTCAATCAATGGTTAGGAATTTAGAGACATCTAGATTTAAGCATTAGAAGTAGTTTTATAACAGATTATAGCAGTTTAATCTAGAACAGCACCGAACATTCGAGTAAAATCCGGTATATTCAGCGCGGTATGTACATAGGGGTGCGATGAATGCAATGGGCTAGTCTTCGAGTAAGTTAGTCTTTGGTGATTCTTAGTTTGGATGTGATGCGCGATAGTTTAAGGACGAAAATGAGTAGCGGGACAATTATAAGAGGTATTAAGGTGAAATTGGTAATTATGAATGGTGCGGGGTGAATTGACGGATGGTTGTAGTAATTGTTGGTAGTTTGATGTTTTCGGTAGTGTTCAGAGGTTGTGTAAATATTCAGTAAATATTAGGAAATTATTAAGAGATTGTTTCCGATATATTCGAAATATTCCGCAAGTGTTATAAATTGCGATAATTGTTGTTGTAAGCCGTCGGATTTATAGCTGTATTCGCCATCTAGTGATACGGACTGGATTTGACAGGGCAAATTCGTAACAATGTGAGACAGCGGTAGGATTGTGAATATCAGAAGATAAGTCTAAAAGATTTGGCGGACGAAAGTCAAATTATTGAAATAATTCTCGAGGTACTTGGAAAAATGGATACTAAGCAAGTGTAAGTTGCTCTTCAGCGAATGATATTGAATCAATTATACAATAATACAATTTGACGCTACAAATAAAACAAGAAATTTGATCCACAAGGTTAGAATCGGGAGTTGAAACAAGAAACTAAAGATCTTAAAACAGACAGCGGAAACATCGAGACCAATCGAGAAACATAATATTTGGCAAACGAAATGATGAAACGATATGGAGCAGTCGAGCATTCAGATAATATTGGGGAGCGGATGACAGAAATGAGTTTGAATAATAATGTGGAGCCGGATGATGAGAATCAAGAGTTGGGCTCCATTGGTCGAGGAACCATTGGTATTTTTGGGGTAAAGTGCTGGCGAGGAGGCAGCAGATATAGGAAATCGTCTGAGTCAGCACACCACAAAGATTGGGAATTAAACCGGGATGTTGCCTTATTAAGGGGGGGGGGAATTGAGGCGTCCCATGATGAGTCATTTGTTGGTCTGCGGTAGCCGGGAGTTGGAGTCTACCACAGTAAACCAGTGTTGTGCAATAAACATGAGGAAAGTGATAAAGTTGATGTTGGAGGTGGTGAGGTGACGAAGAGGATCGAGCACGGACTGCGGCGAATGATGTTAGTGTTTGAGTAAGTGAGGGGTGATGGACTCGTTGCATGTACGGCGGTGCTCTGGGACGGTGTCGAGAGGACCGGTTGCCTCTAAAGGACATATCTCTCAAGGTTGTTGGGTGAGCTAGCAGAGAGCAGTGGCGAGCACGGGCCATCGACATGGGCGTCTGCTTATGCATAAGATGGATAAATTGCCAGGAATTCATCCGAGTGATAGCATTATTAAATGGAACGGTCTGGAGCCTATACCGCTAAGATTCGAGAGGGCTAGGCGGCGGTGGAATAGGATCACCGCCGAAATGCTGATCGTCTGGGGCGTTGAAAATGGGTTCGTTGGCTGTTTTCGGACAGTATGGATGGAGATATGTACGAACAGGTGGTGCCGAGAATGGAGGAGACGCGTGAGGTGCCAGCAATGGTGGAGCGGAGTGTCATAGAGGATGAGACTTAGAAGAATGGATGGTGACTGCACTGTTGGTGCTGTGAGCACTGTACTGCGGAGATGATGGCTTGTATTCTACTTGGATATGGGGTGTGGTGCTGTGATCTTGTCTATTGGTTTGGTCGGTGTCAATTCCGCGTGGATTGGTCACTTGGGCGGGATATTAAATTAGCGTAGATGGGACAATCAGAAGTAAGGAATTTAGTGACATGTAGATTTACCCATTAGAAGTTATGAGTTATGAATTATGACAATTCAGTTTTATAGTAGATTATAGCAGGTTAGACTAGAACAGAACCGAAAGTTCATGTAAAATCTAGAATATTCAGCGCGGTATATAAATACGCAATGGGTTAGTCTTTAGTAAGTTTTAGATAGGTAGTGGTGTTCTAGATAGTTTAAGGTCGAAAGTAAATGCCGGGACAAGTATAAGTATCAGTAAGTATGAAGGTGAAACTGGTGGTGTAATTGAAGGTAATTGTCAATGATAAGGATGAATTGATGGACGGCTGTGGGAATTGTTTGTTGTTGTATCTTAGTGTTGGATATTAGTGGGAAGGTTTTTTGGGAGTATTTCTGTTGTTTACGGAAATGTTCCCGTGGTGGGCTAAGTATTCAGTAAATATTTATTAGGAAATTATGCAGAGGTTGTTTCCGATATATTCGGAACTGAAAAATGATACGAACCGGATTTGACAAGGCGGGAGCCCACAACAAGAGCTTTCTTTGAAATATAATTTCGTTGCATGTTTTAATACAAAAAATTACATTTAGAGGGAAATTCGCGTAAGATTTATTTAGTTTTGATCGAAGAACATCAATTTTTCATGTGTTCATATAAAACGAGTAAACAATTCATTACTATTTAAAGGCTCGAGAAAGGCGCTGTATTCAAAGTGGTTCAAATTTTAAGAACTATTCCATCTGAAGCATAATGTCGAGAAACAGCTCTCAGTTTAGGGTGTCACCAGCTATTGTTGCGTTGCCGAAATTATGAAAAGTGATAGTATGAAAATGGGGAAAGTATTTGATAAATAAAAAGAATATCATTCTGTTAGCCTAATAAAACAGAAATGGTCAATTTAGGGTTGTCAAATTAATATTTTTAATAATAAATATAATTAATTACACTTCACCTTATGTTCTACTCAACCCATGTTCTGTAGTCGGTTTGGAAATGCTGGTTACTTTAAATTTGGACAATCAAATTGAATCAGTTTCAACGGGTAAATAAAAAAAACTGGCGCTGAAATTCGAGTTTGTCAAACCTAAATTAAGCAAATTACAAGTTTAAAAAGCGGATATGTTATATTTTCTTTCTTCTAATTAACATATTTGTGCCAATAGTATCTAATGAATTTTGGGATGGCCTCTTATAAGTTTACGAAGATTTGAACTAATATAATATAAACTGAAAACTGCATTAAGTAGGATGCATTAATTTCGTCCAGATATTAAGAATAGTCAGATTACAAAATAGTATGGAAACTTCGTTAATATTCAATTGGTTTTGTTAATTAAATTTACTTATTCGTAATTTCGTGATTACTCGAATTTAAATTTTTTGTTCAAATTCTAAAATTATAGTATAAATTATATTATATTATATTAGTTTTAAGTAAAATTTGGCATTCATGTTGAAAATCATTAGGTCAGCATACAAATCTTCAAAAATCAAAGAACTTTTATACATATTTGCAAACGGTATTTGCACGCCTAACACTAAATTACCATAAATGACACTTGACATCCACAACGCTATTGTTTAGACTTTACAATAAAAACACTGGTTTGATTGCGAATACCATCCCGGAAATTATTATAAGTTAAACTTAGTGCATCTAACCAAATATTTGAAAATCGAAAATAATTTTTTTTAAATACCATAGAATTAATTAAATATTAACACTAACCCAAATATTTAATCATATACGAATGTTTGGTAAAAAAATACTCAATTTTGTATAGTTCTCGAACAGAAAAATTTTAGATACTAATCGGTAATAGAACCTATTACCTAACAAGTGTTTGATTATGTATTTTTAATTTGTATTTTGTATCGATGCTATATCCTTGACTCTACGATGATCATCGGTTCGCACATTGATTGATGTTTTATAACATAATTGACGTACTTACATACGATGATACAACATTGATTAATTGATTTTTCTTTTGTACGTAAAGCATAACACATAAAAATTACGATTATGATGAATTTTACATTTGATAATGATTTAATTTGAACTCCGGTGGATGGTCGGAGCTTGGAGGTGATTCTCTGATGATGTTATGCTTTTTATTGAAGGGCAACATCAAAATTATTATTATATTACAGCAAATCAGCAAAAGAATTGTTTTTATTATTTATGTATTAATGATTCTACAGATTAATGTTTATTGTTAGATCAACACATTTTATTAGCTAAGGTTGCATTATTTTTACGTGAATCATATAAAAATATAATAATAAAACAAATGATGATTGGTTCACTGGCCTTGGTTCGTTTTGATTTGTATTTACCTCTTCTATATACATATATACGGGCTTGAAGATTCTTGATTCTTGTATAATGTTTGTTTCGAAAACTATAATTTTATTTGATTAAGCTTATCTCGCTATTATACAGAAATATAGGATTAATTGTTTAAAGGTTAAATATCTGGTCGGAGATGAGCTCATCTTATTAAACATAATATTCCTTCCGGTCATATTCCACAAAACGTACCAACGATGGATGAAATCACAAAACTATTTTCAAATCTAAATAATTTTGAATTTAATTCTAATTGAAGATGAAATTTTATTGAATTACAATTCCAGTTGATCAAAAGTTTTTAGACATTACATACTCGAGTTAGTTAAGTTTGTTCTAGAGAAATGCATTTAAATTTCATTTCATTTTGTCGAAAATAAAATCTTAACCAATTTTTATACATTTTGTGTATGGCGTCACAGACGTTTGTGTATTCTTTAATAAAAAATAAACAAAATCAAAATATATTTGTATCCATTTCAGTGAATCAAGTAGGCCGATAAGCTTAATATCGAATTTGTGAATCTAAAAACTGAAAACAAAACATAGAGTCACTAAGTTGACAAAATTGTTTTTGTTTGATTTTACCCAAAATCTTTCTAAATAGACGTCATGCTAACACATACATACTCGTATGTTATAAAAAAACTACTGAAAGTTACATGTTAATTAGCACCCCAAATGTGAGTTAGTGTCGAAAAAAAACTAAAAAATGAAATTATAATTTACGTTGCGCGACCAAAAACACAAATGTCGGGCGGTGCGGTTTTGGCCTCCGTATGTTGAGATAATCGCTGAGATATACTCGATGTGACTGCGACATTTCAAATGTCAAAAACGTTGTTCTCCATAGCTTACTGAAGACTCGATAATCGCGTCGAATATAGCTCCGTAACGTCGATCGCGTCGAGTTTATCTCAGGGATAAGGTATTTTATTCGTCGACTATCTTAAGAAAAGTAAGACCGTCAACAGCGAACATTACATGGTGTTATTGGTACGTTTGAAGACAAAATCACTGTTAATGTAATTTGGACATCTTATTTATGAAAATTACCGCACATATCCGATTGGTTGAAGAATCTTTAATATAGAATCTTTTACAATAAATAAACAATGCAGACATCTAAGAGATCGCGATTTCCTTCACATAAAAAACATAGGACCAATTATGGTGATAACGGGCCAATCAAGATGATGTCGCAAAATTTAACAATATTAACCACCTATTCGACCTTTCTATAAGTAAGGATATTTTTGAATGGAAATTAAAGCAATATTTTGCCCAAAAATAAATTTTATTATGTTATAGTTGAATAGTTATATTTTTTATGTGTATCATATATTTTTTATAGTTTCATATTTGCATTTTTTATATATGTATTATTGTTTTATGTTTTTATATAACTCAAGGCATATTTGTAGAGGTATGTCGTATTTTGGATGAGTCAAACCCAGTAAGGCGACTGCGAAGGAAGAAACCAGTTGATCTACTAGATCCAATCTGGATCGACTAAAAATATAATAAAACTGTAAGAGGAGTAGCCAAAGGCCTACAATCCTTCAAACAAGAATATAAACTATAAAAGATGAATTGTAAATCAGTTAGTAATATAAAAAAATAAAAAAAATGTTTGTGTACATCTCTCAATATAAATAAATAAATGCCCATGTGGGTTAGGCAAGGAGACCACCTAAATAGTAGAACATAGTAGAAAAAACTATAACTTTGTTAGAATAACACTATGAGGAACTTTGATGATTGTGAAATACATACCAAAAATAATACCAAAAATTTACGCTGTTAAATTTGAAAATATTCAATTGTATTTGTCTTTTAGTGAAATTGAAACAATTTAAGAAAATCTTAACGCTTATATTATAAGATTCCCTGAACCCCTAATAGTGTCGTTGTAAGATAAAACAATTTTCTAACAATTTGACATAAACAAGTGAAATAAATTACCAAAGTTTTTTTTTAATTCTAAAGAAGGCTATTTTAAATAATGTTTCAACTTTTATATCTCCAATCATAGAGATGTTCACGGAGTTTTACCTGCATGACCGAATAGCTAAATCAAAACCCCACGTGCATGGTGAACGAGATTTAATTATGGTGATTTTTAATTTGTCTACCGTATTTTAAAATGGCGTGGCTTTTGATTTCAATCTATTTTCCAATTTTTTGTATTACCGATCGACATGGAAGTTTCATGAGTTTGAATACATTTTCAAATTTTACTTTACAGATCCTAGAGATGTCACAAGGTCTCATATACTATATATGTAGTTAGTTTTACATTTACGGTTATATCGCCTAAATGTCCACGGGATCTCTTTCATATAGTTGAACAGATCAGGTAATTTTCTATCCATATTGTGTCCAAAAGTATAAACGTAAAGTAAGTAAATACCAAAATTTCCAATAGAGAATAAAATTCAAAATGTAGTTTTAAATTTTGGAAACCACGTAAAAATGTCTCTAGACAAGTTAAAAAGAATCATAATTAAATCCCGTTCACCACACTCATAAGATTCTGACTGACATATCTGATCATGTAGGTGAACAACCTTGTGAACATCTCTAAGACCGGCATAGTAGAATATCATGATAGCCGAATCTTGTTCGGAACTATTGTAAGTCGAAGATTTGAACTATCCAAATATATAAACGTGATCCTGTCAACATCTTTAGAATTCCTGTTATTTGATTTTTTTACAAGAAATCGAGTTCGTACCTTTTTTGGCAATGTCCATTGGATAAAACTCCAATTGGCGAAAATACCAAAATTTTCAATTGAGAATAAAATTGAAAATAAAGAAATTTTAAATTTTAGAAACCATGGTCAAAATCATCATTCATGTTCAGTTTTCACAATATTGATGAACAATCTCCTGACCTATTCGAACATATGAAAGAGATCCCGTGAACAATTCTGGGATAGGTGATATAACCATGAACGTAAACTATCTCTAGTCAAGATAAAAATAGGTGTACAAGTAAGTGAGGCGCCATGAACATCTCTAGGATCGGTGAAACAAAATTTGAAAAATTATTCAAATTCATTCTAAGTAGTATGTAAGGTACAGTAAATATCACCATAACTAAACCATGTTTATTTCAATGTTAGAACTTTGTCTTCGCTATCCTAAAATATATTTTTAAAATCTATCAACACCTCTAGGAGCGGTAATAGAAAAATTGGAATATAAATTGAAGCCACATTTGTTTAAAATACACTGGACAAGTTTAAAATCATCATAATTAAATCCCGTTCACCATGCATGTGGGGTTTTGATTAGCTGAGCATGAATGAACATTTTTAGGATTGGAGATATAAAAGTAGAAACATTGTCTAAAATAGCCTTCTTTAGATTGACAAAAAATGTTGCAATAATTGTATCACAATTTCCTCGTGTGTATCTCAAATTGTTAGAAAATTGTTTGATCTTTACACCGACACTATTAAGGACTCAGGAACTTCTCTAATATAAATGTTAAAGATAATCTAAAAATGTTTCAATTTTACTACAAGACAAATACAATTGCCTTGACGTATATCAGAAACGATAGAACCTCCAGGTTGGTTCAAATTATTGTCAACAGTGCTGATGTCTCTAGATTAGATACATAAGAGGAACTAAATTTCAAAAATGTTATTTAGTGTGATAATTTAAATCACACGTTATTACTAGTCCTGGAGAGGGACCAGCGAGGGTCTTGATTAGAATTTTAACTATATACGCACGGGACGGATTCAAATATACTCAAAGACTTAAGTACAAAACAAACCTGTACTAGCCAATATCGGAACCGTCAGTAATAAATTAAAAGTTTATTTCAACCAAAAGCTGTTTAAAAAGATCGAAGTTTGCTTTTATAAATTAGCTTCATAAACAAAAGTCATAGATAATGACAAATGATACTCGTCGGCCACAAAAAAACGCATTATTAGTTCATCAAACCATCAGTTGCTGTTTGCCAATGTAAATATAAGTTCCAATTGCTTAGCAACTTTATTACATACCTGATTAATATGTTGAAAGGTAAATCGCACGACCTGGCTCTATTCATGAGAAAATGTTCATGGGTAGCTGAAACTTTATAGTTGCTATCAATCTTCTTGATTTGCGATCTATTTGGTATTATGCAATTTAAAGTCGCCAAGGAGAGCAACCGAATTTGATAAGAAAGAAATCAGAAACGAAATTATCCTCCAAACGCAGTAGTATATCGAGTACGAAAGGCTATAGGTCACAGAACTATCCCCACATTGCATAACTCCATGACAGCCTATAGTACTGATATGGAAGGTGGGTTAGCCTATGAGTTCAGCACTCCGAAAAGAGGTCACAGTTGTGTTCATTTTCATGAACCCAGTACGTCCTGATAAAAAACCAAAGCTTTGTGCTGTTCGGTCGGTAAACCAAGTTTATGGTAGTGGTTAACTTTGCCAGCTGTGGAACGCTTAAAGTGACGTAATAGTTCAGTACGCAAACATCCTTAAAGCTTATTGTTATTGGAACACAGATACGACAATATTAAATTCATCGGCATAGGGATTTAGGAATGTACGCCATTGGAGGCATAAGCGAATGGCGATAAGAGCTCCGGTTCCTACTATGTTATATTCCGGGAAGTAATAAAACATTTATCAGAATTTCGTCTTCTATACTTAAAAAATAATTCTTAACCCAATCTCAGGTTAACCATGCAATTTAGGATGAAAGACGTCATAATTTGTAGGGCCAACTTGACCAAAATTGGCCCAACTGTTATCTACCAACCTACCAGTAGTCGCGATCGCTAAAATTAACTTCAAGAATAGCAAATCCACAATCAATAAATAAATACATTTTCTTAATATAATATTTAGTTTCCTTTTTATTCTACAGTTTTCATTGCACATCCGTATTAGCAGCAAAGCAAAAACTCTAATCTTGAAACAGTTAAAATTGAAAATAAAGCAGCGAAGAAACAAATCGCTTTTGTAAAAAAATATTAATTTATAGTTAAAGATTAAGTAAAGGTTTTTAATCATTAAAAATGACGCGAGGTGTATTAGCATAATGTAATAACGTAATATTACAAGAACAACAAGCAAATCTAATTTGTGAAAAATAACTACTCGTATACCTATTATACCACTATATGATTTAATTGAAGGCTACACGTTGGAATGTATGTACGAAAATATATAAATAAATAGAGATTATTCACATATGATCTTGAACTCTGTTATTTCCCTGAGGGTAACAACATTTGAAGGAATTTAAGGCGATACAGCATTAAGTAAGGTTCACGCAAACTAAAACGAATTTTAATGATTGTTTACTATTTCTGTACACTTTGCAGTACCTATATTTACGAGTACATAAGAATAAAAATTAAACTTGGGAAGGTTATTATTTTGTGAGCCATTTAACGTTTTTGAGATTGGACATCACAAAGTAATCAAATTATTATCATAAAACTAATAATTTAGCAAAATATGAAACCGCACATTCTTCTTATGCAACTAGAAAATTATATACGTTCAATCCTGTTTATAAAAAAAATATAAACATAGAAATTATAAACGACAAAAAATCGATTAAAAAATAAACCAGAAACTAGGTAGCAATTTTTCGAAATGTCAAACATGACACTAATATTAAATGAGACGATTTCAAGGTAAAAAAATATATACTAAAACAGTAATATCAGCTAAATATGTATGTTTGTACAGGTAAGATGGTGACTAATTCACATCGGCTAATTAGACAGAGTTTGATCAAATAATTGTCCTTAAATAAAGTGCTAATAAATAAAAATTATGTGAAATCTCACTTACCTGTAGAAATCAATGATACAACCGTTGTTGACGTTGTTGTTGCATTATTTGTTTTAATTATTTGACTATCACCCGTTTGTGCAACAAATACAATTGTATCATTTGCATTATTAGCGCCAATCCCATTTAATTTTATCCCCGTATCATTTGTTACCAGTTTGTATTCTGGTCCTAAAAATGCCGCCACCGCAACCGACCCACTATCGTCGGCCGTATATCCGTGTAATATTATGGGTGGCGAAGGATGCGTCCGTCCAATCACTTGCATATCATTTGTTGAATAAATTACATAAATATAAATTGTAACTATGACTACTATGGTAATTAACATGTAACGGCATTGTTGCGACGCCATTTTATTTTTTATTTTTCTAAATTTATACATATATTAACACCTTTAATTTTATTTTATTTAAAAAAAATATTTTATTATATAAAATAAAATTTTTGTTTTTGCTGCAACGAGAAAAACAAAAAAAAATTAATTAATTATGTAACCGGCATATTTCAACCGCACTGAGCACAAATTATTAACTAACTGATTTAGTTTTAAATAAAATTGATAATTTATGAGCCATCTGGTATTTGATCATGTAAATGCAGTACATCACAAACGAAACACTCATAATAACAAAAGAACACAAATATGGCGAGTTTTATCTAAAGTGTATAGCAGCAGAAATACATGTTTAAGTAATAACATTAAGAAGTGGGAAATTTATTTTTTTTAAACTCGTGTCGTATCTTTGAAATGCAGACAAAACGTTAATCCAACAAAATGACACAACATATGACTTGAAAAAGAAGAAGTAAAATAAAATTGGCATTCATCATGGCCAAACTTACATAAAAACTGAACAAATAAATAAATATTGAATTTAAAAAATAAAATCCCATAATGATTTAATCAGAAACGGAAATTATAAAATTTTAACTTGTAGACAGAACTTAAACCATTGTGTTGAATGCTTCTGGTACAGATCAATGTTCTTCAAAATTATATTACAAAGATAAATATTGCAAAATATTGAAGGAATTTGAAATGTAAACGACATATTTCGTATAAAATGTACAATAAAATAAAAATATTCCAACAGTGGACTTGTCTCATTAACATAACGCGCAACCCAATTTGAATTATAAATTTGTCGTTCACCGTAATTTGATCGATCAAAATTCAAGATCATGTATACATACTATTACTTGATGTGGAACCATTGGGAGAATTTCAATTACTTAACGAGTAGTTTTTGAATTCTTTTGGCATTTGTTTTATTATTGTTAAGTTTTACACTTGTACTGCTGTCAGGAATACATAAAACATATCTAGCAACTATCGATAAATATTTGAATTTTCCTTCATGATTTTTCTACCGATTTACAGGCTGAATCATTCATGCCACATTACAATTAATTTATTATCCTATTCATTCGAAAACACTAAAGTACAATACTTTTATTAATTAATTAAATCTTTAGTTAAATTTGATTGTCCTTCATGGTTTTCGTTTCTTATTTATCGGATCACATCATTAATTTGCGAAAAGTACGCGAGTATCTTTTATAGTTTATGTATAACAGATTTGCTTGTTAAAAATGTCAGTGGCGTTGATTTAAGCTCAACCACCTATTTAGAGTCAGTGAATGGTATGTTGGATTCCTATCACCTTTAACATATAATACCTCTTCCTTTAATGGGCACGATAAGGATATTCGTTCGATAATGATATTCGTTTTAGCGTATTTAGCGTATATTGGCAATATTCGTTTAGCGTATCACACGCTTGACGAAGAACAGATTTCACTTGGCGTTAATAATTTATGTAATGGCAAATGTTCATTCAAGTAACTGACTTTAAAACTGTTTTTAAATATTATATTTACTAAATAACAAGTGTAAATCAAATTAACGGACTGTTGCGCGCGGATGCAATATTCCGACCTTGATCAGCAACGAACATTAATTTGGAGAGAACATCTGGCTTTACAAGTATTATTTTACAAATATGCGATACAACTCATTTCTGATGAGCAGTTTCCAATTTTCATCGATGTGTTTATAGTCAACTGTCCAGCTAATTTTATTTGCGCCGATGCAAATAAATAATCCAGAAAGTTGGTGCATACCCACGAATTATGTCACAGTGAGTATAAAAAATGAGTATATTAAATTAAGTCGACAGTTTTTTTTTAACTGTAGATGGTATAGCATACATTAGATACCTAAAGAGTACAAAAACAGAATGACAGAAGGTATTAAAAAAACTGGTTTGAAAAATGTACGAGTATAAGACTAGATGTAACTTTTTTTAAATTATCATTTATTCAGAATTTACTTTTTGCTCATCACGAGTGGCGTTTCACAATCATTTTTTTAATTTAACTTTACTGCCATCTATAGTCAAAAATCAGAGTAGTCGCCATAAGATGACGTAGCGCAGCACACATTTTAAAGCCCATTAGTATTCTAGGTGGAGGTGCACTGATTGAACCAACCTAGTTTCAGTTCTTCAGTTTATGTCTACCAGTATCAAATAATTTAACCAAAATCTATTAAAATTTGTAGCAAAAAGGCATTTTATTGATAAAAGACAATTAAGTTGAAAGTATTTTGTCATGATTTTAAAATTCGTTAGCTTAGCATACGATTAACAAATATATTTATGACAAATTTTAATTTCACCCAAATATAAACTGACATAATCCAATGCACCTAGAATATCAGGCAGTACTGCTTGGTACGCCATCAAATATATGTTCGACAGTTTCTTTTCTCAACTGATGGTAGTAATGTTCGTAAAAAGTTCTTCAGATTTAGAGGTTTAACGAAATGTTGAATGCATAATTTAATAATAATATATGATCAATAGCTTGTAATTGTAAACTGCTTTTTTCGCCGCGAAACGTGAAACGTTAACTAAACAGGACTATACAAAATATCACATCATTTATTTCAATAAACTGTCATCTATAGTTAAAGATCAAAGTTATCAACATAAAATGACGTCACGCAGCAAAATTGTTAAATCAATGAGTCCATTAGTATGCTAGATGCACTGAATGACAGCTCATTGCTTACCAAACGATCAGAATAAAATAATTAATTTTAGCATTGGGTTTCAAAAAATAAAATAAATGGACCACATAATGGGTAAAAATTAAAATTTAATGAGGAACTCCTTAGAATTTATCGAATATTTGAACATTTTATTATTAAAAATTCGTTCAACTAAGGTACAGAAACGGCTAAGTTGGATGATGTACAAATTGATATACAAATTTTTATTAAAGGGTAACCCGCGCAGGCCTGTGCTATAAAGTGGACTTTCAAAAAATTTAATTGTACATCGAATTAACTAATTAGAAGATTTTTATTTCATCCAAAATAGCTACTCTTAAGACGTAATTACAGACAATTACGTCTTAAGAGTAGCTATTTTTCAGGAACCTATTTTCTACTTTACTCTAATTAAAATTATTAAATATATAACCAAATTTTATGGGTTTGCCTGCGGCTCTTGTAGTTCAATATAAAAATAATTTTGCGATGATAAATGATGCTAATCGTCGATTCTAAAATAAAGCAAAGCGGAAAAACCTACAGATTCTAACATTTTTAGAAAGGTAAAACATTCCTGCGATCGAAATATATTTTTGAGATCCGTTCTATTATAAATAGAATTTAGAAATTGAGCGTTTAAGACGGCTTTCAAGCAATTTTCCAGCCAATTCCAATATTCCATTGAAGATAAAGGATACTTCAAGTTTTAAATTGGCCAGGCTAATTATATTCAAGGGTTCTGGCCATTGTTCACAAATAATTAGAGAACATTACTCGAGACCAATACGGAACCCTAAACTGTTCTATTAATTTTATACACATAATACAGGTTCTGAAATTGTGGTCTGAGATGATGATTTATGACGATAGTTCAACCGGTACACTAAAACTGTATTGATCGTTACTGAATTCTGATGAAACACGTACAAATCTTTTAAAAATTTAATTTTTTGTACCTCCCTGATATGCCCACAGACTCTTACCGACATTTTCGAATAGATTAAGGCTGTATGGTACTCAAATTGTCAAAAACGACCTTTAATAAAAATCAGTTTTTGACCATAAAATATTCCAATTGACCTAATTCTTTCTTTAGCATAAACTTAGATGTATAATTGAGGGATTAATACATCATTATCCAAATAAATTGTTTAGTTTGTCTATGGTTAGGGTTCAAACTTTATCGTTTTTGTGAAACGCACAAATCAATTTTTTCAATATTTTCCCTAAAAATTTTTGCATCAAGATAACATAAACTAGATAACATAAAATCGAGGGATTAATACATTATTATCAAGAATAGTCTTGAAATGACGTAGGTTAGGTTTCAGTGGTTGCTTACTGCACACTTAGGCCAATTTTTAGGCCCATTGTGATACCACTCATTCACTCCACATCATTAACCCACCTACTTCACCTACTCACACAACTACAGTATACCACCTGCACATTGCAAGCTCCATGTCAACCTGTACATTGACATGGAAGGTGGGTCGGCGCGTGACACGGAATTCTGCACTCCATCAGAAGGTCTTAGTTGTATTTATTAGCATCACCGATCGTAATCGATGATGAAAATTCGATTTGCATCCAGCCTCTGATGGGATTCGAACCCAGCACCTCCCGGTCCAAGTGCCGAAGCTTTAACCACTGCACCACTTGTCCGGTAAATGACGTAGAAAATGTAAAATTTAGTTTAAAAATATTAAAAGTTACGATTTTTATCGATCGAAAAATTACGTCAAACGAAAAGTTTATTTGTTTTAACGCCGCAATGACGATTATTTTTGAAAATTTACTGTCACTAGATGGCAAATTACGAAATAATAATAATTTATTAAAATATGCAATGTGTAGATCAACAATAATGAAAAATACTAAATTTATTAATTAATTTTACACTTATAAACAATATATGTATGTAAAGTTTAATAAGCAAATTATACGAAATTAGGGTACTCAAACTTATTAAAGAAACAAACCAGTAGATGCATTTAGGAGTATTTAAATATCGATACTAAAAAAGAAATTTGTTTTTCTCAGTACCATACAGCCTTAAACAAAATGCTACCCTTATTGTGATTGGTACTGCAGTGTAAAAGTATACACGTTTTTTTAAGTTTTTGAAGCCTTTGATGTCAAAACAGGGTTGGGAAGCAATATTTTGTGACTATCAGAATATAGTGAACATCAATGTTAGCTCTTCCCTTTGTTTTGATGTCACTTCCATTTGTTTCGTTACCAGAGAAACACTTTTTAGACAAAATAATTTGAACAGTTTGGCAACTTGCCATGACGTCAGACCGACAGTACCACGATTTTGGTCATCTTCTGAGATTTTCGAAGAAGCAGCTTCATTAATTGAATTATGGCTATTATTTGCATTACTGCAAATTGATGATGTTACTATCAATTATTCTTGTTTTCTTGTACACTGGTTTGTTTATCGTAAGCTGATTTTTCGAAAGGTTAATGGGGAGCTTTCCGAAATTTTTGTGATGTAATATTATAAATTTTCATTATAATTTTACACTTTTAGCATTAAGTGTACAAAATTATCTACTGTAAGGCAAGGCACGATACATCGGTTATAAATTCTATTATTCACGTACAGGGAAGCTTGCAATATATCATAAATGTACAATGAAAAATTTCAAAAATCTTGTCAAAGACAAAGAAAATTTTGTAAGCCACCAAAAAATGCTAGAAAAGGTCCAGAAATATTCTTTGTATTGATAGTGCAAATAAAAAAAAAAATCTGGTTGTTGGCATATTCACAAGAGTTCAACCTAAACATCAGAAAGACAGAGTTCAATTCTTAAAATACCTCTAAGATCAGTAGTATAAAACCAATTTGATTACTGTCTGTAATCATTGGTTGAATCAGTTCGCATCCGTTCCAGGTTGGCTTTAAAATTTAGTGATCAGCAGAACTGTGTACCATTCGTCACATACGAGTATATAGTTAGAAGTTTGCCCGAGATCAGAGGCATTCATGAACACTTACGGAGAATTTAAAAAAAACAGAAATTTCTAAATTTTGAAAATGGCCAAACCTATCAATGGGAATGTCAATTTAAAATCTAATTGGCAAAATTGCTAAAATCTTGTAGAACGAAAAATTTTTTCAAAATCACGAAACTTCAACATTGTCAAAATACTTACACACGTGAAGCGTAGAACATTGTGTAATCTATTTGAAAATATGAATGAGCTGATACTTTTTGGATCGGCGTTATATAAAAAGTAAATTTCTTATAAATTTGTAAATTTTATTAATCATAGTAAATTTCATCAGACTCGAGTATCATTCTCCGCAATTTTAGAGTGCCAGTCAAACTATCGAAAATCATTGGTTAGAAGTTGAGAACATTTCGAGGATAGACAGACATAATTTAGATTACAATCGAAATTCGTATTATGTTTTAAATACACATCATAGTTCATTAAACTTAATATCAGTTGATAAAATTTAAGACAACCCAAACAAAAATTACGAAACCCATATATATATATATATATATATATATATATATATATATATATATATATATATATATATATATATATATATATATATATATATATATATATATATATATATATATATATATATATATATATATATATATATATATATATATATATATATATATATATATATATATATATATATATAAAATTAACAAAAGAACGCATTTTGTGCGTAATCCGTATTGGTCAAATCGAGAGTATAGTGGTTTGAGTAATTTATTTATAAATGCTGGTCTCGATTAGAGAATATATTTCTCTAGAATTTTAGACCATTCACTTGAACTATTCTTCAAAATTATAAACAATTCTTACATCAATGAGCCATAGTAAACCCAACATAACTACATCTCATTCGCAACAGACAAAGTAGATATAAAATGTATTTGAAAATTTTGTTTTGTCCCCACAAACATCTCTGGGCTGGAATATATATATTTTGAAAATTGTCGAAACGCCTAATTTCTAAATAATATTTACAATAGAACAAACCCCCAAAAAATGATTATATAATTTTCTTTTGAAACAAAAAAATCTAATTGGAAAAATAACAAAATTAACAGTGTAATAATATTTATACCACCAAATTTCATTATTATATTCACTTTGACTTAACACAAAATGGCGCAATAAAAATTTGTCGTGAAATAACAAACCACAAGAAGGCTAAACTTCGAATAACACAACACCTCCAATGACGCTGAAAGCTCTTCAAGCGAATTTTGTATAAACAAAAGTTGAGGCATTGTGTGACCATTTACACTGTTTGGTCTGAATTGGTCAGCGACAGGCATTTTTTTAAATCTTCTTAAAAAACCTCAAAGATCATCTAATAAATTTTGCACCGCAAGTAAGAAAATTCAAGAAAAGAATGAATGTCGTGGATTAAGCTCGAACTACTGTTAGTTGGTTTAACCCAATATTTAATTTACCCAATATTTAATTAAGCCTGAAAATATACTGATTAAAAAATGACATGTACTAACTGATTAAAAAATGACATTTTAAAATTATTTGGTGTAACATCCTAGCTTTAATTCAAATTTTTAAACACAAAATCTAGACATTTGAATAAAACGAAGTGCGGAGTTAATTCGGTAATACTCGTAGATGCTAATATTTGGTCAGGCATAATAAATGATTGGTTCTAACGTTGCTAGTTTTTGTTTCTGTATTTGTTTGCTGGGTGAGAAGTTTCAACTAAAAAAAGAGTAAAGAGCAAATAGAAAAATAAAATATATAAACAAAATTTTGAGGGGATAAATATACAGTGCTGGGAAAAAAAAGTGGGACAAACGAATTTATTGCAAATTGGAGTCTTTTTTTGCTAAAATTAAAAAACTTTTGAAAACAATTTGTTTATTGTTTCATTTTAAATACATGTATGACGTAATTTTTTGAAAAAAAAAAAAAAATTTACTTGCAATTTAGGGGCAGAACCCCGAAAAATGCCAAAATATTCAAAATACGTTGATGGGTGTTAAAGTAATTTAATAAATTAAACACTTATTTTTTATTTTTTTGTTTGTGTTTTATTGATTTATAGAAGTTCAATCTTTAATATTAATATTTTGTTGGACCGCCTTTTGTTTTAATTACACCGGTACAACCCCGCAACTGATGTGCAAAAAAATTGGTCAAGCAATTATTTTATTTTACGCCTACCGTTCTCGGCCGTCATTAGGGTGCAGATGTTTTATTGCCTGTAATTTTTTTTTTGAGTATTAATAGTGCATATTTTGTAAGATTAGTTATTCTGTAAGTGATCCTAGTCAAATAAAGAATAAAGTGCCATTTTAGTTTAAAAAAAATGGGAAAAGTTAGTGAGCAGTGTAAAAGCAATATGTTGATTTTGGCGCGAGCAAATTTAACCATTCGTGAAATAGCTGAAAGATTAAACATTCCTAAAAGTACTGTAGCGAGGAATCTTAAAAAAATGCGAGAGATGGGCAGTACACAAAGAAAGAAAGGCTCTGGAAGGCCCAGAAAGACAACTCCAGTGGAAGATCGTTTTATAATATTACAATGTCGTCGGAACCGTTTTAAAACTTCATCAGACATAAGACAGGATCTTGAGCGAGCAACGGGAAAAAAAATTTCAGCCAGCTTAGTGAGAAAGAGACTTGTTAAAGCTGGTTTGAGAGCACTTAAACCAGTCCAGAAGCCTGAGTTCACACTACTAGTGAAAAAAAAACGTTTGCTATGGACCCAGGCGCATGTTTCTTGGACTCCAGAGATGTGGAATGAAGTGATCTTCTCCGATGAATCAAAATTCAAGCTACATGTTGGAGATGGAAGAATTCTCGTAAGGAGAAAACCGGGCGAGAGACTTAGCAACGAATGTCTTTTAAAACTTCCACCGAAAAATGAAGGAGTTATGGTCTGGGGATGCTTTTCTGGACATGAAACCGGTAGATTGTGCTTCCTTAGTTCCAGCGTGACAGCAGCTGTTTATCTGCAGGTCCTTCAGAACGAATTAGAGCCTTCTGTGTTAAAGTTCTTTGGCGAGACTTGCCCATTTATTTTTCAACAGGACAACGCTCCGTGCCATACCGCCAAAGTGGTGAGTTATTAATTTTGAATTGTAGATAGACAAACTGGCTTTCAGATAAACATAAATAATTTGTTAAAAACTTGTTTTTTTTTCTTATCTCTTCATTTAAAGGTAAAAAAGTACTTCGAAGAAAACAGTATCGATGTGTTGAACTGGCCCCCGTATAGTCCAGACTTAAATCCAATTGAAAATATTTGGTCTATAATGAAGCTAGAAGTAGCAAGGAAGCGCCCAGAATCGATTGAAGCTTTAAAAAGTTTGTTGATCACGATTTGGGAATCCATATCTCCTGCGACTTTGAGAAATTTATCAAATTCAATGAATCGGTGGTGTATCGCTGTAATAAAAGCAAGAGGCGGTCCAACAAAATATTAATATTAAAGATTGAACTTCTATAAATCAATAAAACACAAACAAAAAAATAAAAAATAAGTGTTTAATTTATTAAATTACTTTAACACTCATCAACGTATTTTGAATATTTTGGCATTTTTCGGGGTTCTGCCCCTAAATTGCAGTTAAATTTTTTTTTTCAAAAAATTACGTCATACATGTATTTAAAATGAAACAATAAACAAATTGTTTTCAAAAGTTTTGTAATTTTAGCGAAAAAAGACTCCAATTTGCAATAAATTCGTTTGTCCCACTTTTTTTTCCCAGCACTGTATATGGCGAAATTGGATTAAAACTAAACAAGCATGATCGTGGTTTATTCTCTATTCTGTATTATTTGTTTCCTCCTTGACGGATGAATTCATTAACGCGCGTGTTTTTTTTTTGTTTTGTTAATTTTATTTTATTATTTTTTGAATATTTATACACCCATCCTCCGATTTACACGGTAGATTGGTTCCGCAAAAAACCGTGTAAAACCGAAAAAGTATAATAAAATTCTTAAATTATCGTGTGGTTTTTAATAATTCTGTTATTTTAAAATAAAACATATAGCTAGTATAAATTGGGAATAAATAAAAACTTAAAAATATAAATTTTTTTTGTGTTTTTTTTTCAACCATTGGTAAAGCAAAATCGTGTAAAAAAGTACCGTGTAAATCGGGGAGATGGATGTATTTTTAATTTTGGAAATTGAAATCTTATTCTGTGTGAGGTTGGTGTAGTTTTTCAACCAACATTGAGGCTATCAGGTGGCAAGGTTTTACAATCTTCTTGCGCGATCGCCTGTATTGAGAGCTGATTAATAGCAAATGGTTATGGCAATGGCAAGGTAGGCGGGATAAGTATCGTTGCCTAGTTGTTTTCACGGTACAGTTGTGTTCATCCACGGTAGTGGATCTCGTTCAGTTTCGCAGCGCTCATTGTTGTGGTGGTGGTGTATTCCCATGTCATATGAAAATATAGTGTTTCGAGGACTAGGCATATTTTTGGTTTGGAGACTGTGAGTTGAGTTTTGTCATTTTTTAGTTTTCCCCCGGTTGTGACCTTTTCTGGATTAGTATTTGTACTGGAAAAGAATGGCACTGTGGAGTACTAATGATATGGAATGGAATCTCGTTTTGACTAATCCGGAAAGAATTACTTCGGGTTGTAGGAGTTTCGTTGTACCGAATTTTTTGTGTTGGTTCTGGGTGATTTTTTTTTTCAGGAAACAAACTGCTTTATCCAGAAGCACCGTTTCTTATCCCAAACTTTTCTAATAAAACTTCGAAATTCCGATTTGACTAACCGATGCTTTCTTGACCGTGTCTTTTGAGGCCGCTGGACGAGGGGATTATCTACATATTCGGGAATTGTCTACATATTCGGGAATTGCGGTTTTTCCGTTTTATCTCAGTTCTTCGGTAAATGTAAATTGCGTTAACGAAGCGAACTGTTCCGAATCTATTTTATCCAAATTTTGATTTTGCTCTAGCGATGATATTTCTTTATAAGTTGGGAGTTGCTCATCTGCGGTCGGGACCGGGAGCCAAAGGTGGTTGCTGGATGGAAACAGTAATCGGTGATTGCTCTTGTGTTGCATTCGATGTTTCTTCGGCGACATCTTTTATTATAGGCAAGATGTTTTTCTCAAGTGATTTATAGTAAATACAATTTTTCTTACATAGAATATGCCGGCGGGTGGTTTCTCGTTAGATTCGATTTCATAAAGCAATTTTGTACGAAAGCTATTAAGTTTTTTTAATAGAATGTTTGGTAACCATCTACTGGGGTCCGTTTTTGTTTTCGACTTTTGAATGGATGTGGTGGTGAAGCAGTGGCGAGAAAAGTGCATTTTGGTTGAGTGGAACTACCTTTCTTTGTTAAAGATGCTCACTATAATGAGGATGAAATGGCAAATGCATATGTACTTCCAGCCTTTGTTTTGATCATTTCTGATCATTCTAGATGGTGATTGGAGTGTTGTCAGATTAATAAAGTTTCATCAATATACGGATATTAGTGTGAAGGAGTCAGATTATTTAATTGTTATCTCATTCATATATGTATATATAGATTCTTGTAGAAATATAAGTTAATAATGTATTAATTTGAATTTTAGGTTTCAGTGTAAAATTAAAATTCTTAAATTTCTTATTTTAAACGTGATTATAATAACTTAACGAATTTTGGAACTGTGGTTTAGGACTTGTATAGGTAGGCGGCTGTGATCGATTTGGAATTGTTGGTTTAACTTTAAAATTATAATTTTTCAGAAGTATTAATCTAGATTTACTAATGTTATTTTAGAAAGCAGTTCTACTTTTTTAGTTTACTGTTAATTCCCGTGAAGTTTGTCCTAACTTTGTCCTAAAATTACAAAAACAAAATTTAGGACAAATTTAGGACAAACTTCACGCGTGTGTCAACGAGCGTGAAGTTTGTCCTAAAATTGTCCTAACTATTTTATCATGAGTATGTATTAGTTAATCTCTCGTTATAATGAATTATAATATTTGTAATATTTGGCATACGTACAGTAAACGCTCGATTTAATGGACTAATTGGGGATGTCCGTTAAATCCGAATGTTTTTTAATTTAATCGATTCGATCGAATTTAATCTGGGACGGAGCTCAGCCATTTCTTAGACGATTATGATGGGATTGGGAATGTTGGTTAAAAATGGGATTCTTAAATTATTTTTGGAAGAAATTCTGGAATATGGCCACCTGGGACGGAACTCGATCAATTCTTAACCGATTATGATGGGATTGGGAATGTTAATTAAAAATGGGATTCTTAAATTATTTTTGGAAGAAATTCTGGAATATGGCCACCTGGGACGGAACTCGATCAATTCTTAACCGATTATGATGGGATTGGGAATGTTAATTAAAAATGGGATTCTTAGTTGATTTTAGGAAAAAGTTCTGGAATATGGCCACCTGGGACGGAAAACAGCCATTTCTTAACCGATTATGATCGGATTGGATATACTCGATAGAAATGGGATTCTTAAATTATTTTGGGAAGCAGTTCTGAAATATGGCCACTTTGGACGGAACTCGATCAATTCTTAACAGATTATGATGGGATTGGGTATGTTAAATGAAAATAGGATTTTTAAATGATTTTTGGAAGGAATTCTGAAATATAGTCGCTAGAGACCGAACTCGATCAATTCTTAACCGATTATGATGGGATTGGGAATGCTGGATGGAACTGAGATTCCTAAACAGGTTTTTGAAGAAGCTCTGAAATATGGCCATCAAAGAAAAGAAACAACTAACGAACGCTAAACAAAAGTTTCAGATTTGTAGATAAATTCCAAAGTAAAAATATGTCTACCCGTATGCGGTTTACGAGTATAGATTGAACGGCTTGCACTTGGTGCTGATATTAATAATAAAAGCGATTAATGGTACCGTGGTGACGTATATCGTTAGATTCGTTGGAGTGTCCTCTATCACCTGACCAACATACCGAAAAATCCTATGACCTTTTACGGAAATATCTCATTTTCCGTATTACCTTCCATGCGATTTACGAGTATAGATTGGACGGCTTGCACTTGGTGCTGATATTAATGTTAAAAGCGATTAATGGTACTGTGACGTATATCGTTAGATTCGTTGGAGTGTCTTACATCACCTGACCAACATATAAAAAAATCCTATGACCTTTTACGGAAATATCTCATTTTCCGTATTACCTTCCATGCGATTTACGAGTACAGATTAAACGGCTTGCATTTTGAGCTGATATTAATGATAAAAGCAATTAATGTTATTGTGACGTATATCGTTAGATTCGTTGGAGTGTCCTCTATCACCTGACCAACATACAGAAACATCCTATGACCTTTTACGGAAATATCTCATTTTCCGTATTACCTTCCATGGGATTTACGAGTATAGATTGAACGGCTTGCACTTGGTGCTGATATTAATGTTAAAAGCGATTAATGGTACCGTAACGTATATCGTTAGATTCGTTGGAGTGTTTTCTATCACCTGACTAACATACAGAGAAATCCTATGACCTTTTACGGAAATATCTCATTTTCCGTATTACCTTTCATGCGATTTACGAGTATAGATTGGACGGCTTGCACTTGGTGCTGATATTAATGTTAAAAGCGATTAATGGTACCGTGACGTATATTGTTAGATTCGTTGGAGTGTCCTCTATCACCCGACCAATATACAGAGAAATCCTATGACCTTTTACGGAAATATCTCATTTTCCGTATTACCTTCCATGCGATTTACGAGTATAGATTGGACGGCTTGTACTTTGTGCTAAAATTAATGTTAAAAGCGATTAATGGTACCGTGACGTATATCGTTAGATTCGTTGGAGTGTCTTCTATCACCTGACCAACATACAGAGAAATCCTATGACCTTTTACGGAAATATCTCATTTTCCGTATTACCTTCCATGCGATTTACGAGTATAGATTGGACGGCTTGTACTTGGTGCTAATAATAATGTTAAAAGCGATTAATGGTACCGTGACGTATATCGTTAGATTCGTTGGAGTGTCCTCTATCACCTGACCAACATACAGAGAAATCCTATGACCTTTTACGGAAATATCTCATTTTCCGTATTACCTTCCATGCGATTTACGAGTATAGATTGGACGGCTTGCACTCAGTGCTGATATTAATGTTAAAAGCGATTAATGGTACCGTGACGTATATTGTTAGATTCGTTGGAGTGTCCTCTATCACCCGACCAATATACAGAAAAATCCTATGACCTTTTACGGAAATATCTCATTTTCCGTATTACCTTCCATGCGATTTACGAGTATAGATTGGACGGCTTGTACTTTGTGCTAAAATTAATGTTAAAAGCGATTAATGGTACCGTGACGTATATCGTTAGATTCGTTGGAGTGTCTTCTATCACCTGACCAACATACAGAGAAATCCTATGACCTTTTACGGAAATATCTCATTTTCCGTATTACCTTCCATGCGATTTACGAGTATAGATTGGACGGCTTGTACTTGGTGCTAATATTAATGTTAAAAGCGATTAATGGTACCGTGACGTATATCGTTAGATTCGTTGGAGTGTCCTCTATCACCTGACCAACATACAGAGAAATCCTATGACCTTTTACGGAAATATCTCATTTTCCGTATTAACTTCCATGCGATTTACGAGTATAGATTGGACGGCTTGTACTTGGTGCTAATATTAACGTTAAAAGCGATTAATGGTACCGTGACGTATATCGTTAGATTCGTTGGAGTGTCCTCTATCACCTGACCAACATACAGAGAAATCCTATGACCTTTTACGGAAATATCTCATTTTCCGTATTACCTTCCATGCGATTTACGAGTATAAACTTGGTGCTAATATTAACGTTAAAAGCGATTAATGGTACCGTGACGTATATCGTTAGATTCGTTGGAGTGTCCTCTATCACCTGACCAACATACAGAGAAATCCTATGACCTTTTACGGAAATATCTCATTTTCCGTATTACCTTCCATGCGATTTACGAGTATAGATTGAACGGCTTGTACTTGGTGCTAATATTAACGTTAAAAGCGATTAATGGTACCGTGACGTATATCGTTAGATTCGTTGGAGTGTCCTCTATCACCTGACCAACATACAGAGAAATCCTATGACCTTTTACGGAAATATCTCATTTTCCGTATTACCTTCCATGCGATTTACGAGTATAGATTGAACGGCTTGTACTTGGTGCTAATATTAACGTTAAAAGCGATTAATGGTACCGTGACGTATATCGTTAGATTCGTTGGAGTGTCCTCTATCACCTGACCAACATACAGAGAAATCCTATGACCTTTTACGGAAATATCTCATTTTCCGTATTACCTTCCATGCGATTTACGAGTATAGATTGGACGGCTTGTACTTGGTGCTAATATTAACGTTAAAAGCGATTAATGGTACCGTGACGTATATCGTTAGATTCGTTGGAGTGTCCTCTATCACCTGACCAACATACAGAGAAATCCTATGACCTTTTACGGAAATATCTCATTTTCCGTATTACCTTCCATGCGATTTACGAGTATAAACTTGGTGCTAATATTAACGTTAAAAGCGATTAATGGTACCGTGACGTATATCGTTAGATTCGTTGGAGTGTCCTCTATCACCTGACCAACATACAGAGAAATCCTATGACCTTTTACGGAAATATCTCATTTTCCGTATTACCTTCCATGCGATTTACGAGTATAGATTGAACGGCTTGTACTTGGTGCTAATATTAACGTTAAAAGCAATTAATGGTACCGTGACGTATATCGTTAGATTTGTTGGAGTGTCCTCTATCACCCGACTAACATACAGAGAAATCCTATGACCTTTTACGGAAATATCTCATTTTCCGTATTACCTTCCATGCGATTTACGAGTATAGATTGGACGGCTTGCACTCAGTGCTGATATTAATGTTAAAAGCGATTAATGGTACCGTGACGTATATCGTTAGATTCGTTGGAGTGTCTTCTATCACCTGACCAACATACAGAGAAATCCTATGACTTTTTACGGAAATATCTCATTTTCCGCATTACCTTCCATGCGATTTACGAGTATAGATTGGACGGCATGCACTTGGTGCTAATATTAATGTTAAAAGCGATTAATGGTACCGTGACGTATATCGTTAGATTTGTTGGAGTGTCCTCTATCACCCGACTAACATACAGAGAAATCCTATGACCTTTTACGGAAATATCTCATTTTCCGTATTACCTTCCATGCGATTTACGAGTATAGATTGGACGGCTTGTACTTTGTGCTAAAATTAATGTTAAAAGCGATTAATGGTACCGTGACGTATATCGTTAGATTCGTTGGAGTGTCTTCTATCACCTGACCAACATACAGAGAAATCCTATGACCTTTTACGGAAATATCTCATTTTCCGCATTACCTTCCATGCGATTTACGAGTATAGATTGGACGGCATGCACTTGGTGCTAATATTAATGTTAAAAGCGATTAATGGTACCGTGACGTATATCGTTAGATTTGTTGGAGTGTCCTCTATCACCCGACTAACATACAGAGAAATCCTATGACCTTTTACGGAAATATCTCATTTTCCGTATTACCTTCCATGCGATTTACGAGTATAGATTGGACGGCTTGTACTTTGTGCTAAAATTAATGTTAAAAGCGATTAATGGTACCGTGACGTATATCGTTAGATTTGTTGGAGTGTCCTCTATCACCCGACTAACATACAGAGAAATCCTATGACCTTTTACGGAAATATCTCATTTTCCGTATTACCTTCCATGCGATTTACGAGTATAGATTGGACGGCTTGCACTCAGTGCTGATATTAATGTTAAAAGCGATTAATGGTACCGTGACGTATATCGTTAGATTCGTTGGAGTGTCTTCTATCACCTGACCAACATACAGAGAAATCCTATGACCTTTTACGGAAATATCTCATTTTCCGCATTACCTTCCATGCGATTTACGAGTATAGATTGGACGGCATGCACTTGGTGCTAATATTAATGTTAAAAGCGATTAATGGTACCGTGACGTATATCGTTAGATTTGTTGGAGTGTCCTCTATCACCCGACTAACATACAGAGAAATCCTATGACCTTTTACGGAAATATCTCATTTTCCGTATTACCTTCCATGCGATTTACGAGTATAGATAGGACGGCTTGTACTTTGTGCTAAAATTAATGTTAAAAGCGATTAATGGTACCGTGACGTATATCGTTAGATTCGTTGGAGTGTCTTCTATCACCTGACCAACATACAGAGAAATCCTATGACCTTTTACGGAAATATCTCATTTTCCGCATTACCTTCCATGCGATTTACGAGTATAGATTGGACGGCATGCACTTGGTGCTAATATTAATGTTAAAAGCGGTTAATGGTACCGTGACGTATATCGTTAGATTTGTTGGAGTGTCCTCTATCACCCGACTAACATACAGAGAAATCCTATGACCTTTTACGGAAATATCTCATTTTCCGTATTACCTTCCATGCGATTTACGAGTATAGATTGGACGGCTTGTACTTTGTGCTAAAATTAATGTTAAAAGCGATTAATGGTACCGTGACGTATATCGTTAGATTCGTTGGAGTGTCCTCTATCACCTGACCAACATACAGAGAAATCCTATGACCTTTTACGGAAATATCTCATTTTCCGCATTACCTTCCATGCGATTTACGAGTATAGATTGGACGGCATGCACTTGGTGCTAATATTAATGTTAAAAGCGATTAATGGTACCGTGACGTATATCGTTAGATTTGTTGGAGTGTCCTCTATCACCCGACTAACATACAGAGAAATCCTATGACCTTTTACGGAAATATCTCATTTTCCGTATTACCTCCCATGCGATTTACGAGTATAGATTGGACGGCTTGCACTCAGTGCTGATATTAATGTTAAAAGCGATTAATGGTACCGTGACGTATATCGTTAGATTCGTTGGAGTGTCCTCTATCACCTGACCAACATACAGAGAAATCCTATGACCTTTTACGGAAATATCTCATTTTCCGTATTACCTTCCATGCGATTTACGAGTATAGATTGGACGGCTTGCACTCAGTGCTGATATTAATGTTAAAAGCGATTAATGGTACCGTGACGTATATTGTTAGATTCGTTGGAGTGTCCTCTATCACCCGACCAATATACAGAGAAATCCTATGACCTTTTACGGAAATATCTCATTTTCCGTATTACCTTCCATGCGATTTACGAGTATAGATTGGACGGCTTGTACTTTGTGCTAAAATTAATGTTAAAAGCGATTAATGGTACCGTGACGTATATCGTTAGATTCGTTGGAGTGTCTTCTATCACCTGACCAACATACAGAGAAATCCTATGACCTTTTACGGAAATATCTCATTTTCCGTATTACCTTCCATGCGATTTACGAGTATAGATTGGACGGCTTGTACTTGGTGCTAATATTAATGTTAAAAGCGATTAATGGTACCGTGACGTATATCGTTAGATTTGTTGGAGTGTCCTCTATCACCCGACTAACATACAGAAAAATCCTATGACCTTTTACGGAAATATCTCATTTTCCGTATTACCTTCCATGCGATTTACGAGTATAGATTGGACGGCTTGTACTTGGTGCTAATATTAATGTTAAAAGCAATTAATGGTACCGTGACGTATATCGTTAGATTCGTTGGAGTGTCCTCTATCACCTGACCAACATACAGAAAAATCCTATGACCTTTTACGGAAATATCTCATTTTCCGTATTACCTTCCATGCGATTTACGAGTATAGATTAGACGGCTTGTACTTGGTGCTAATATTAACGTTAAAAGCGATTAATGGTACCGTGACGTATATCGTTAGATTCGTTGGAGTGTTTTCTATCACCTGACCAACATATAGAAAAATTCTATGACCTTTTACGGAAATATCTCATTTTCCGTATTACCTTCCATGCGATTTACGAGTATAGATTGGACGGCTTGTACTTGGTGCTAATATTAACGTTAAAAGCGATTAATGGTACCGTGACGTATATCGTTAGATTCGTTGGAGTGTCCTCTATCACCTGACCAACATACAGAAAAATCCTATGACCTTTTACGGAAATATCTCATTTTCCGTATTACCTTCCATGCGATTTACGAGTTTAGATTGAACGGCTTGTACTTGGTGCTAATATTAACGTTAAAAGCGATTAATGGTACCGTGACGTATATCGTTAGATTTGTTGGAGTGTTCTCTATCACCTGACCAACATACAGAAACATCCTATGACCTTTTACGGAAATATCTCATTTTCCGTATTACCTTTCATGCGATTTACGAGTATAGATTGGACGGCTTGCACTCGGTGCTGATATTAATGTTAAAAGCGATTAATGGTACCGTGACGTATATTGTTAGATTCGTTGGAGTGTCCTCTATCACCTGACCAATATTCAGAAAAATCCTATGACCTTATACGTAAATATCTCATTTTCCGTATTACCTTCCATGCGATTTACGAGTATAGATTGGACGGCTTGCACTTGTTGCTGATATTAATGTTAAAAGCGATTAATGGTACCGTGACGTATATCGTTAGATTTGTTGGAGAGTTTTCTATCACCTGACCAACATACAGAGAAATCCTATGACCTTTTACGGAAATATCTCATTTTCCGTATTACCTTCCATGCGATTTACGAGTATAGATTGGACGGCTTGCACTTGGTGCTGATATTAATGTTAAAAGCGATTAATGGTACCGTGACGTATATCGTTAGATTTGTTGGAGTGTCCTCTATCACCCGACTAACATACAGAGAAATCCTATGACCTTTTACGGAAATATCTCATTTTCCGTATTACCTCCCATGCGATTTACGAGTATAGATTGGACGGCTTGCACTCAGTGCTGATATTAATGTTAAAAGCGATTAATGGTACCGTGACGTATATCGTTAGATTCGTTGGAGTGTCCTCTATCACCTGACCAACATACAGAGAAATCCTATGACCTTTTACGGAAATATCTCATTTTCCGTATTACCTTCCATGCGATTTACGAGTATAGATTGGACGGCTTGCACTCAGTGCTGATATTAATGTTAAAAGCGATTAATGGTACCGTGACGTATATTGTTAGATTCGTTGGAGTGTCCTCTATCACCCGACCAATATACAGAGAAATCCTATGACCTTTTACGGAAATATCTCATTTTCCGTATTACCTTCCATGCGATTTACGAGTATAGATTGGACGGCTTGTACTTTGTGCTAAAATTAATGTTAAAAGCGATTAATGGTACCGTGACGTATATCGTTAGATTCGTTGGAGTGTCTTCTATCACCTGACCAACATACAGAGAAATCCTATGACCTTTTACGGAAATATCTCATTTTCCGTATTACCTTCCATGCGATTTACGAGTATAGATTGGACGGCTTGTACTTGGTGCTAATATTAATGTTAAAAGCGATTAATGGTACCGTGACGTATATCGTTAGATTTGTTGGAGTGTCCTCTATCACCCGACTAACATACAGAAAAATCCTATGACCTTTTACGGAAATATCTCATTTTCCGTATTACCTTCCATGCGATTTACGAGTATAGATTGGACGGCTTGTACTTGGTGCTAATATTAATGTTAAAAGCAATTAATGGTACCGTGACGTATATCGTTAGATTCGTTGGAGTGTCCTCTATCACCTGACCAACATACAGCAAAATCCTATGACCTTTTACGGAAATATCTCATTTTCCGTATTACCTTCCATGCGATTTACGAGTATAGATTAGACGGCTTGTACTTGGTGCTAATATTAACGTTAAAAGCGATTAATGGTACCGTGACGTATATCGTTAGATTCGTTGGAGTGTTTTCTATCACCTGACCAACATATAGAAAAATTCTATGACCTTTTACGGAAATATCTCATTTTCCGTATTACCTTCCATGCGATTTACGAGTATAGATTGGACGGCTTGTACTTGGTGCTAATATTAACGTTAAAAGCGATTAATGGTACCGTGACGTATATCGTTAGATTCGTTGGAGTGTCCTCTATCACCTGACCAACATACAGAAAAATCCTATGACCTTTTACGGAAATATCTCATTTTCCGTATTACCTTCCATGCGATTTACGAGTTTAGATTGAACGGCTTGTACTTGGTGCTAATATTAACGTTAAAAGCGATTAATGGTACCGTGACGTATATCGTTAGATTTGTTGGAGTGTTCTCTATCACCTGACCAACATACAGAAACATCCTATGACCTTTTACGGAAATATCTCATTTTCCGTATTACCTTTCATGCGATTTACGAGTATAGATTGGACGGCTTGCACTTGGTGCTGATATTAATGTTAAAAGCGATTAATGGTACCGTGACGTATATTGTTAGATTCGTTGGAGTGTCCTCTATCACCTGACCAATATTCAGAAAAATCCTATGACCTTATACGTAAATATCTCATTTTCCGTATTACCTTCCATGCGATTTACGAGTATAGATTGGACGGCTTGCACTTGTTGCTGATATTAATGTTAAAAGCGATTAATGGTACCGTGACGTATATCGTTAGATTTGTTGGAGAGTTTTCTATCACCTGACCAACATACAGAGAAATCCTATGACCTTTTACGGAAATATCTCATTTTCCGTATTACCTTCCATGCGATTTACGAGTATAGATTGGACGGCTTGCACTTGGTGCTGATATTAATGTTAAAAGCGATTAATGGTACCGTGACGTATATCGTTAGATTTGTTGGAGAGTTTTCTATCACCTGACCAACATACAGAGAAATCCTATGACCTTTTACGGAAATATCTCATTTTCCGTATTACCTTCCATGCGATTTACGAGTATAGATTGGACGGCTTGCACTTGGTGCTGATATTAATGTTAAAAGCGATTAATGGTACCGTGACGTATATCGTTAGATTTGTTGGAGTGTTTTCTATCACCTGACCAACATACAGAGAAATCCTATGACCTTTTACGGAAATATCTCATTTTCCGTATTAACTTCCATGCGATTTACGAGTATAGATTGGACGGCTTGTACTTGGTGCTAATATTAACGTTAAAAGCGATTAATGGTACCGTGACGTATATCGTTAGATTCGTTTGAGTGTCCTCTATCACCTGACCAACATACAGAGAAATCCTATGACCTTTTACGGAAATATCTCATTTTCCGTATTACCTTCCATGCGATTTACGAGTATAGATTGAACGGCTTGTACTTGGTGCTAATATTAACGTTAAAAGCGATTAATGGTACCGTGACGTATATCGTTAGATTCGTTGGAGTGTCCTCTATCACCTGACCAACATACAGAGAAATTCTATGACCTTTTACGGAAATATCTCATTTTCCGTGTTACCTTCCATGCGATTTACGAGTATAGATTGGACGGCTTGTACTTGGTGCTAATATTAACGTTAAAAGCGATTAATGGTACCGTGACGTATATCGTTAGATTCGTTGGAGTGTCCTCTATCACCTGACCAACATACAGAGAAATCCTATGACCTTTTACGGAAATATCTCATTTTCCGTATTACCTTCCATGCGATTTACGAGTATAGATTGAACGGCTTGTACTTGGTGCTAAAATTAATGTTAAAAGCGATTAATGGTACCGTGACGTATATCGTTAGATTTGTTGGAGTGTTTTCCATCACCTGACCAACATACAGAGAAATCCTATGACCTTTTACGGAAATATCTCATTTTCCGTATTACCTTCCATGCGATTTACGAGTATAGATTGAACGGCTTGTACTTGGTGCTACTATTAACGTTAAAAGCGATTAATGGTACCGTGACGTATATCGTTAGATTCGTTGGAGTGTCCTCTATCACCCGACCAACATACAGAAAAATCCTATGACCTTTTACGGAAATATCTCATTTTCCGTATTACCTTCCATGCGATTTACGAGTATAGATTGGACGGCTTGCACTTGGTGCTGATATTAATGTTAAAAGCGATTAATGGTACCGTGACGTATATCGTTAGATTCGTTGGAGTGTCCTCTATCACCTGACCAACATACAGAGAAATCCTATGACGTTTTACGGAAATATCTTATTTTCCGTATTACCTTCCATGCGATTTACGAGTATAGATTGGACGGCTTGCACTTGGTGCTGATATTAATGTTAAAAGCGA
Source organism: Nephrotoma guestfalica (assembly GCA_963691935.1). Taxonomy (NCBI): domain Eukaryota; kingdom Metazoa; phylum Arthropoda; class Insecta; order Diptera; family Tipulidae; genus Nephrotoma; species Nephrotoma guestfalica. Next base: position 131,749,523 of record OY829915.1, on the reverse strand, counting down.
TTAATGGTACCGTGACATATATCGTTAGAATCATTGGAGTGTTTTCTATCACCTGACCAACATACAGAGAAATCCTATGACCTTTTACGGTAATATCTCATTTTCCATATTACCTTCCATGCGATTTTCGAGTTTCTACGAGTAATTTGTACTGCTAGCTTCAGCCATCCTTTAGTTAAATATCAATATACAGCCGGATTCATTTGGAGTTACCCAGGAGGCACCACGAGGAGGTATGAATCTCGGTCTTTGCCTCCCACTCCTTCTTCTACTTTATTTATTAAATTCATTAAATTCATTTTTTTATAATTTTTTTGTTTTTTTGTTTTTTTTTTTTTTTTTTCATATTTTTTATTTTTTTTATATTTTTTATTTTTTTTAACTAGTTTTATTAATTGTAATTCATTCATAAAAGTTCAAGTAAAACAAGATTTTAATTTTCACAAAAACAACAAATGCCTCCATCAAATTTTAAAAATTCAGTACATTGCTTATGTATAATCCGTTTGCAGGATTTACATTCGATAATTTCAATGACGTTTTGTAAATGCTCCTCAAAACAATATAAGCAATGATTTGTCACCGAATCTGAATTATCAAATACAGTGTCCTTCAAATAGTTCCGATAATCATTTAATGCTTTATTATTCGCTCTATCATCGTTCGAATGAATGTCCGCAATCTGCTTATTATTAAGCATAGTATCAATTGCATATATGTGTAATGCCACACACTTGTCATGGAAATTTCGACATCATACGCGGTACAATATACTTAACATTTCGAAACATAGCACGCGCGAAAATATTTAATGATGCGAAGAAATTCCATGAAATTGTATTTTGTCAAATAAACACATTTTATATTTCGAAATTTATTTCTTTTACGATAATTCAATAACGATAAAATATGTTTATTAGGCATTACAAAATATTGTAATAATTAATATTAAGTCAATAAAAAAATATATAGATTAGGGTGGTCAAGGAAGAAGCAACAATGTTAAATAGTTAAAAATATAATGATAAAATATATAAATTATAAACTGTTTGCAATATTAAAAATAACGAAGTGATAATGTACACCCCATCCCTTTACATGGCGATCTTGCCGAATATGAATCTGAATCTATAGTGAAGTGCATTAATCAACATTATATACATATTTGTTTTTAAACTGTGCAGTGAAACAAAAAAAAAATGTTGATAATAAATAATAGATGCGGAATATAATAAAAAAGTGAATCTAAAGTGTTGGGTGTCCGTCGCACCACACCATATATAGTACATATATATATACAAAAAAAAAAAATTGATAGACGAGAGTGGAAACCCCCACTTAAAATTTGGGTATACTCATAAAAAAAATGGATTTCCTCAATGGCGCGAGGAACCTTGAGGCTGTGCAGAGCAACCAGAGGACCGTCAGCAACGACCATCAATCATCAAACAATACGGACATGTCAGGGTATTTTAAGGTAACAATAGTTGTAATAATAGTATTAGTGATAATCTATATAATTAAGAAAGCATACGAGCTTGCAAAAAAAAAATTGTTACAAACTTAACAAGAGTAATAAACTCTTAAACAATAAACATGAATAAGTATGATAGTATAGTATATATATGAATATAGAACAAAAAAAAATTGATGTCAAGAAGATCCAATTGCACAACATATTTTATAAATATTTTTTTTTATTTTTTAATGAGTGTGTAGTCACCACCTATTAAGTTACAATTAACAAAATATGCTTTGAAAAATAATTTTATGACACACATATAATTTCCCTTTAATTTCATTTCTGGTGTGATCAAATTTCCAATATAAATT